>JBBGBA010000031.1:0-383501 GCA_038088335.1 Mesorhabditis sp. LJ9110
ACTGCTCGGCGGCATTATCGAACTGTACAGTGTTTTTACTGAGGCTGGCGTTTTGGAATGGGATCAAGACTATCTTGTTCAGAATTTTTTGCTGATTCCGAACCCCTTTTTGCAAATTTGCTGCGGAGTTTGCGTTAAAAAGGCATTTGAGGTCGAAATTAAGCTTAAAAACGGCATAAATTCGGAATTCTCTGTCTTGGTCCAGGTCTTGCTGTGCCCCTTATCTACCCTTCCGAAGTCCCCTACCCAGTCGGCACTGTCATGGGTGCCCTCAAAGCCTTACTACTCCTCTAGCCCGGGCACCCATGGCTGACCCGTAAAGCCTTGTCCCAATGACAGTTTACCATATGGAGCGGCCGCCGCAACGCATTGCGCCGGCGCGTCCGCTCATGTTTATGCAATTACTTTGCGACGGATCACAAAACCCATCACGTGCTCTTAATAAAGATGTTGAGGCAGACCGTCCGCTAGTTATAAATGCACGACATATGCATTTACTACTACAGCACCATGGTGCCTTGGCAAGGTGTTCGCTTGCTGAGCACAGGGCGGCGGTTCGAACCCCTCTGCACAATTTCTTTTTACTTTTCGCACAAAAAAGCATGATTTATTTGGATAAACTTTAAGCCCCATTCCGCCGCGAATTTAGAAATATCTCGATCGGGAGCAAAAGGATCCTTAAAGGGCACGTTCAGGGACGTTTTTTTTGGAAAAAAGCAAAGACTTTTGCCGCGGCCGGGGGTCGAACCCGGGCCACCCGCTCGGGAGGCGCGAATGGATACCAGTCAGCCACAGCTACAACCTGGCAAGGGGCCGAGGGCGCCGCACCCCGCAAAGAAGGAGAATGGCCTGTCACAGCACGGGCAGGCCGTGCGCGCGTCCCCGTCCATAGGGTGTACACGTTGGGACGAGTACACGGCCCCTCCCTGAACGTGCGCTTTAACTGTGGCTATTGCCCGGAACGCCTGAAAGCAGCCTGGTCAAAACGTTCCGAATGTTCCGTGTTCCGATTAGAGTGAGGGCGCGGCAGGCCTTCTCGCGCTTTCTTGGGTCGTTTTGCCTTCCCGGGCCTGCCGACGCCGGGCGGAAGCCCAAGGGTTTAGCAAAAATACCTTTCGTTAACGGAGTTATTTGCAAAAACTGATAAAACGAAATACACCTATTTACGGTCATGCGGAACTACGAACGCTGCGTACGTTTCACCCCGAACTATCCTCGGAGGGAAACTATACTCGGGATTTTAGGGTATTACTAACTGGTTAGAAGCAAGAGTGATGATAAAGGGTAAGTATTTACTTAATTGAGCTAAATTAGCGCGGTTTTTTTTGGTGAAAGACTATGTATAATTTTGTGCGGCCTCTGGAAGCGGGGTTCAGGTATCTTAAAGCATATTGACAGACAACGCGTCGATGAGCCCTTGGGCCGCTAGTGAGGGAGAGTGGAAGGATACGGAATACAATTAGGGGATGCGTGCGTCCCTAGGGGAACCCGCCAAGGGCTGCCCGCTCGGCCTCGGCCGCCAAAAAACTGACTGAATTGTTGTCTCTTACATCATCACGTGGTAAATGGCTATTTTTTTTCGATCTCAGCGCAAATTCGAAACTATCTAAAATTCGTAATAAGGTATTGAATCTTGAAATATGGTTCCAAGTTTGAAATAGGCTATAGGTACATTGACTCCGCTCAACCCGGTAGCAGTCGATATTACGTCCCAATAATGAAAAAAACGCTCGTTTTTGTGCCCTTTCCTGCGGCCTTCGTCAGCACAATTTTCACAATTTTCTCCGCAATCTCTGTTTTTCTGTCTTTTTCTCCATTTTTCGGCCTCTGTATTTAATTAACGGCTACTTCCGGTCATCCTACCTCAGAAATTTGCGGCAAACTAGCTCATATGCGACCCGTAAAAACCTTCACAAAATGGCTGGTAAAATAGTGTATTTCAAGGTATCAGGAAGTCCCAGTAGATCAGGGGTCATCTATAACCGGAAATGCTAATGCAAAAAACTGGGGGAGAGAGGCAAGAGGGAGCAGAGAAGATTTATGCTAAGGTTAGAACAAAAGCCCGTTTGCTGCTAATTTTTCCAGGGCCTTCCTGATTCCTTTAAGTAAAAATGGTTTTGAGGATTCCGACCAAGTCGCCGTTTGAGGGGTCTTCGAATAGGATCACTACCATTCTGATCCGGTACTTTAGCAGTTGGCGACTTCCCTAAACTCGAACCTTCGTGGCAGGCTAGCAGTGAGGACGGGCGAGTCTTGACGCAAATCCCGATGTTTGTGGAACACTCAACGGAGGGCAGACCCTTGTTATAGAATTAGCCACTTCGTGGCGGAGCCATCGTGTTGAGGGAAATAGCGGAGGAGGGAGGAAAGCTTCCCAGTTGTTGGGACATTCATCTTCAGGGTGTCCAAAAAACGACCCTGCCGCGTTTGGTCGCCCGACATACATTCGGTCCTAAAATTGGGCGTGTCCTGCTGGCAAGTGTTGCCCTTGCCCTTAGGTGGATCAGGCCCTAAATGACCACCTTTCCGAGTTATAGCTGGATTGCTACAGTAGTTCTCGAGTTACGCTCAGATACTTTTGCTAACGAGGGAATGTCGTTTGGGTCAGCTGTCAACTTGTTCTCAATTTTGCCAGTTAATAGAAAATCGAAAATGGAGCGAGACGGGCTAAGTCGTTTTCTCCACATACCCCCAATTAAAAGTTTAATTGACGGTTTAATTGAATTGTCAGGAAAAATGAACTCTGCGAGCTGTTTGCACCAATATCGCGCGATTGCTTTCAACTACACCTCGGCAGCGTTACCCTCGCTCCTCTAGAGCAATCAATAGTGCGCTTGGCTGAGAAGCTAATCAAAAATTTTGCCAAAAGGTCGAAATTTTAAATATTGTCTTTTTGCTTAGATTTGCCTCGGCTTTTGGCTTTGAACCCCGCATCTGGGTTGATGTCATGGTTGAAATCGCGCTGTTAAAGGTTATTTTTATTCTTCGTCAGGAACAAAGTCCTCGGGTCAGAAGGGACGCGACATCCATTCTACGACGCCACACACTCCACACAAAAACATTCCACACAAAAAACTACGAAAAACGAATACTAAACCCTAGAAAACTACCGTAGCATACGTGTTGCAGCACCGGACTTTGGTTAATTCGGGGGGGGACCCGAGCCCAAATTTAACCGGGTGCCGGACTACTCAGTACTTGCATCATTCTATAAAACCGACTAGTCTGTATTTTTTCGTAACGAATTTTTTAATGATATCGATCGATAGTCCAAATCAGGGAGAGTATCGAAAGCCTCCCGTAGTGATGTGCATGGGGAGTCCTGACTGTATTCGTGCTTACGGTCCAGTTTTCCGAAATTATTGGGTATCCAAACATTGAGGCCGGGCATTGAGGACAGTGAGAACGGGGCCCGGGCCCAAGTCGTTGCCGGGGTGTAAAGCGTTCTTCTTGTCCATGCCCCAGTGGGCCACCGCAACGCATCGATCTCGTGTTGGGGAAGAAAAGCTCATGCCCGCCGGATGGCCCGTCGGGAGTCGGATGCCGGCCAAGAGAGCCTTTTTCTTGCAGGCGCGATTGCAGGAACTCGGCGAGCCTTTTTGCCCTTCCACTTCGCGGCCAATGGGATCTAAAATAATTCATTTAATACCTCGGCTGACACAACTCGACTTGGCATTTCAGCCCTGGTAATAAAAACCGATTGTGCTCCTTTTCCATGAACGTTGTTTATAAAATCTACATCAAGTAATCCGAAGAGACATGAAAATCTTGCTGTTGTCCTTTATCTTGGCCAGGGACGTAGCGTAATACTTTTTACGTTTTACTCTATTTGTAGAGCTATGTAGCTTATTTCCAAATTTTTTTTTGCCTGGGCGCTGTTTTTTCGTTAATTTTTTGAGTCTTTCGGACAAATTTTTTGGGCCCCCCCCGAAATTTTTTTCTGGCTACGCCCCTGATCTTGGCCCCCACTTTCCGCGATTGCTAACGTTTCCCTAACAAAGAGGATGGTCGAGACTTCAGGAACAATCCAAAGCCAAATCTTCCCGAAATCTGATGTTTACTCTGTCATTTCGAAGCTACGTCTGACCTCATATGTAAAGATTTATTTCTTCCGCAAGCCCCGGTTTTGCTGTTCTGTAAGGTAACGGGGCAGAAAAGCGGCTTTGCGGTTCTTGAACCCTGGCCAAGTCTGGCCCCATGGTGTCTACACGGCGCATAATTCTGGCTGAACTCCGATAGTTTATTTAGGTGGCTAATTAAACAAAATAGGTGGTCGATGTTTTTGCAAAAACTTTAAATTACTACTTAATTTAACGGCCGATTTGTGAAATCTGTTATGTGTGCAACCATCTTTAAAAGTCTTTCCGTTTCGTGAGATCCTCCGGACACGCCTTCGGAAGTTGCATCTGTTGCCCATGTGAATATACCGAATGTTGAAAAGGTCATTTTCTTATCCCGCTGTCATCCCGCGTAAAATCTCTACTCCAGCCACTTTGTTCGCAGATTGAAATTACGATGATAAAATTTTGACCATAGGCTGACCTTGCCGGCTCAGCGCGAAACACCGGCTTTTGCGAAGTGGGGTTCTTTCGGCTACTTTTTTCGCCTCGATCCACTAAAGCCATCCGAGGCTTGGCCTCAGTGGCCCAATATCGGCCTCAATGAGTGGTGGTGCCTTGAGACGACTGAAGCGAGAACGTGGCTCAAGGATATTGCTACTTGTCTGGCTTCTCAACGGCTCTGTTTTCACATGAGGCCTCCCCTTTTCGTTCTTTCGCTGAGCACGTCGTCTCCCCAGGCAACACGGTGTATTTGTCTCTTTTTTCACGGCAATAGCACTTGCCCGCGCCCACACCCCGGGCTCATCATTCGCACCAAATGCTGCCTTCCGGCCTAATGGCTTGCAAATGCCTAAAATTTTTTATTTCCCACCCCTGGGCCAAAGCCTCACAGGTTTTCCGGGTACTCGATAATCGGTTCGTTGCTCTTCTTATCATCTGGATCCTATTATTCAAATCAAACCTGAGGGCTTATTTTCAAAATGTCGAAATTCATAATGTCGAAACTCATTCTAGTCTAGTCCCCGAATTCTAGGCAAAAAAATGTTGTCGTGAAATAAGATAAAAAATAGAATGTGGAAAAATTTTTTGGCTAGGATTTGGCGGTTTCACCGGTAATATTAGCCTATGTAAATTTCGACACTATGACATTTCGACATTATGAAATTTCGACATTATGAATTTCGACATTATGAGGTGCGACATTATGAGTTTCGACATTATGATACCAATTCAAATCTGAGGATTGGCAAGTTTCTCAAACCTGATTTCAGAATTTCAAAACCAGATTTGAGCTGATTTGCTGGTAGAATCAAATCAAATCTGGGTTTGATTTCAACCGGAAGTCCAATTCCAATCAAATCCTGAACCGGTTTGATTTGGATAATTTGTGCAAACCAAAATGCCTCGGGCAAGAAAAAGGATGCCTAATAGCAATTTTGCGGCTCCTTCGATGAAAATCATATGCGAAACAGCCATATTCCCCGTTTTCAACCGTTTTAAGTGCTTTACTGGTGATTTTCATCCATACGTGTGTTCCATAATGTTGGATCTACCAGTTCCTAGTTTTCTTGCAGAACTTGTAGCCGTTTGCCCCCCCCCCCCTCCTTGAGCGCTAATCAGACCATCCCGTAACCTCCTGTAGTTTCGGCCGATATTTAGCGTTTTAAGATGGCGTGCCCCCTAACAAAATGAATGGTGACTGGTCAGAGACTGGCGACTCATTGGAGGCCCGTGAATGCAAATATTGACCGATTTGCCGATGATGTGGGGTGCTTGTTTTTGGGTTAGGGACAGGGCCGTGTCGCCAGCCGAATTCGCGGAAATGCCTCGTTTTCCGACCCATCACCAACCTTCTTGTTCAATTTCCCGTTTCCAATATTGGCTTCCTGCCCCCTTGCGCTCACCCAATTATTTCCAACTCCCTTTAAATGCCATCAAACCCTTGTCGCTACTAACTGGCCCAGATAGAGCTCGAGATAGGCGCAATTTTTCTAAGTTTTGCCGTTTTTCGCGGTTTTGGGTCACTTGCAGCTCGTTTATGAATGCCAGTAGGTCGAAAGGGATAAGGAATGCCAGTAGATCAGGGCATTTATTTGAAAATAATTTATGCTGGGGATCCTGAGAACGAGCTAAGTGCTTTTACTTGCTCGTTTCGCGCCCGAAAAATAATGTTCTTAGGACAGCGTCTTATATTTCACCATTAGATTCGATGTTACGTTGCGGCAGGCGAGTCGTCCCTATCCCTCCGTCGTGTCCTCCTTACCATCCGACGGTCAGACTTGCAGAGAGCTGATCGAAAATTGATCGAAAGCTCGCGAAGGAGTGGGTGGGGCAGAATGGAGAAGAGGAGGGGGGAGGGGCTTGAGATGATGGAACTACAAGCGGCTGGAGGGTAGGTGCGGGGCAGGGCAGGGATGAACTCGAGCCCCCGGAGCGCGAATCCCTGAGAGTCGGTTATTTGCCTTGGTGGCGCGGTAGCGAGGGAATGGCGGTGAGAATACTCAGAAGCCGGGGCGGATCTCGATTCGCTGAAGGCTGAGGGCCTCCCTCAACACACACACACGCACAAGCAGACAGACAAACGGACACACGCGGGCATACGCAGTGCGCGGTGACCGTATTTCTCTTCGACTCTGCTCCCCCCTGGCCCTCTCCAGGCCCTACTTTACACCGTGTACAGGGCCATCGCTTCAGATGGCCGGCCTCGGTTCAAGGGCCCATTTCCAACTTTGCTGGTGGCGGGTACCGTATTTCGCCTGCAAAGGGCCCCGCTCCCGCGTTCATGCCAGAATCCTTCACACCACTGCTTGTGTAGATTAGGGGCTGATCGATCTATTCCTTCCCGCATCTTAAAGGGCTCAGGAAGGCCCAGGTGTATTGGCTTAAAATGGGTTTGAAGCCTAAAAGTTGGCATAAATCTTCTATGCCCCCTTCTATGCCTGCCCTACTCTCTGCCCATTTTTGCACTAGCATTTCCGGTTGGCTCGTTGCCAATTATAGATGCGCCCTGATCTACTGGGACTTCCTCAGCCCTTTAATATTAGTTATCCATGGATGGTGTGCTTGTTGCGTCAACTCTTTGATCATATGTGGCTTTTGAAGGCCTACACTTTCCCATTCATCCCTCCCAATGATATGAATGACTTGCTTTGCCCAGTTCGGTGGAATGGCAGTAGAACACATGCTTGTCGTCAGTTTATAGCTAGTCATTAGGGCCGCCGAATAGTCGAATAAATCCTGCCGCCGGACGGAGGGCTTTACGTTTCTATGGATCCATTTTTCAGCTCAACTCCCAAAACAGTTTTCATCTCGGGTGTGCCCCACGATTTAACATTTTTGATTGGCCATAGGCTAATTGATAAACAAGACAAAAACAAGGAAATTCGGAGAGATTCGACGAATTATTTTCAAAGAATATTGGCCAACTCTACGCACCTCGGCCAGTGCACCGAAATCCATAAAATTAAAGCGCTTCGTTCAAGGAATACCCGACTTCTTGGGGTAACATGTGTGGCCGCCGGGGCCCCGCGTCGCATTCCATATGCGCTTTCTCCTATTTGCACTTGGTGGCCCATATCGCATGGCTGCGAGCCCTGCTTCTTTCTCTTTTTGCACATTTTCCCCTGAAACGACAATATTTATGACCGGAACACAACTTACCGCAACTTACAACGAGACCTTTTTGAGCGTCCATCGGACTGGGGCAAACTATATTTTATATAGTATTTTGCGCTTGTTAAAACCTACTGTCCAGGATCTGCGAAGTAGAACGACGAAAGCTATCGAGCTGCAAAGCGTGAAAAGTTGCCGCCTTAACTCATTTGGAAATTCTTCATCTTTAAAACACATATATTGGGGCTCATTCTCCCCGTTCATCGGCACTGTTTGTATCTGCGTCGCTCTACAAGAAAACGCCGAGCTATTGAAGTTGGGGGGGGGGAGCAAACTTTTTGGACCCAGGCTTAAGTTTAGGCTTAGCTTAAGCTTTGCATAGGCTTAGCTTAGACTTACATCATCATCATCATCATCATGATTTTCCGGAAGTGCTGTATCTCTGTACACAGGCCTCCGCAGGAAAATCGGACATAGCTTTGCTATAGTTAGTTCATCTTTTTAAAAAAGGTTTCCATACCCGGGGTAGCCGCGAGCGTTTTACAAATTTCCACTTCGTCCCCGTGCCCTCCCCTTGTTAGACTTAGGCTTAGCTTAATTGGCTTAGGCGGCCAAGGTTCTGGCAATCTAGGCCTCGTTTTTGCTTAGCCTAGACTTAGCGAAGGCGTGGGCTTACGCCTAGGCTTGGCAGAGGTTAGGTTTAGGCTAGGATTGGCTTGGCTAGCTTACCTTTGGAGGCCAACTTAAGCCGGCATGAGCCTAAAAAAAAATTTTGCTTGCCCCAGCTCCAATAGCTCCGAAAACTCTCCCGGTCAGCCTCATCATTCTTCATTTGCTTCCTATCACACTCTACTCTCTCTTGCTTTGTAATTTAGTTTTAAGCTTAGGATTAGGCTTGGGCTGCTGCTCCCGCCTCAATATACCATATATTTTTTTCAGTTGGGTCCCCAGGGCACGATGAGAGGGGCTGAATGGGCTCTGGCGGCGGTGCTAGGCTTTGCCCTGGTCGCCGTCGTCGACGCCGGCTCGAACTGTTCAGCGGCCGATGCCACGAAGAACTGCATTGATGGGATGATGGTGCCCATATGGTTCGTGTCTTTAATTAACGCGACTGTGAGCTGCTAGAACCTGCTAGCCGCCCAGCTGATGGACACTTTTCAATTTTTCAGGAGACCCTTCCTGGACCTGGAATTGTCGGATCGACTACTGCGTGGGATCATTTATTTCTTCGTCATCGCTTACTGCTTCCTCGGTGTATCGATCGTGGCAGATCGCTTCATGAGCTCGATCGAAGTCATCACCAGGTACGCAAGTTGTTTTTTTTTGGACCGTCCTAGTGTAGAATTTAGCCTAAGCAAAAGGGATATTTCGAAAATAAGGGCGCAGACAGCCAAAGCACGCGCGACCAAAGCCGAATACCTTGGATGCAGGCTAGGCATATTGCGGAAAACTAGCATAGGAAGGAAGCTAGGATGCAGATGTGGGATTTCCTGGTCTTGGTAATCGGAGTTATGGTCCTCTATTCACCGGACAGATGAATTCCGGCTTTCGGCTGCATCCTTAAAGCGCACGTTCAGGGACGTATATTTATGGTGAACGTATACTTCCTATTGACGCCGAGGGACTGGGAAAAGAGGGAGACGCAGGTGTCAATAGGAATTATACGTTCAACGTGCCTGAACGTGCGCTTTAAAGGGATCAGGAAGGCATATAAGCATAAATCCGGTTTTGACTACAATTGGCTAAATCGTTCCTGCTGCCTCCCGCATCGACCTTATAGATGAGCCCTGATCTACGGGGGCTTCCTGATCCCTCAAATTGAGAATTCCCTGCGAAGCATTTCTTTCCTATTACCGCGGAATATACAGCTCTTACCTTGCAAAGCTATCCCATTACTAGTATGGAACGAACGATCATGGTGAAGCGACCCGGGCTAGACCCGATGCAGGTGCACGTCCGCATCTGGAACGATACCGTCTCGAACCTGACGCTGATGGCCCTTGGCTCTTCTGCGCCCGAGATTCTTCTCTCTATTATCGAGGTGAGTAACTGAATTGGGGTGCTCGCGTCCTATTAATGAAGTAACGCGCGGCTGTCCACTGCAGGGGTTTTGCCTTGGAGCGTTGAAATGGGCTTTTCGCAAAAGTTATCAATTAAAGCGAAGGCTTAAGCATCGGTCCAGTATATAGCAGTCAGGTCTATTTGCGCAGTGTGACTAACTTTGTTAAGCTAAGCGTAGGTCTAAGCCTAGCACGCATAGGCCTAAGCATGTAAGCGAAAGAAGGGACGAAGACGTGAATGGGAACGTCCCAGCATATACGAGGCTGAGACCTGCCTGTGCGATCCTTGCTCTAGTTGACCCTCAAATTTACGACCACCAGAATCAGCGGCAAAATTTTCATGCTCTAGGTGTGTGCCAAGGGCTTCGAAGCCGGTGATTTGGGCCCAAACACAATCGTCGGCTCCGCGGCCTTCAACCTTTTCATGATCACCGCTATTTGTGTTAGTGTCATCCCCAAAGGAGAGGTTGGTCGTACACGCTTTTTCTCATCTCGCCCAAGCGCCTAAAGCATTCTTTATCAAGGTCCGCCGTCAAAAACATCTCGACGTGTTTTTCGTGACGGCCACTTGGTCGATTTTCGCCTACATCTGGTTGTACGTCATCCTGGCTGTTATCAGGTAACACGTTGTTTGGGACCTCTGAAACGGGGGACGATCAGTACTTTTAAAATCATGACTTCTAAAAATTGGTACGTCGTACTATCAATTTTTTGGAAAATTTGGTCATGATTATTCGCCGATCGACGCTAAAAATTTTAGAAGTAATGACGGGTAGCGCAGAAACCAGTTAATAATTGTCCTTCTTCAAGGCTAACCAATTTTTAATTCAGCCCCGGCGAGATCGAGATCTGGGAGGGGTTGGTCACATTCGCCTGCTTCCCATTGACCGTCTTCACCGCATGGATTGCTGACATCAAAATCATCCAGGTACCAACCCTATTTCTGCCGTTATTATTCATTTGACATCTAGCACCGTTTCCTACCTCGTAAATATCGACGTGGCTCGCACGCGATGGTCGCCACGGAGGGCGAAGAGATGAAGATGCTTGAGGTTACGCCGGGGGAAAATTCAGACCGTACCCGTTTCAGGATCAAGACCCAGCCGTACGCGCCTTTGAGGAACATCGACAGGAGTTCATCGAGTTGATGCGTGAGATCAGGAAGCGAAATCCACATATCACGTATGGCCCTCCATTGTACAAAACGCCGCAAGTTGCTTTTAGCCCGTTGGACTTGCAGAAACAGGCCGAGTATGAAATGATCAGCCGCGGGCCCAAATCGCGTGCTTTCTACCGCGTCCAGGTTCGTCTTTTGGGATTCTCCGGCTTCACCAAATCCTTGTTACCTTGAAAATGTTGATTCAGGCGACGCGGCGTCTCGTCGGCGGTGGTGATCTGGTCAAGAAGCGTCTCGAAAAAGAGCATAACAAGGCTCTCGATTCCGCTCAAGAGAAACATCTCCGCGACAACACCTGCAAAATCTATTTCGACCCGGCCCACTACACAGTGCTTGAGAATGTCGGAACTTTCGATGTCGTGGTTGGAAAGGACGGCGGCCCCGAGGTGAGCTGGTTAGAGCGGTTTACGCTTTGATCACAAAGTGAAAGGAGAAAGAAACACATTGGATATTTTATTATTCAAATCAAATCTGAGTATTCAATCAACACATCATCCGTTAGCTCGCGACCTAGCTCATTCGATAGAGAATTCAATTCTAAACAAGATATCGATGTTTATTTTTGCGGAATGGCTGTCTACGATTTTATAAAATTAAAAATCTAGTGGCAGTCTCTTACCATGAGTGCCCTTCCAGCGAAAAGAAGCCGTTCCGGGTGCAGTTTTAAAATTTGTATAAAAACAGGGATGGCCATCCCGCAAAAAAAAGGGAAAAAGGAGCGTTGTTCAAAATTGGATTCTCTATCGAATGAGCTAGGTCTGGTAAGATTTTGCCGATGACTCAAAAAAAGCACTCCTTGTAGGACACATACGTGTTTTTGCGCAACATTTAATGAGCCTTAATTCTTCTAGCTGCTCCTTTGAAATCAATAAAGTAGGAAAAACGCACCATACTTTTTATGCGCTCCAAATCATCATTGTTCTTGTTGTTAAGGGATTGACCGTCATGGTTGACTACTTCACAGAGGATGGATCGGCCAATGCCGGCTCGGACTACATCCCCGTCAAGGGTACGCTGACATTCTACCCAGAAGACAAGCACCAGGTAAGAATCGAAAAAATCCTTTCGAAACATTTCGCCTGGGTTTAATATCGGTGGAGTTCAGCCAATATTTTAGCGAATCACGATCGAGATCGTTGATGATGATGTATTCGAAGAGGACGAGCACTTCTACCTTCACTTGAAGAACCTACGCGTGCGCACAAAGGTGGGCAAAAAATGATCTGGCGCTATTCAAAGATGCGGGACGTTTGACGAGCATTGATCTGATTAACAGCACTTTGGCATAGGGGAAAATAATTTGACCCAGACCACTATTTTTCTAGGAGGGACTGATTCTGGACCCTTCGAGCATCGGCGGGTTGCCGGTTGCTCAGTTGGAGATGCCAGCCACGGCGACCATCATGATCCTTGGTAGGGCAAAGACAACCCCTGGTTTTTTATCCGTACCCGATCACATCGCGTTGTTAAATTTGCTACTTAATGTCGAAATTTGCATTAGCTATGAATTTCGAAACTCTGAAATCCTTCAAGCCCAGCACCACAACCTACCTGTTTTTTGCGTCAATCGTCAACCATTGGTTTCAGATGATGACCACGCCGGAGTGTTCTCCTTCGAGCATGATCACTTCCAAGTCGTTGAGTCTTGCGGTCATCTACAGCTGCGCGTGCAGCGTCATTCCGGGTGCCGCGGGAAAGTCGTGCTGCCGTTCAGGTGAGAGATCGTTGCAAGGCTAAAATGCGCAGCTTTGGTAGTTCTTCATGAAATATAAATTACAGGACCATCGACGGGTCAGCGCGGGGCGACAAAGATTTCGAATCGAAAGAGGGCGAAGTCGTTTTTGAAGACAACCAGACCGAGTGAGTGATCATGATTTTTGGCATCGAGACGGAAGAAAACTCAAACGCCTCCGGATTGCATTTTCCAGGGCATTCATCGAGCTCGGCATCGTCGACAGCGAGCAGTACGAGCGTACCGATAACTTCTACATTGAATTAGGCGCACCGATTTGGGCGAAGAAGATGTCAGGTAGACAATCAAGATCTTTATTGAGTATTATCACATTTGAACACTCTCCCGGCCGTGTGCACCTGCGGCTTGTGCCGTCTTCATAGCTTTCTTTCGAAACGCGCCAAAATTGGTTGTAGAAGAGCGTTTCCAACGCCATAAAACACTCTTCTTTCACCGTTTTAAGAAGGCAAAACAATGACTTGAGATTTGCGCCGACCCCCATTTTTGTTCAGCTGTTTATCAGAGCCGCGCAGAGCAAGTTGTATGGTTCGGCCATTCGGGCGTTCGAGCATTATTGTAAAGTTCGAGCTTCGGGGCGTTTGGGCGTAGACTTAGGTCGCTTCAAAACTCTTCACGAACTTTTCCTTAGAACTTTTATACTTTTCAAGTATAAAAGTATAGAAGTATAAAGTTGCAAGAAAACTAGAAAACTAGCCCTGTAGCTGGTTGATTAATGAATTAATGAACTAAAAATTAACTACAATATCGGGATGATTTTTAAACCATCCGAAAGCCCTCGAAAGGCCGCAAACAAGCGCTTTTTTCACAAAATTTTGTAGTTGCCGCTCGGTATTAAACGATTCCTTGAAAAGCGTTAAATAAGGGTCGCCTTTTTAGCTTTAGCAAGCACTTAGCATGCGGAGTTTTACATAAAAGCGACGGTTCTCATGGACTTTGGTCCTAAA
The DNA here is from genome assembly GCA_038088335.1 of Mesorhabditis sp. LJ9110. Lineage (NCBI taxonomy): Eukaryota > Metazoa > Nematoda > Chromadorea > Rhabditida > Rhabditidae > Mesorhabditis > Mesorhabditis sp. LJ9110. The sequence goes on from JBBGBA010000031.1 coordinate 13,608, forward strand.
ATGCGCGAATTAAAAGGCCTGTATTGGAAAACGAAAAATGATGTTTTCTTGACTTTCGGAGAGCTTTCCATAGATGCCTCAAACGTCATGGTCCGCTAGAGGGAGACAAATTTTTTTGGAATACCCTGTAGTAGCCACGCAGAATAACTATTATGACCATTAGATGTTGTAGTACGTTAATCCGCGAACATGAAGCCGATTAACTAGGGGTTTCTTTTCAGCAATACGTTCTGCTCGAAGTTTTCAATTTTGTTCGGAATTTTGAATATTCGAACTATACATGTTGCTCCGCGCCGAAGATTCAATTTCTTAAATCTCAAGCCCCCTATCCTGTACCTCCTATCTCTTTTTTTTCTACCCGCGTGGCCCATGGCATGCCCACCGGCATGCTTGGCCTGGCTGTGGTGTGATCGTGGTGGTGATTGGTTTGTTTGGCAGATCTCTCGAAGGTGCAAGAGCGCTTCCAACGTCGTATGCAGAAGAAGCGCGCCGCATCTAATGGCACCACTGGCACTGACCCAACCGCCGACGACGATATCAGCGACTGCGCAGGTGGTGGAATGCATCTTCTTTTCGGCTAGCAAATATTGAAACACCCGGCTTTCGCGGTAGCTATACGCGGTGTCCCAATCAAAAAACACCCCCTCTAGCCCGACAGGGGAACGGTCCAATCGGTTATCTTTAAAGCCATGCTTTTATTTAAGTCATTCCGCAATAGCATGAAAACCTCGCCCACACTAGACCTTTCATGTTTTCTGTTCACGAAACTCCCAGGTTAAAATACAGGGTCCTTTTTGGGATCGATAATTTTATTGCACCGTCTGGTCGAACCGATAGCGCATCTAGTTTCCACGCAACGCTCTTTGCGAGAAAATATCCTATATGTATTATGTCCTTGCACTGTGGTAAAGCACAAACTGCAGTTTTGGTGCCACCGCCAGTTCTAGGAATTAAGATGATTTTCCGGACCCCCTGAAATTCAAACCATGACCCCACAATCCACTTCAATTCCATTTTGGTCAGCACAACGGGGTCTGCTGTGCTCGTGTCCTTACAATTAGAGTACAGAAGGTTCAGCTCAAACGACGGCACGGAGAGCCCCTCGAAATCTCAGTAAGCGTACGCCCCCCTTCCCCCACCCGATGCCTTTGCGTATAATACCTTATATAATGTACCTTATCCCAATGTAATCGTTTGGAGCTGCGTGCATTTCCTCGATTGGTGATGCTTATGCGGTCTCTAGGGGAAACGGCTTTTTTTACCTTTCCTTTCCTATTAAACAGTCTTTACTGACGCTTTTTATATTCCTGATACTGACAACGTTCCAAATTAATCCAAACCACTGCGCGCAGAAAATATGTAGATCGTAAGAAAAGCGGGTTCTGGGTGCGGCGATCCATCCAGAGCCTCAGCGCAGTAAAGTTTTTTTGGTCAGGAGGAAAATTCGGGCCGGGTCCAGGCCTATCTTGTGCAAACCTTCAATGCCACAGAACTTTTGAACCTGAACTATGCCGCAGTTCCTGAAGACGGATTCGGAATCAGCGGAAAACTCTGAACAAGATAGGCTGGGTCCAATCTCAAATTACCATCCCGATCCGAAACACTTCAGTGTGTTAGATACTTCACAAAAAACCCTCGGAGCTCCCGTTCCTTAGCCAGAGTTGAACAAGTATCTGTGTCTTCACTAGAGCAACATGATTGTATAGCTATGCTATCGTGGTTGACCCTGTGCCGGCTTTGACCCGATGTCCCCCAGTGCATGTTTCCATACTTTTAACTAAGTTTCCAAGATCACAACTCGGCTCCCTGCCCATCCTCAATAGAAATCCTCTAGAATCCCGGGAAACATGATCCTGTGCTTCCAGATGAAGCGATCGCAATGGGACTGACCGACGATCAGCTGCAGATTGCTGAGCTTGGAAAGCCGCGGCTCGGCGACCATCTCCGTTGTCAAATCACCATCAAGGAGAGCAAAGAGTTCCAGGTGTGTGGTTTTCTGCGGCAAACTCTTCATATAGAATCGTATCTCGCACACTTATGGAATGGACCAAGCTGATAATGGTCTCGTTTTTTGAATTTGCTACAGAATTTGCTTCTTTTGAGATACTAAAGTTAAGGTGATTCTTTGGTTAAAATTGTCGAATTTCGGACGGGCTGAAAAATTGATCGTATTCAGAAAAGTGTCTCTTTCTCCAACTCAAAACTCTCAAAAACTCGAAAAATATGACCATACTGACTCCGATTTTACCATGGAAGATGGTAGCAAACAGCTACCTTCAAACTACTGTAGGATCCTTCCAGGGCCATCGGGCATTAACGAAATATATCCTTTTAATCAAATAAAAATTCTCTCTCAGTTAGGCTGTGCAAAATCAGCGTGAAATTCTATGTGTATGCATATTTTGAGCCCGCTCCGTGTTGCGGGTATTTTGAACTTCCCTTTTTAGAAATATGCATAGACACATCATCTAAAAATATTCTGCCTTCAGCTTCCATTTTGTCATTGCAGGGCATCATCGACCGAATGATCAAAAACGCGAACACAAAGTTGATGCTGGGAACGTCGTCGTGGAGGGAACAGTTCATCGAGGCCCTCTCCGTCGAGGCCGGCGACGACGATGACGGAGATGAGGAATGTGGGGATGAAGCTGACGAGATCAGTGAGAAACAGCCTCCGAGCTGCTTCGACTATTTCATGCACTTCCTGACGGTGCCGTGGAAACTGGTGTTTGCCACCATTCCACCCACTGATTATTGGTATGTTTTGAAATAGACTTTTTTCACTTTCCACTTCCCGATTTTTTTGATCATCGGATTTTTCAGGGAGAGAAAAAGAACGCGAGAGATAGAGAGAGAAAGAGAGAGAGAGCGAGAGAGAGAGAGGGAGAGAGAGGGTAAGAGCGATAGAGAGAGAAAGTGCGATTAACCATCAGAATCGAATTAACCAAAATTGGAAACTCTCGAATTTTCAAAATCTTGAATTTTTAGAATCTCGAAATTTGCAGAGTATGAATCCTACTATATATAAAAAAATAGTGTTTGTGTGTGTGTGTGTGTGCCACTTTGCATGCAACTTCCGTCAGGGTGTCCGGAGGATATCTCAAAGGGGGAAAGGTATTAGGATACGTATGATACGTCATTAGGTGCGTAATGGCCCCGAGATAACTGCACGCTTATCAGATTTTGCAAATTATGCTATTTTCGACATTAAAAATCAATTTTTGTTAAAAAATCGGGCAGTCTCTTTGTTAGGAATTAATTAGCATAAGCCGGAAGTGGCGGCAGCCTATATAACAGCGGGGAGGGTGCATTTTTCATTATTTCTCATCGAAATTCGGCCGAGTTATGCAATGTGCAGGATATCATGAGCTCAGACGGGGCCAGGGTTGAAAAGTCGCGAAGCGGCTTTTCAACCCTGGTCATAATTAAAAGCTGCAGAAAAGCTATGCAAATTTCGATATTCAAAAAAATCGAGCTTTTTGAAAATTCGAGATTCTTGTTTTCGAGATTTTGATACATTCCCAGTCAGATCTTCATAATCCCGATGACTCGGCATTTGCAGGGGTGGCTGGGCCTGCTTCGTTGTTGCAATCGCCATGATCGGCGTGTTGACGGCCTTGATTGGTGATCTCGCATCCCAATTTGGTTGCTGGGTGGGGCTGAAGGATGCGGTGACTGCCATCTCCTTCGTCGCGCTGGGCACTTCAGTACCAGGTACAGCTTTGATTAGCGGAAGCGCGTGCCTATCAGGGCAACTAGCAAATGGGGCGCTGTTCGCACTGAATAAGAAGTAAACGTTGTTGAATAGTACGTTTTCGTGGCCGCCCCAGGGCCAGTGGTCCGGGTTCGATTTTGCTGAACTTTTAGCATTTACCGTAATATGGTATTCTAAAACGCAATTTGTGTAAGAGCTTAGACGATTCAAACGAGGGCAAACTGTACCCTTATGGACCAAGAATTTTAGTGCGCTTTTTGCAACCTGGGCGGCCCCGGGGATTTTTTTGCCAAGTGAGGCAGCAAGTCGCTCACGTAGTCGACCCATTTAAAACATTCCCTCTTTCCGCCTCTTTCACTCAATCTCTTTCAGATACGTTCGCCTCAAAGGTGTCCGCAGTACAGGACAAATACGCTGATAACTCAATCGGCAACGTCACCGGCTCAAACGGCGTCAACGTGTTCCTCGGAATCGGAATCGCATGGTCGATGGCGGCAATCTATCATGCCCTCAATGGCTCACGCTTCCTTGTCGACCCGGGAAACCTTGGCTTCTCGGTGGCTCTGTTCTGCGTCGAAGCCCTTTTCTGCATCGCCGTAATCGTTTTGCGACGCAACAAATACGTCGGCGGAGAGCTGGGTGGCCCCGTCGTTTTTAGGGTAGGTCGATGGCTAAATCTGGCCGCTGGTTGTCCTATTTTTTTTTACTTTCGACGCATTTTTGCTTGCACGTTACGGATCTTAAGTAGCTCGGGTTTTTTTATTCGTTGCTTAGCCTGGAAATGACTTTCACATTTTGTAATTGCCACCGTTTCTCATTTTCCAGGCATAGGAGACATCTTAAAAACGATTTTCCTTTATAAGCACCTAATTATTCGAAAAACACACTACATTCGGCAAGGCCTAGGCCGGCTCTGGAACCGATCAGTGTTGGAGGAGTCAAACAGTTCATTCCAGATTTTCACCTCGGGTCTTTTCACGTTTCTCTGGCTGTTCTACTTGCTGATGTCGGCCCTCGAGGCGTACTGCTTGATCACCGGATTCTAGGAGATTCATTCACTTTTCCGTCCAATGCTTATTTGATAAATCCCCCATTCAGTTGGCGCTCACTTAGCCCCTCGCCTTCCATTGGACCGCCCTCCCCCCCACCTATTCAGAAAAAACTCAAACATTATTGCCCCCTCCTCTTCGACTCATCAAGTTGCAATACGGAAAAACAGCCTTCCCCTATCAGCTATCTGGGATCATCTAATGATTTGCATGATATCGTTTACAGAGAATTGTTTTCTATTTGTTTCGTTTGTCCAGAGCCAAATAAAATTTTACGACATATACGTTCTGTCAAGCGGGAGAACGCCGAAATCCCTACAGCCAAAATCCCGACAGCCAGAAACCCCAGATTGTTAAGCGATTTATGGGTAAAACGTTATAACGGCCGGAAATATTGGCGGTCGCTATTTTTGCTGTCGGGATTATGGCCGGAATTCCTGCTGAGAGCACACGCTAGAAATTTGGATGTTCTGCGCTGGATGGTGGGGGCTGCATATTTGGAATGAATCACGAATAAAGTGGGTGGGGGAGGACACCGATCGAAGCGAAGATAATGCAGCCACATACCGCCGCTACCACCGCGAAAGGTGTGCCGATTTTTGTCAATTTTATGTTATTTGTCAAATTTTGGGCGCTCTTTCAAGCAATAGCTATAGAGGCTTTTTTAGAATAATTCGGAAGTCAAAGATCGCGTTTACGGAGTCGAAAAGGAAAAAAGGAAAAAGTAAAATATTGAAAATATTTGAATGTGTATGGGATGAAATCCATTTTTTGAGCCGCAGGATTTACATGCCGTAATGCCCAGAAAGGCCATTAATTCGTTAAAGCAATTACCCGTTTCGATTTATTAACGGGGCTTCTTACTGTTAAGATATGCAAATTCGGCATTGCCACAATCGGCTGGCAGCAAAAACCCTAGTTGATTGATATGACCTCCACTGCTCCGGGAATGGCGCACACAAATGTTCGTTTTTACTCCGTGATAACCGTGGGAAATGCGATCCTCCGTGTTTTTTGGGCAGCCTTGGGCATAGGGAGAGAGGACATTATTCCGACAGTCTCCGGCCCCCATGACCATGTCAAGTCCCGTTGACGGTGAATCGTTCTACGGTTCTTTCAATGATATTTGCGCGGGCTTAGAGACGTTTTTGAGTGTCGTCCGGGCTTTGGGAGGGCACAAACTTATCTTGTATGCCCATACATTCTGATAACGCTAATTTTATCAAAATTTTCAAATTACAAAATTTTCAGGGAAGTGGCCGATTTACCCGTGACACGAAACCTTGCCCCAAAGCATAGCCTGAGGGCAAAGTTATCACATCTTCTCCCGGGCTTTCATTAGTGCGCTGAGCCGCTGATGAGGGTCCTTTGATGCTCAATATTTGCCAAATCTAAAAAAATTCCGGAAACGCACGTGGATGTGCCTGCCTAAGCGCGGATTCCTGCTCGCGCGATCCCTTTAAGCAACGATCATCATTCTGCTATCAGTTTTTGCTCGTAAATCGTCCTTTCAATTATATCCAGTCATAATCCCGACAGCCAAAATGTAATTTTTCCAGTAATTTCACCCATCAATGGTTTTTAAAAACTGGGATTCTGGCTATCGGGATTTCGGGTTTTGCCCCCCCCCTCTTGGATACACTTAAGGGAAGGATCTTGGGCCAATACGGTGGCTCGCAGAAGATGGTGGGGCCAGATGATGACGCGGGGGCTGCCGTTGCGGGGAGGGGACCAGTCTTATTTGGCATTTGTCTCCGGCGGGTCCCTCGTCGCCCCATCCCATCGTGTGGCGGCGCGTCGACCGGAACATGCTAATTGGAGAGGTCCGAGACGAAGCGGGCACGCGTCACCAGCTTTCCCACCCCGCGCACCAGCCTGTAACTGTGGCCATCCGCACGCTTCGTCCCGGCACTTGCCGATTTCTTTCTGCAACCGTTTCTGCATCGCCGACGCCATTTTCGCGTAACGTACGTAACGTCCGTTCGTACGTATACCGCAGTTCCTTTCAATATAGCCCGCTCCTCTGGTATACCCCCGAAAAACTTTTTTTCGAAGTTGCATTTAAAGGGATCAGTAACGTGGAGCTAAATAGCATAGAATGGGTCTTATCTGTCCGTTTTTTTGCATTAGCATTTCCGGTGGGTCGTTGCCAATTATAGAGGCGCCCTGATCTACCGGGCCTTCCTTATCCCTTTAAGAATTAAAATCTGGCACAAACGTTTCTGTTTGAGCTTCTTACTGTGTTCCTGAGTGATGGTGAGCAGTTTGAACTGCTAGAAATCGTTGTAATCGCCCAAAAACACGAAAAATATGTCACTCACTCGAATACCACCCTTTCCCCGGTAAGAGTTGACTTTACCCCCCGACAGCCGAAGGGTCTCAAAGTTTTCGGTATTTTCGCTTATTTTGTCGGGATTTTTGCAACGTCATTCGCTAGAGCGTCGAAAAAGATATCAAGAGTTTAATTTGAGCCTACAATATGTGATATAAAAAAGTTATGATCAAAAACTTCCGGCTGGGGGGGGGGTATAGTAACGTGTAGCCCCCTCCCCTGAGGTAATTGAAAAATATAACCCGGGGTTATATTGGGTACGGTACCCTTTATGGGACCGTTATTTCTTGCAAGTCCTCTCGATAAACAGAAATAGAACAGCCGTCCCCGCCAGCGTGTCGCCCCTAACAGCTGATCGTCCTCTTGTATCTTTCTTTTTCGAGCGCTTCGCGTATGGGCTAGCCTCATTTTTGGTGTCAGTTCTTGTATTTGTATCTAACGATATACATCAGAAATAGTGTCTTTACGCTAGCGCGGAAATTCGCATGCTATTTTGGCGGCGTAGCATTTACGAGTTCGTATTTTCGCAAGCGTCCATAGGAGCCGGGCGTAGCACCTGCCAGAAAATTTAAAGCAAAAGCAATAACTTTATCAAACCGGCTTAATATTGAAATGCCAGGTCATTTATCTCAGAGTAGAAATTTTTACGGTTTGGATGAAACCAAAGACAGCAAGTTAGCCCTGCGAAAACAAAGTCGCTAACAAAAACTGCCTTCGTTTGGATACTTTTGGAAAGTTAGTTTTTTTTGTGCATAGTATCGTTAGAATGGCGTATTCTATTCTACAATATTCGAATTAACTTTTTTTCGAAAGAACTAAGCCTCGAAAGTTTGGTCCCATACATTTTCTTGACGAACGACGTGCTTCGTTGCCTAACCCTTACACCGCTAGATTTCGGGGCGTGTTAGAGTGGTGTAGCAGTGACCATTGCCACAGTCAAACGACGAATCAATAGAGCTGAGTTTGGTATTTCATTGGCGGTGGCACACTTGACTTCACATCCTCCCCAGGTGCCCTGTGCCCCGATTTGCCCTCCCCTCCCTCAATCACTCGGCTGCCTCCCCCCTTCGTCTGTCTTTGTTGACTTAAAAAGTCTCGGGCCGCCGATGGGAGAGCTTCCAGCCGGCCGCGGCACTCCCGAAAAGCCGCCTCCTATTCTCTCCCCCTTTTCCACTCATCGCCTAACACGGCACAGCATACTGTAAGCGCCCCCGGTTGCCTGAGCTGACCCCATTGAGAGAGTACTAGCAAGGAATCGCATCTTCGCCGATTCTGCGGCTAAGCCCGGGTAATTAAACATCTCGCATGTACATAATTAATCGTTGTAGTGAACGCGAAAAACTTTGCACCGAAAGTTTTTGGTGTTGCGAAAATTCTAGGGCCCTTTTCGCTTTTTATCGATGGTGGAAAACTGTCAAGAATTCTTGCGCCACCGGTAAAAAGTTAGGCTTTGCCTAGTAGGGAAAATCCCGCATCCAAACAATCAAACAAACAAACAATCTAATTCAAAGTCCAAACAGAAAAACTTAAAACAAAAATAAAATAAAAATATGGTTCTAAGTTTTGCTTTTTTGAAGTTTAGCGGAATTATGAATTTCTATGGCGTGCGGCTGAATCAACTTCGTGCAGCCGAGTTTTTTAAGCAAAAAGCAAAAAGTTAGAGCTAAAATGAAACATTTTTGCCGATTTTGAGGGATTTCGACCTTGAAATATTTGGCAGGAATGAAGAGCGCACTTTTTATGCCTGACCCAATTTTTATGTTTTATAAGTACTTTTTATGGATCCCCCAACCCTGGTAAAAATTTGGTGCCGATCCGATCGAAGACAGCCAAATGCCGAGGGGCGGTTTTTTATTCAGGAGACCTTGTATCTATCCTTGAATCAATCGATCCGCTGAGTGGGCGGGCTTTTCCAGGGGTAGCTTGCGGAAATAGAGGTGGTGGCTTCTTTCGCCCGGAACGGGAGCTCCACTGCCCGCATCGATACCATATGTGTGCCATCTCTATTTGGCGGGGGGGGGGGGAGCGAATCCATCTCTCTCTCTCTCTCTCTCCCTCAACTCTGGAGTGCCCGCCCCATGACGGGGCATGGCTCACGGATACGGTAGTGCCCCGGTTGTCGACAGCCGCCTTCACCCCGCATTGCCAAACATATCCCAGGCACCAGTGACGGCATCCGCCTGCCGTCCGATCTCCAAGCTTCCCCCCCCCACCCAACAGTTTCTGCGCGCGCCTTTTGGCTTTAACAAAGATTAGACAAAGCTGCTACGACCTCGAGATGCCTGCCTAAATCTTGGATTAAGAAAAAGTTGTTTTCGAGGGGACGATCATTACTTCTATAAGTTACTTCTAAAAAATCATTACGTCTAAAGGTGTTTTCTAAAAATCAAATCTACAGTCATTTCTAAAAATCATTGCTTCCAAAAATGTTACTTCTAAAGTCGGTTATTGGGAAAATTTGGACATAATTATGGCGCAAATAGACACTAGGAATTTTAGAAGCAACGCTTTAAGAAATAATGATGGGTAGCCAAATCGCAAAACCAAGAAAGCGCACGCGGCTAGTAGCGACCGTTCAAGTCTTCTTTAAATCCCGTACACCCCTATCAAGAAAGAATTTTTATTGCATTGACTTGACACTGATTTCATATACAACAAACTCAGAAAACCACTATAAAAATTAGCGAAGAATTTTCATTTTCTGGTAAAAATTATGAAAATGGCCAAATACAAGCTCAATAAACAGGTTTGTTGCTGGTAGAAGAAGCTCTGCTTCTAAGCATTCTCTGATTTTAAGGATACCACACAATTCTTTGTGGATAAATATTACTGGCACATGCGTTGCAATATTAACAACGATTTGCTATCAATATGTCGAAAAGCGTGTTGAATTTCAGAAAGTCGAATCTTTTTTTTGCATCCGATTCGGGGGGATTTCCGGGGAAAATTGGCGTATGTAAATTTTGGTATTCTCAATTTCGAATTCATGAAATTCCGACATTACGACTTTCGCTATTATGCTTTTCGACGTTTTGAAATAGACCCATTAACAACGGTATTTCTTCTTCGGAATGACAATGTTGATGGCAGGAATTGCACATCTGGTGGTGGGGCCCACCTCGACATGTCGAGTCTCCCCTTTTCGGACCTCCTAACTTCAAAAGGAGGGCCCGCATATGGGGGGATAGGTGACCTCTTCTCACATTCCACAGATTTCCCTCCCCCGCCCCGTGTCCTGTGAGGCCAGTTGTGGCCTTTGAGGGTCCGAGTGTGAGACGCAATGCTTCTTCCCTTTTACGATGAACAGATGCCTCTCTCTCTCTCTGCCCTGGGGACCCTGGGTCCCGTTGTAATCGCTCCCACCGATACCTTACCGGGGAACTCTTCGCAGAGACAGCGGCGGGCAGGCACACCACTAAACTTGGAGCCCCATCGTGTCGCCTCGGCATATGCCCATTTTGCTTAAATTTATAGGATTTCAAAAAAGAGTGCTTGTGCATTTGGACACTTTGAATAAATAAACCCGGATTCCAACAATAACTGGATGGGGGGATGGTTTTATAATGAATTTCTGCCCTAACGATAATAGTTACTTCCGGATTCTAACTTTTTCTTACGATCTAACTTTTCAGTATAAATTGTGGAAGTGTTTGTAAATGGTTTTTAGTGTTCCTCAACGTAAAAACTTTGCAGATTTGTATTAGAAAATATCAGAAAAAATCGATTTTTCGACGAGAATGGCCGATTATTGACCAAGATTTCGATTTTTTTTAGAAGTTCTTAGAAAGTTTTTCTAGTTGAAGCATAGTTTTATATGACTAAAAAACACCATTAGAGACTTTCTATTAAGTCACTAGGCATTTCCAGAAGTTCGGCTCCCCCCGAAAATGCGAAAGAATCAAACACGGTTTTGGTTTTAACCGGTTTTTCCTTATGCCTTAAAAGTAAGCTAATTTCTTAGCGCCGCGGCTTCGTGAGCCACTCAGGTCTCGCCTATGAATTTTGGGTGTTGGAAGGCACCTTCCCGGGACAGTGCACATGGATGGGGCGAGTCCCGTTTGGAGAGATGACGGAGGAGCGGAAGAAACGAAGAGGCCCCCCTCCCCGCGACTTCTATTCAAATACACTCATTACATAAGCACGCTCTATATTTGCACCCGGTCTCGCCCCAGGTTCCCGCTTGAGACCGTCTTGGTCACCCCAGGGGGGAGAGAGATGAGAAGCCGAAGGCTGGCCGTATGCACGAATCGGGGGTTGCAGCAGCAAAGCATTTGCATGTTTCGCTTCCCCCAGCTCTCCGGCCAATTTCGGCTCTATCTTCAGAATCCTTTTTGGCTCTTTTTGAGTTCGACAGTATTACAGATATTATGGCTGGTTTGGATATTCATTAATTCAACTGGTCTACTTAACCCAGGATGACCTTCGTGTTAGACGAAAGACTGCTTCAACCCTTCCTCCATACCCTTTAAAACCGGCATTAACTAACCGCCCAAAAAGATCACATACTTTCTTCCTAAATTCATTTTTCTGAGCACCTTTTTCTTGATTCTCGGGGGTATTTAATCTTTTGCGCCTACTCGGCAACACGTATTGAAACACGCCTCATTTCTTAGCAAAGATAATTTAGTAATGTTAACGAAATACGTATAACCCCGTGATCAACGATCAAAAATATCCCTAGTTCTTGAAATTTTGGCGATGGGTTGCGATCAAAAAAGAGCACTTATGAACCGACAAGGAGACGTTTTTTAGAGACAATCGATATTCTGTGAGGGACCAAGCCGATCTTGTGCTGAATTTTGCGCTGATTCCGAACCTGTTTTAAAAATCTGCAAAACGACCAGTCGAAAAAGTTATAAAATTTTTACGGCCGAGAAGGCAAAATTTTGTCGAAATTGGGCCATTTGGGGGCCTTTTTCGCGCTTAATAATATTTTTAATCCTATCGTTTCGCAGATTTTGATAACAGGCTCGGGACCAGCGCGAAATTCTGCACAAGGTTGGCTTCGTCCCGTACGGGGCTCGATTGTCACTAAAAAACGTCTGCCTGTGATATCCAACCGGGAGCGGCGGCCAAATTTTGTTGGAGGTGACTGTTACCGTACCCAGCCTCGCTACCGTGGAATGGGGGAGGTGAGGTCCGATTGGGGCAATTTGCCAAAACCGGTTATTTGGCGCCCTGGTGTGCACGGTGTATGGACGGGGGCGCGTCGTTTCCCTCAAGAAAACAAGGGGTGAGGGGGACGGAGGGAATGGCAAAAAAGACCGAGGCTTGTCGCTGTTATTAGTACGATGTCGGGCCCGGGCATTATGGCGATTGACCCAGTTTCAGAGCGGAAAACTTCTCCGGGTTTGCGCGTTGGGGTGGGGGGAGAGGCGGGGCCTCCTGTGCATCTATCTACTTTTTGTGGTCATTCAACGAATAGAGTTAGACGCCTTCAATCCTTTGGCTAATATGACCCGGTGCGCTGGGATACGATACATTTCACGCGATCGCATTTTATGAAGGAAGCACAGCGACCGATTCAGTAGCTGGGCGTGTGAGACGGGTTCGGGCCCGAAATTGGCTAGTCGAGACACGCTCATTACTTCTAAAAGTCATTACTTCTAAAATTTACTTCTAAAATCATTTTTGCTAAAAGTCATTGATTCGAGAATCGCTACTTCTAAAAGTTAGTACGTCGGACTATCAGTATTCCAGCAAAATTAGTCATATTTTTTCGCAAATCTACGCTAAGTATTTTATAAGTAATGACTTTTAGAAGTCTTGGTTTTAGAAATAATGATTCACTTCACTTTTCGGCCTCACCTGTTTCTAATTCAATTGAAATTCCAATCAGCGACCATTATCGCTGAAATTCATCCACTCTTAGAATGTCGGAATTTTCGACGTCTCCCGATTTGCCAACGTCAACGGGGATCAGTCTGATGGAGCACGGCATCGGCGACACGCTAGGTTTACCCAACGGGAAAAAGACAAAAGGTGAGTACACCAGTTATTTCCAAGGCGCTTTTCAGGGCGTGTCAAGATCAAGATGGAGTACATCGGCAATAAACTGCGCCGGTACACCACGTTCAGCAAACGCAAGACGGGCATCATGAAAAAGGTCGGATTATAACTTATCCGTACCGTTTGTCGAATGCGCTGAACAAGTATGGGCCACGCTTTACTTTACCACCTCCCTTATAACTTTTTTATATTACATTATTGCAGGCTTAAATTAAACGCTTACTGTATTTTTCGACGCTCTATCAAATAGCGTTGCAAAAATCCCGACAAAATAAGCGAAAATACCGAGAACTGTAAGACCCTTTGGCTGTGGGGGGGGGGGGGGAGGGGGGAGTAAAGTTTTACTCGAATATGTATACTAAAGTACTTGAGAAAATCTACTGCTTGTGAGAAGCGCTAGCCACCGTGACTTACAGGCTTATGAACTGTCGACACTGACGGGTACGCAAGTGATGCTGCTTGTCGCGTCGGAGACCGGCCACGTCTACACATTCGCCACCAACAAGCTGCAGCCGATGGTTAGCAGTGATGCCGGAAAGTCTCTCATCCAGAGTTGCCTCAACGCGCCTGATGGTAATTTACATGCATTTATACGAGCAATTTTTGTATACACGAATGCTGATCGTGACCGTGGTCATTTTTCAGATGCGATGAGCAGCGTTCCGCACAAGACTGAATTCACGTTCGAAAATGGTCAGATCAATGGGAATCGCAAGCGGAAAACCAACGAATCGGCCACTGCCTCGCCCGACCAGGTTTGACTGAGAATTTTTAAATAAGTTATGTGCCGGAAATTACACGGGCAGTGCGTCTCCCTTCGCCGATTTGTCCCCTGTTTCTGGACATAATTACGTAGCTGACTATATGCATCTCCCAGGCTGAACACACCACATTGGTCCCTCAATTCACCTTGACCCCCCACGAAAACCGTGGAATCGCGGTATATTTCCTAGGAATTGTGATCAGGATTTTCCCATATTTAAAGGTCTTTCGGGGATGGGCCCCGTATCTGCATGTATATTTAGGCTTAGGCTTAGGCGTAGGCACAGCTTAGGCTTAGGCTTAAAGGCTTAAGCAATTACACAACAAAATAAGGCTAAAAAATAAAAGCAATATCATAAGGTCCTGTTTGGTCTCTATCAAAAATGAAACCTTTCGATGGAGCGCGATTAGCTTTAGCTATACCGTATTTCCTCTAGCAAAGGGTGTCCAAAAAAGCACCACGGGGCATTTGGTCGTTTTTCATCCCATGGGTCGGGAAATTCAACCAGAGTTATGTCGGGCATAGCAATAATCCATATTTGTATTATTATTTATAGCCATTCTCGAGTTGCCGTCAAAATAATTTTTTACAGAATTTTCCAAGTATTTTTTCGAGCATATCCTGCGCAAATTTATCGTCACGCATCGCACTTCCTCTCTAATTCTCCGGATCGAATTGTAATCCCAGGATTCGAATTTGAGCTGCTTACGGCTTTAAGAAAAGCGGGGCTAGGCAGCCACATGTGGCCTTTTGTGGAACAGTGTTTGGGTCCGGGGAAGGCCAGCCAGCCGCCGGCTCAAATCGGCAGCCAAACGGGTCGCACACCCGGGGTCCGCATCTAAAAGGGACTTTACAATGGCCGTTGCCATCCCAGTGGCACTGTGTAAGGGAAGGGGAAGCCACCGCGCTATGCCACCTCACCCCTGTTAGTCGCTGGTTGAAAGTGAGGATTGCCTATTACGGCTTGGACCTGGATCTCTGCCTACCGATGCTTAGGCTTAGGCTTAGGCTTAGGTTTAGACTTAGGACACCTGGATCTCTGCCTATCTAGGCAAATGCCTAACAAAGATTGTAAGAATTGTAGCATCAGCATAATTCCGACCCACGGAAAAATTTTAAGGAAGAAGCATTCGATCAAGCGAGAGTACACAAAGGGTAACGGGGCGCGGGCATTCATTATTATATGATAATTACTACGGGATTTAGCAAGTGCCGCTTCAAGAGCGTCGAAAAATATACTAGGAGAATTAATTGCAGCCCGAAAAAATGTACGGCAAATTTTGGATTCAACAATGAAAACTTCATCGAAATCCTTGGAATGGGGAGGGAGCAAATTTTTGAGATTTTTCATATTTTCTTAACGCCAATCGACAGAACGTCAAAAAATATCCTAAGAAATGGTTTTTCAGCACACAAAAAATGTAAGATACAAATGTTAAGTTTTTAATTGAAACCATTTGATGAAATCTTGCAAGATTGGCAAAAATTTCAGTTCAACTCGCATCTCGCTACCCTTTTCCCAACCATGGTTCAAAATTCACTCTTCTCGAACTTCAATGAGGAGGAATACAACCCGGTAAGCAGTTCATGCTCATTATTCTGTAAAAACAATGGATAATATATCTACGCTATATCAATTCAACTGCCAACGTTAGCAGCTATTATCAAAAATTCTCTAGGACGAATCTGACGACTCGGACTCTGAAGAGGGGATTTATGTAAAGGATGGCAAGGAGGAGGTGAAGAGCTGCAGTGATGAAGGCAAAGAACGAGGTGGTTTTCGTAGAAAGATTTGTATTGTTCTTTTAGAAATGGCTCTTAGTTTACAACAGACCCTGAAAGAAGCCCTAAAGGCAGCTGCAACCACACGGCAGCAACAAGCTAAAAAGAAAAAGCTCGAAGAGCAGCAGACACAACGGGTTTGTTTGCTTTTGAGCACGACCATTCTATTGCAAAACTATCTAAAAACCTGGAGACATTTTTAAGAATTACAGCAGAGTGAATCAGTGTTAAAGGGATCAGGAAGGTTAGGGTAAAACTGGTTTTAGTTCTAAAATTAACATAAAATCTTCTTTTCTCACTCCTGCCTCGCCCTACTCATGCTCGTTTTTGCATTAGCATTTCCGGTTGGCTAGTTCCAATTATATAAGAGCCCTGATCTACCGGTCCTTCTTGATCCCTTTAAAAGAAAAAACTTTCCAAAAATCCATATTTTTAGCCGTTGACCAGCAGTGCATCGGCTTTGCTCGCCCCGTTTCTACTTGGTGGTAAGTATTAAATGTTTATATATATAAAAAAATTTTTTACGGTCATTTTTGCATCGAAAACTTTCAGCCTCTACGGAGCCAGGTTCAAAAGTCACACAATTACCCCAGGGCAGCGTGATAATGAACGAAACAAACGGTAGCGGGACTGCGAATGCCTTCGTGTTTTGGCCATACTAACATAAACTGTGGGAATGCAGCAGCGTCGGCTTATTCTCTTGTCTCGTTTCTCGTGATTCGTTTTGAATTCGTCACAATATTTTGTCGACATTTCGATATGTCACTTTTTTTGTATAAGTTTAGAAATGCCAAATAACTTCATAGAAAGTGTATTAATAGTGTTTTTAGTAATATATTGAAACAATTATTAGAAAAATTAGGTATTTGCAGTCTTACCTGAAAGGAAATTCGACAAATCGAATGGCGACAGGATGAAAATAAGCCGTTTTTGTCTTGTCCGTGAAATGTCCCGTGCCAACTAGGCCGAGGGAGACCCCCGGCTTTTTCGCCGGACGGGAATCTATCAAAATATCGAAAATGAGAAACTAGAATTTTCAGAATCTTTAGTTTTGATAATCTAGAATATTCAAAATCTCGACTTTTCAGACTTTCGAAATTTGCATAGGCCAGATGCAGCGGCGAGCAATGCCTGCAGCTTTTAATGTTCATTCATACTATGGAAATTCCGATGTTCTGAAAATTCCAGATTATGAAAACTCGGGCTTATGAAAATCGAGATTATGAAAATTTCAGATTCTTAAAATTCTAATTGGAAATCCCGCCGGATAGTAGTCCAAACTCTGTTAGCACGCGCCGTTACCTGGAGATCCCTCAACCCAAGTCAATGCCCGTCTTTTTCCAGGAGCTACGGCAGCCAATGGGGGAATATTTGCCCCGAAGACAGCAGAGGAGGCCGGAGCACACCTAAATCCGCTTCTTCTACAAACAATGCCCTTTTTGAATCTTCAACAGGTGAGTCCCCAGCCGCTTCTTTTTGTTAGCTGTGCGAGCAACCAACTTAGAACTGGGCTGTTAGCGGGGGATTTCCTCCAGTAGTCCCGCACTGCAATAACCAAATATAGACAATTTTTTAGCATCATACCTTGATTTTCGGTATAATGAATTACTACTAGTACAATTTGGAACTCTGGCACGAATTATAAAAGTTTCCAACTTTTTTGGCACACAACTTAGTTATTTCTAAGCATCCAAAGTTTATAAATTTGATGGTAAATTCAATTTTCGGTCCCAAAATTGTTTTTTTCGACCCCAAACGACCCAATTTTCGATTTTTTCAAAAATTTTCCTTACTATTTCAAAAGTGTTCCTACTTTGAATATATTTCGGACCTACTAAAAACAATGTAAAACACTTTGTATTTGATGACTAGGCTAACCGGAAACCCCAGGAAAAAAGTTGGTTCTTCCAAAGGTTTCAACAATTAAAATTGACTTGCGTCTTTCAGCTGATCGAATCCTCCAGTGCACTCCAGAAGGGGGCTTAGCCCCTAGTTTGGCCACACGATGACCTGATTCCAAATACGGTGTTTGCTAAATGTTGCCTTTCACAAATCCCCCGACATTATTCATGTTCTCCTTTTTCCTTTATGCCCTCTCCTTTTTAGTTCTTTTTCTTTTCCTTGTGTGCCCAACGGCATCTGATTGCCTAAGAAGTGTCCTTAATGACGTTGCCTTGAAGTGAGATTACATTGTCCTTATGGTCGACGGCATCTTTCGACCTGCCATTTCCAAATTTCCGCCAAACTGTGATACAATCGCATCAAGGTATCAGGGAACAATGACCGTCGCAAAATACTATCCCAAAAACCCGCGAGCATTTGCAGCCCGAATAAAAAGTCGTTCTTGCTTGGTACCTTTGCCCTTAATGCATGCCTTAAAAATGCTTAGGTTTTCATATTCCGACCTCCCAATTATACTTGTACACGGGAAACACACTAATGGAGGGCAGGAGTTGGCAAAGAATGGCATTTAAGCATATCAGGCAACAAACCTTACTAGGGAATGGTTTCGGGCGGACATCGGACCTAGATATGTGAGTATGTGCATCTTGTAGATCTCGACGAGACGAATCGATTGATATAACTTTTAGCTGGCTGGCTTCATAAGCCCTCCCGGCAACCCCGTCACCGTGGTCCAGTGGCCTAGTGGTGTAGTAGTCAGCGTCTGGGGAATCTAACGAGGTTCGAACCCACACGATTTTATTTTTGCTTTTGTCCGAAGCTTCCTCATTGCATTCTGAAGGCCGTGAATAACTTTTTGTACATTATTTATACACCAAGAAACGTTCCTAGCGATAATACAGCTTCGGGCGAAAAATTAATTTTTTGATCCTGTTGGCTGGTGCCTGGCTCATGCATCGAAAATATTTTGGAGGAGTGGTCAAAATTGTGGTCACGTTGCTTACAACGTTGTAGCGTACCCCAAGTTCCATGACAAATATTTTATTTTCTCCTGAACTAGCCTTACTATGGTTACGTTTTTTACCAATTTCCAAATTTTCGCAATAAAATTTCGGTATTATCGCTAGGAACGTTTCTTGGTGTATAAATAATGTACAAAAGTTATTCACGGCCTTCAGAATGCAATGAGGAAGCTTCGGACAAAAAGCAAAAATAAAATCGTGTGGGTTCGAACCCTCGTTAGATTCCCCAGACTGCTACTAAATGCCACTGGACCACGGTGACGGGGTTGCCGGGAGGGCTTATGAAGCCATGTCAGTAAAATTTAAATCGTTGTAACTTTTTAATTTAATGGCGTTGGCAGCTAAAAGTTATATCAATCGATTCGTCTCGTCGAGATCTACAAGATGCACATACTCACATATCTAGGTCCGATGTCCGCCCGAAACCATTCCCTAGTTAGGATAATCTGCGCTTTTGAAAAGTTAGATTCACGATTTATTACAAAAAAATGTAAGCTGGGACCGGTAGTGGACGCGGGACTATACAGATATGGTTTTCAATGAAATGTCATAATTATGATCAGAAGGGCAACAGAATGTCGAAATTCCTCATGTCATAATTCCAAATGTCTAAATTGTAAAACAAAGTTTTGGACAGATTGTTTGGGGACAAGTTTACGAGAAGTTTGTGCGTGGAAAAATTCGACAAGCCATCGCAATTATGAAATTTGGAAATTCTGAAGATAAACACTTCACCACGATGTCACGAGGCGGTGAACGATCAATGCCGCGACGACAATCAACAGGTGATGGTCAGCATTATGCGCTATTTTTGTTGTGGTTGGCGCCGACCAGGTGGGTAGGGTGGTGCCAACGTCCTTGTTCGCCATACATTCAAAGTAACGCTGGTAGTCCGCGTATCGCAACGAGCATAGTTGAGCCATCCTTTAAAAGTATCATTTCAGGAGCATGGAAAGCGCCCAATTTTTTTGCTTTTCTTTGCCCAATTTGCTACTCTGTTTCAAACGGTGCGATGGCCGGCGAACCAGAGCTCGAAATCTGTCTGAAAAAAGGTTGTTCGAACTTTTCAGGAGAACACGACGATTCTAATGGTACCAGGCGCCAAGCAAGCTAAAACAAAAGTATCAAAACGACGGCGTGTTTTTGTTGACGACTTTGTAGAAAGTGTTATTTCGGAGGGCTAACTTGCTGTCTTTGGTATCATTCGAACCGTAAAATTCTACTCTGCAATAATTGATGTCGTGTTTGCAAAATTAAGTGCGTCTAAACAGTTATAAGAACTTAAACTTTTTGGCGCGCGCTACGCTCGGCTCCTATGGACGCTTTTGCCCGACGCGGCAAATTGCCGTTTTTGCCGGTATGACAAGTCTCACCGGTATTCGTTGACAGGCATCGTCGCATTGTAGCCAGCCGAGTTGTATCCAATATATTGTAAGAACAAACTATCATCGTCTTCGAATCGTTCCAGCAGCTTTGACATTTCACTCGATGCCAGGGATTTTAGCTGGTACGCCTATAGATAATGTGTGCCTCTTTTCCGTCTTCTCAGGGCCCAACCTCACGCATTCGATATTCCACCCGGACACTGCTATTCCCGCCTTTATTCAGCTCTGCCAGGTTCAAGGCATAGGTTCTGGGGGAGAAGTCTTTCTTAAGATGCCTAACCTACGTAAAATCGATGATAGTGCCGGTCTGATCGTCGATATCGTACACCCTGAAAATCCTGTGGTTCCGGATTGTTAGCGGGGAGGAGGGATTTAGCGGAGGGGAACCAAATTTTCCCTGTGCTTTTCCCGCTAACAGTCAAAAGCCAAAGGTGTCCACTGGTGTTACGACGCAGAAAAAATTCTGGGACCTACCGAAACGTCGGGTTGTTGGAACCGGCTCCCGGTAACGTTGAAAACCAGGGCGTCACCGCGGGGCACATCCAAGCAACGTTAATCGGCAGTCCGGTTGAATCCTGAAACGCAGAAAGCTTAATAAATTAAAATAGATCCCTTGGAATCGATCATCCATAAATTCCACTAGGTCCAACTTGGCTTACGACTCACGATTGCCATAAAAGGCTCAACGCACAGCCCTTATCTTTCAATATAAAGAATTATGCATATTGAACTTCCAAATATTCAAAATTTTCGATATGCTCGATATTTTGAAAATGCCAATCGATAGAATGATATCTAATGACCGACCCGAATGATATGAAAAGTATCAGTGTGATGATGGCCGAACAGCATCCACCCAACGCTCGAGGAAAACCGTTCAACCAAAGCCAGTAACCGATCGTTGTAGAACGGGCGGAACCAAGTGATATTTGGAGTGCGTTCGAATGCTGTTAAACGATATCGTCACGAATGCGGTGCTAATGCACTACGGGGGGCAGTCCGGGTTTTGATTACGAAAAGCTCCAAATGCCGTTTTTAAGCTCTAAGCCTCGGGGAAAGCAAAGCTAAGCTTCTTACTACCAATTCGGGACTGCCCCCCCCTAAATGCATTAGCACCACGAATGCAGCATACAACCGATTCTAATAAACCAACCGCCCGGTGCAATATGACCAACGAGGTGCACCGTATGCACGCAGGCCGCACTCGCCGATCGCTTACGTGCCAAAATATCCCTACAATTAGCGGCCGCCTTCAATCTTCCTTCTAAAAAGCTGAAAAACAGAGGTTGCTTCCTTCCACAGCAAACCTGAATTGTCCCCCGGGGTCCGTGGGATCGGAGAAGTTGGCGGCAGCCTCGTTCAACCTGTAATGATTTTTGATTGCCAAGACAATGGCACAAACGCATAGTAGAGATTGGTGTTGAGGACCAGAATCTCCTGTCGTCCCCCGGGCAGAAGATGACTGTAATAGCCGGCTTGCAGGAAAGTCTTCTAAATAGTCGATATTTTTTGTATCCGAAACGAAACCGTATTTGACGCCCTTTCGCGCCCCTTCCCGCCCTTCAATCGACAATAAAACATTCCCAAAACCGCCCTGCAAAACGCCCTCTCACTGTAATTTGTAGGGCGTGAAATTCAGATGTTTTACAGGGAGTGCTAAATAAAAGGGACCGCAAAAGGGCGTTAACTACGGATCGCCGTCCGAAAACACCAGAGCGCAAATTTTACTGACAAACCTTTTGTTCATTTCCGAGCCACTCCTCCCAAACATCGTACGCGTATTGATAGAGGGGACTCTGTTCAACAAAGTCGTTTGCCGGCGCGTAGTCGTGGTTTCCAAACGTCGGCAATA
Source organism: Mesorhabditis sp. LJ9110 (assembly GCA_038088335.1). Classification (NCBI taxonomy): domain Eukaryota; kingdom Metazoa; phylum Nematoda; class Chromadorea; order Rhabditida; family Rhabditidae; genus Mesorhabditis; species Mesorhabditis sp. LJ9110. Next base: position 35,419 of record JBBGBA010000031.1, read on the forward strand.
TTGTTGCATTGGGGTACGTCGAAGCGAGAATTTTGGTCGCCAAGGAAATGCCATTGAACACATCTGAAAGTGATTGCTGATGAGACACAAGGCAGATTTCTACGTTTCATGCCTAAAATGAGTTTTGAGCAATGCGTACATGGCATATCGTAGCCCTCCACGTGCGGAACATTGTCCCCGGTCCAGAGAATCAGATCCGGGCTTGGCACGAGCCGCTTCGCTTCAGACATCATATACCGTACGAGGGTCTAGATGGCCAAACATGTACCGAAGAATCAATTGATCACCTCGGGCGAGTCGCACATATAGTCACCAAAACGTCCGAGTTCGACACCCAAGCCAGTCAACTGATTGGTGATGTGGCACATTTTTGCCCTGAAATCGTGGTATATTTGTATTTTTTGGGTCCCGCTTTAAACTATAAGCTGTATATTCCGATATGAGCACATACGGGTCCCCATGAGTAGAATAATCCACATCCAAATGAAAATCCGTGACTTGAAGCATTTGGAAGGAAGAACCTCTGTCCAACAAACAGATCATGAGCATCACTGTCCACCGCATACTGATCCGCTATCTTGCCCGGTCAAGTCCTTGTCTGTCGAAAATCCGAAAATAACCGAGAATTCTGTGCTATTGCAAAAAAGCGGCCTGGTAATGAAGTAATGCGCCAAAATGGAAAAGGCAAGCTGTTTATTCCGATCAAAGTGCATGTAGCCAACGGTTGTAGAGGTTGATATACAGAAATTCAGGCTTTCTTGAGGGGTCCGCGCCCTACTCAAATAGCCGAGAACATAGTATCCCAAATCGAGTGGGCAGCGGGGATCTACAGGGGCAAAGGCGATAACAGTGTAAAGTGACAACGGCCCCGAAAATGGTTTGCGCTTGTATTTTAGAGATAAGACAACATAATCCTTTCGGGAAACAGGGGGCACGCGTCGTGTGATGGGAGATGCAAGATGAGGAGATGAGATAGCCGTTTCAAATGGAGCCTCCACAGCTCATGGCGCGCCAAGGTGTGCCAATCGATCACTAGCACCTATGATGGACACGAATGAAATATTCGTAAATATGATATTATTTATATTGCAAGCTCCGTACACCGTTTCAGTTCCAAAATTCAGCTTTATATTGAAGTTGCCCGGCCGTACAGTGATTCACCATTTCCTCGTCGTCCGAAATGGACCCCACGATCTCGTTGCTGACCTGCAAAAAAAATTAATTTTAGCCATAAAAAGCACTCAAAAATCCACGCATAGATCCCTCACCTTACGATCCATGCGCAACAGCTCTTCGTTCGCCGCATTATCAAAATAGGCGTCGGCGGGTGCTAAAAATCGGATGTGTAAAACTGTTGGTCAGGCAATTGCATTACCTTGAAGCGAGCGTCCTTCACGCTTGCTGAGATCATTGAGCTCCCTTCTCAAATTCTTGAGCTTGTTGATCCACAAAACGAGCTCCTGCTCCCCCTGGTAGTTCACATTGGCCTGAAACACAAAAATAGCGACTCAGATTCAAAAGAAAGCAGGAAGTGATAACCGCGCGAGGATCGATGTGATCTTTGTGAGGGAGGGCGCCCAATTAAAAGTGAAATGGCTCACCGCCACAAGCGTCTTCACATAGTTCGCCTCAGAAAGTACGAGCCGTGTGAGTGTACTGCGACGTGGAGACAGCACACGGGAATTCTGTGGCCGTTGTCGACCCCGGCGTAACAGTGGGCTCGGGTAGGGTCGATGCAGTAAGTCGGCGCCAAGTTTTCCTTCAGCAACGCTACCGACAACCTCTTCCACATTGATCGATTCCACATAGTCAACGCGCTCTGAAAAAAATATAGTCCGCAGAGATGAAAAAAATTCTGATGTGCTTACGCCTAATTTTCCGGCTGTAAATAAATAATTTTCTTGCAAAAACATCGAAAACACACCAGCATCATCAACTTCTGGAATGATCTGGTATTCGGTACCATCCTGCTGATAGATCACCTTCTCTTCAGGGGCCAGACCGCTAAAAACGTGTACATGAATAGCAAACAAACAAGATAATCCCAATAAATATCCAAAAACTACCGAGGGTCGTCATCGTCGTCGTCTTCATCTGCTCCGCTAGCTCTTGCTTGCATTTCTTTTCCGAGCAGCATATGCACAACTGGCCGATACTCCCCGTCCGCTGCTTTTTGCTTTGCGACGAACATGGACGGAACAGGCCAATCCTGTAACTCGCAGCTTATTAAAAAAAACATGCTTAATCATACGTATTCTCGAGCCAATTCGTCAGTAGTCTTATCGTTAGGCGCCAGGTTTCGAGCCGTGATCCAAGGCCGTTCGATTTGCGCCTAGGACGAGTATTCGGACGTACGATCTTTCAAACCTTATCCAGGAGTTCCTCATCCCAGACCTCTTCAGTTTCCGGTAACGGCGTTCCATGTTCAACTTGTCTGCAGAATACGTGCGTTTAAATCGACCACAAAAAACACACTTTTTCAATGCTAGCACGATGGTCCGGATCTCGTCATTGTCAATCATACAAATCCGCTGTGCAAGCACATTTTCATGGCAGAGTGGAGAAAACTTATCTAAATTACCGTTAATACAAATATTCGACATCCATACAATGCAGCAGACGGACGATATCGCCAAAATTCATATCTTGATCGAAGACGTATCTAAAGAGAGTTCAATAGAAAGTTATTCCCAACAACCTTCCGATGAGGTGCTTGATGGCGATTGGTACACGAAGACGAGCGTCGTGCCCATAGTGATCACCACAAAAAGTCGCGGTGCAGTGTCTAAAGAAACGTATCGTTGTTGCATCTCACCCGTTGCTGATCTTAAAGTAGAACTTAAGAACGTACCCTTCTTCGTGGAAAGTGACTTGCACGTAGGCGGTACAAGTGTATCCACAACGCACTGGGCCCAGCTTTTCCCTAGAACCAGTTACCGGCACATAAATAAATACTGACTTGTTACGCCGCTCAGCTGCACTCTGCGACTCGACAAAACCGGTACGATTGCAACGGAACATCATGGCTAAATCATAAAAATAAACACAGAATTTATGTTATTTTCTACGTCTGCCAAAGGGAAACCCTCATTTAAATAACGCTAGCTAACAGTACCTCGTTTCCCCGTAAGCTGCTTCTTGGCACCGGAGCGTGTGCGGAAATTGGCGCCGCCTTGCACTTCCAGCCAGTGGAAAAATCGCTAAATTATGTTTGTTTATTTCTAATGGTTACATACCTCAAACATTTCTCGATTGGGGAAATCTAGCACGTGAATGCGAGCCGCAACATCGTGCTCGTCGTTCATGTGATCCATGAAGCCACGACGGGTGTGAAATTCCATACAGCATACACCTAAAAATCGTCCGTCTTTCACAGAATCAATTAAGGCTATTGATGGGCCATTAGCTCAGAAGCAAACTGACCGCACAAATAATTACGGCGCCGATCCGCTTCGCCAAAAGGTTCTTCATGAAGACCTCGGCACTAAATATAAATTTGGTAATAAAAGAAAAAATACCCCTTGTGTACGATGTATCTCAACAGTCCTGGGTGCGACCAAACGACCACAGCCATATGGGCAGACTTGACGGGTGGCTCTGGTGGTCGTCGCCTAAGAAAGAATGGTTGTTTTAAAATTTGATTTACATTCGTCTCGAGCATATACTCGTCCTCATCTCCACCCTCGACATCAATATTCGTGGGATGATGTCCCTTTTCATGGGATGCTTGTCGGCGAGTCAGCATTGTCTGAAAATAAGAAAATAATAACAATAATTATCGACAAACTTGCAAACTAATGGAAAATAGTTCGAAATCGCGGACTGTCCTGAGCGAATGCAAAGAATGCACAATCTGGGGGGCGTTGCCTTGTTTGGCTCGGTGCCAGTTCGCAAAAACCAAGAGTGCACAGACTAACGACGGGGATAGTATTGTCTCGGTATCGGGGCCAAATTATTTTTTTGATCGAAGCTCACCCGACCGAAACCATCGAATCAACACAAAATTAGGACTAACAAATTTTACTTTCTAAAATTTCAAAGCAACAAATCTGGTTTTAGATGAAAGTGAAGGAGACGCTGTGTACGATCGTTGCAAACACGCCGGGTGTGCAAAATGTATGGCTCACCGACAAGGACGGCGTGCCGATCGTCGGCACAGGTATTTGTTCTCTATTAGTTTTTCTTATCTTGTATAAAATTCAGGCGAAGATCATCGGGTTCGTACGGCAGTGATCGAGGCACACGTGGGCGCTTTTGAACAGATCCAGAAGCTTGAAACTGGTATTTATTAGGTTCTTGGCGTAGTGATTTACACATTCAGGCTCTCACCGATCGTCGATCTATTACTTCGAGCACAGCCAAATCATCATCCTTCAGCAACCACCAGTGGTCATCTACATTGTTGCAGATGGAGACGCTAATACCGGATTTGTTTTGCGGGTGCGTTTTTGGGGTTGTATATCATTGACGAATCTTTTTAGCTGCGTGAGAAATTGGATCCTATCATCACCGAAATCCGACAGCTATTCCCTCAACTACCAGTGCTCTGAAATTCGGCTGGTTCTGAGTGCCATCTTCCTCATCTGTGATTGCTGTTTTTTCCGCTTCTTGTCGCTCGTCGAATAAACTATTCGGATATCAATGAGTTGATTTATAAATGGGCAGCGTTCCCCTTCATGACCATTGTGGTGTGCTAGTGACAATATTATGAATTTTCAGTTTTATGGAGAGAAAACAATGTTCGTGAGCCGATATTGGTATCAAAACGTCGTCCAATACGCGTTGCGAGCGCAACTGCTCACTCGATTAGCAAGAAAAAGTGGCTGGCATCGGAAAGCTCAGAATTTTCGGTATTTTTGTGGTCTTTCTTTACTGATCCGCTTTAGCCCTTGCTGTCCCAATGTGCTCTGGGCGCTGGCTGGTGGCTTTTTCACCCTACAACAGGAACAAATAGGTGGCGAGGAGTTGACCAAGGACGAAAAGCAATTATTTGGTAAGAATGCCCCCTGGAACGCCTAAAGCTATTTAGATAGCGGGACAAGTGCATTCACGAAGAACGGCTGGGAGCTGCTATATGAAGACAAAGAAAAGAATATTAAAGTGTATCGACGGCAAATCCGTGTTGATGGTCAAGAAGTCTACGAATACCGGTTTATTGGGTTTGGTTTCCTAATTATGTCTTTTTAGGGTAGCTGGTACTTTCGTTGACATAACTCCGCGGAACTACATTGGTAAGCAATTAGAGTAGATTCTCGACACTTTAGATGCTCAAAACGATGTAACTTACCGGTCGGAATGGGACCAAAATGTTTTGAAGCTAGAGGTGATGGAAGACAGCGGAAACAAACAGGTATATTCTGCTCTGGTGTATTTATATTTTAGTTGATACGATGGGTAACGAAGTATCCATATCCCATGTATCCTCGGGAGTATGTTTTTGTTCGGCGAACGGAATTCTCTCATGATGGACGGATTATTGTCATCAAAAGCGAAGCCATTCCCGAAGAGGTTTTCTTTCGCTTTTGATTTAGTTTCATTTTTAAGGGGGTTCCAACATCTTCTGGCAAAAATGTACGGGTCAGCACCTACTCATCACATTGCGCCGTCCGCGCTCACACGAGCGTCGATGAAAAGGGCTTAGGTATAAGCCCCTTCTATGTTCAGTTCCCAGAATCGTTTTTTAGACTACGTGCTCACTTACTTTGACAACCCAGAGGCCAACATCCCGCGCTACGTCTACAACTGGATAGTCAATCAAGGAGGGCCCTATTTTGTGAGCCAGGTATCCTCCGCCACGCGACGCAAATTTCTTTTCAGGTGCACGCAGCCGCAAAGAAGTTGGAGACTACAAACCGCAAACTTCAGAGTGTTTTCCCACCGACCCTTCAGAAGAAATCGGAGCCTCTGAAAGTTGTAAGGGAATTTAGTCCAAACGCACAAACGAATTTTAAGGCGCCGTCACCCGCAAAATGTCCCGTCAATTGTCCTGTCCACTGTCCGAAGACTGCGGAATCTGCCTCAACGGAAGAGGTTTTTAGTTGAAGTTAAAATTTAAGCGGGAGTTTAGTTGTTGGTTTAATTAGGTTTTTAGCCTTGGTCCATCAAATTTTTAGTAACCTGTGAAAACAAAATATGCCGGCAACACAACATGGATTTAGAACGAGAAAACCGCTGGCGATGCCATCCCTGTCAGGGTAGCCCAAACCAAGAAACAACCGGAAGCCGCGGCGACCAAGATCAACATACCATCAAACAAATCTGACGAAATGGCTGATGACTGTACAGCACCTAAAGAAGACCTACCAGGCCGTAAGCTTCTCGACACCATTGCAAATCCGGTATTTTGAAATTGGTTTCTTACACAGCTTTATTTCCAGACGATCGCAAAGGGTAAAACGACTGCCGCCGATACGCAGGGTACCGACGAGCCTTGCCCGGACCTGGCGAGCCGAACGGTGGACTAGGAGATGCTTAGTTTGGTTACCCTTCCTCGCCGTCTTCGCTTACAATAGTGGTTCATGTAGATTTTTAGTTCGTTCCCTGATTTTAGCTTTAGAAATCATTAGCTCTAGCCTTAGGCGTGGGAATTAGGCCGTTTATTTATGAAAACCTGCCAAATATATCTCGTTTTTCTTCCAATGTGTTAGACCATGGTCAAGCCGTTTGTTGCATGGTTGTTAGCTATTCGTTCTTTCCCGGTCAAGGGACTCTCTTTGCCTTATCGTACGTGTCATCCTGGTCCCGCCTTGCTTAGTCCGTCATGATAAGCGGTCCTCCCACCTGTTCTCACTGCTTTGCACAATTGTTCATGCCGACTGTGGATCGCATTGCATTGGCTACACTATCACTTGTTTTTATTTTCTATATCTTGCTGGACAACTTTTTGAGCGTCTCTCCGATAAACAATGTCCAGCGATCCAAATTTGGTACTTTTTGACAGCTCCGTCAAAACCTTACAGTTTTTATTACCGCTGACGCTAACGAGTCAGTTGTTGCTGAATATACAAACAATGAAACCTTGGGGTCAAATGCGACCGTGCGTGCTGTACACGACTTGTTCGCATCATGTCCGCTCAAGATTTACGATCCTTTCCATAAAGACATTGGAGGCACGATTAAGCTGAAGGACCCGTTATCGGGGTAGGTTTGGGCGACTAGGCCCCTGCTAATTCTGTTTTAACAATGTTAGTTGCAAAAAGACTCGTTTCCACATGACAATATTGGAGAACGGGGTCATCACGATGAACAGCTTCGCTACTGAGGCCGAATGGTGCCGCTTCAGGTTGGTGCTATTGAGCCTGGGCTACTCCATATAAGCGCGAAACTGATAAAGAATTTTATTACGCTAATTCCGCCACCCCAAAAAATATACTAATACAGGTGCCATCATTACCTGACGCCGATGCGGCATCAAGCCGGATCCTGGACAAAACTCCGGAAAGGGCAGACGAAACCGATAGTGTGCGACTTTGTCCGCACCGAGTGCTTCGATGCCCGCAACATCTCCATCGAGCAGAATATGCACATGAACATTGCAGAGCACCAAAATAGGTGATAAATCGCTAATATTTTTTGGGGGTGGGGCTAGGGCCGTACACGACAAGCTGTTGTACTGATTCAAGCATGTGTGCATCGACTCCGATGCCAAAACAAACCTTTTTTTGGGGCGTTTTTTCAAAGTCACAATTCATGATACCGACATTTTGACATGGCATTTGGGCTTTTGCTAGGAGAACTTGGAAATTTCGACACTTTTGCATTCGAAATTCTGATAGGAAATCTGTTCCAGGACATTGCCATCAAGGGAACCCCCGCAGCCCGGCAACTTGCAACCCGATATTCATGTCATTGTGTTGGATTCCGTGTCCTCAACGCAAGCAAGGAGGTGAACATTGCCACAAATCCATTTATGTCCCCCCCCCCCGGAAAATTGAAAAGACATGGGCCTCATCTTTTAGATCACTGCCCCGGACCCTCAGCTACTTGGAAAATGAGCTTGAGGCAGTCCGGTTCAATCATTTGAACAAAGTCGGAGACAACAGCATGCCGAATGGGTTCGCTTTTTTGCTAGGTAGATGATGTTAATATTTTGGAAATCGCTTAATCGTGGCCATCGTGTTTTCGCATTATCGGGGTGGAATCAACTTTTTACGATACTAGCGAATTTTGGTTTTTCGCATTATCGGGGGGATAGTCTAAAAAGACCTATTAACTGAATATAACTGTTGGGTTTTTGGTCGAAAAATCGTTTTTTAATATATTTTTTCATACAAATTTGTAAAGTTCCCGCATTTAGCAATCGATCCGAAGGAAAAAATTGGTCCCCCCGATATTATGAAAGGACGACATTTTCTAATCATGGGATAAAATTAGGGTGGCGCATCGTGGAATCGATGAGATCGGTGGTCGGGGCTGATGACCTGCAACCCGACCATCCTCTGAAGAATATTTGCCAGGAGTATCGTGACGATGATCCCGTCATTTTCCGCGAATTCGAAGCGCTAGGTATGTGCAAAACGTAACCATTTGAATCAATAAAGGTTATAAAACAATGTACAGCGAGGAGTTTTCCGCGGGCAACATTTTTACCTTTCCCGATTGCAAAGGCTTTCAACACCCGGAAGCTAATCATATTTTCCGGTGAGTTTGCTCAAAATTCACTTGAAAAATTCAATACTACCGAAGTTGATGGTTACAGCCCGATGGTGACTAGTTGGAAGACTGACTACACATTGAGAGCGACGATGACGCAGAAAACTTGTTTCGAGATGCACATTGCTCAACTCGATTATCACAAAAAGTTCTTGCGAGCATATAAAGGTATGAGGAAGTAGGCAGGTGCCGTTAATCCCGGGTTCTTTCGCACTATCGGGGGGAGGGGTAGAGGGAAACGGAACTTTTTTGTATAAGTCTAGAAATGCCCAGTAAGTTAATAGACAGTGTTTTAATAGTGTTTTTAGTATTGTTTAACTAAAATTTAAACTAGAAAAAATATCTAAAACTTAGAAAAAGTCGAAATTTGGGTAAAAAATCGCCATTTTCGGTCGCAAAATCTATATTTTTGATGTGTTTTAATAAAAATTTGTATGGTTTTCACGTTTAGGTATAGCAAAAAAACCATTTAGAAACACGTTCACTATTTGTATTTGAAAAATGAGATCCTAAGAAAATGTCCCCCCCCCACCCGATAATGCGAAAGAACCTAATCCTAAAATATAGGCATCCCAAAGTTTGGATTGACTTGGATTGGTGCCCTTGTGCACGATGATGCAAATATGCTCTTCCATACCGATGAGCATTTTGAGGTCAGCCCCCCCAAAAATTGCTGTAGAATATCGGGGGGTTATTCAGGATTTCTTTAAATCGAACAGGGACTATTTGAAGAATTCATTTGTGTTTTTCATGGCCGCCACGGGATGAGAACGGGGTAGGCATAAAAGAATTCGCAGCTTTGCTAGGGGATTTTATGGGTGCACTCAGGCCCGAGAAGAACGCATTTCTAGACGGTAACCACCGACCTGGGAAGACGGGAAATTAACAACCCGATGTTGCACATCGTTGTCCCGGAATGGATGCGCAAAAACGATGAGGTTTTTGCTTTCATATTCTAATCATTTGACGTTGTTGCGGAGACAACTGCTGTTGAGCGTTTGAATTTTCGCAACAGTCATACAGGATTTGGGGGGACGATCATTACTTTTAAATCATTACTTTTTTCAGTCATTACTTCTAAAATTCATTATTTATAGCAGATCCAGAATTTTAGAAGTAATGATATCCCAAGTAATGTTTTTAAAAGTAATGCTTTTAGAAGTAAAGTGATGGGTTGTCGAGGATTTGCTATCAGCATCACGTTCATTTGTCGAAACTAATTGTTTCCAAGACATTTTGTCGAAATGTCATTTTGCCTAAATTTATTCTGTCGAAATTTATTCATCGCGAACATAGAAAGCCGAATTTTCAGCGTACTGAAATTTGGATGGATGAGACGGCATTTCACAAAATTTCGACATTCAAAGTGTCGAGCAAATCAAAATGATCCCTCATAGACTTCTGTTATTTTAAGGTGCAACAAAACCTGGCCAGCAATGCGAATATGCTGCTAACGCCCTTCGATGTGCATGCGACATTTTTGGACATTTTTGAGGTTAGTCGCTGACCTTTCACCCCGGCCCATTCGCGTACAGGAAGTCAAGCGTGGTAACTTTACGAACTTCTCGCCGAAGGAAGTGATACCGGCCGAATTCAACGCCAACAACGGCTCATCGTTGCTGCGACAATCGCGGCGGTTCGCCGAGCGGAACTGTCGAAATATTCCGACGGATGCCGGCTATTGCTTGTGCGAATATTCACAAAAGGCGGTGAATAAACCGGCATTGGCGGATGGTATGGCACAGCTTGGTGTCGACGAAATTAATGGGATTGTGGAGGAAGCTGGCGTCGCATCTCGATGCACTACGCTAAAACTGGGATCCGTAAGTACCGTAAATTTGTCTTAATTACCGTACTTTTTTAATTATTAACTTATTACACTTGGGATAATTAATGTATTAATTAATTATTTAAACTGTAATTTAATAAATTCTATTTTCAGGAGCGCACATTGAAAGCGTATGTTCCCGAAGCACAGACACGGCTGTACGAAATCGTTTTTCAGACGCTGCCCGACCACGGCAAATTTAAGATGGTGAATTTCATAATATTTATTATTAACAATCTCCTTATTTATATAACCTCGCAGAAAAGTACGCTAAAATATCGAGTGTAGTTCCCCGTCGTGTTTATGCTACTATCGTACTATATGGCTGTGGTTCAGTTTCCCCCAAGCCCGCACCCGACTTTTGTATCTCGGCCGCCTGTTCATCTACATGTGTGTAAAATATACCAAAATACTCGCCAGAGCAAGGTGAACATTTCAATATAATTTACACACCTGTAGATGCACAGGGAGCCGAGATACAAAATTGGGCGCCGGCTGGGGGAACTGAACCCTACCATTTAATAAAAGGGCCATTTTTCAAAGCAATCGAATCGTTTTAGATGGTGCGAATCGGTGAAGGCGGCTTGTTACAACGTGCCTCACAAGTAAGCATTTTTAATAAATTCCCGCTATGATCAGATATCTCGCCTGAACGCCTACGGGAACCGCAGATCTTGCGTCGCCGACTCACACCCGCAATTGCGAATCTACTGCCACTGCAAATAGTTGCAACGGCGATGTATACGATGAATTGCATGCTGATGAGCCATTTGTGATAATTTATTCTTGGGTGCTGTGACCGGGTGCTTTGTGACGGTAAAATATTTCGTTGATTGCGTCGTCTCATCTTGATCTAAATGTATTTCTTGAGAAGGAGAGAGGAACCACTTGTTGCCTTTTGGTCAGTTATGTATTTTTCTAGTGTTTTTAGTAGTTTTTGATTGCTAGAAAGTTATAAAATCATTTTTGAAAATTTTGAAAATCGAAAATTTTGGTCTTTGTTGGCCATTTTCCATACGTTTTTGGCCAAAAAGTCACAACCTTTTTGAAAGTTTCTAGGTTTTATATTGTTTTTTTAATCTAAAAACTAAGAAAAATGCCATATAGATGGATTATATTTTGTTGTAGGATATCCGCTTTACCTTTTTAGCCTTTCTAAAGCCGTAGCCAGGGTGGCGGCTGTAGCTGTTGGTCCTGCAAGCGCGGTGAACAATTCGATCAGCAACTGCTCGCAAATTCCCGGGTATGACTGCTCCGCCTGTGACTCTCTGTTACCGCCGTGTAGAAATTTACCTACCTGTATCAACGCGTTACCAACGGCATCAATTTCCGCTGTCGAATCGCGCGCCTTTGAAAGCTTCTCCAGCGCGGGCAAAATCCCATTTTCCAACGCGCCCTGTAGCCGTGACACAGTAACGTAACGAAACACAAACCTGTTTCTTGGCCCGCCCAATTTTTCCATCCTGCGGCGGCGATGTCCTATAATTTTTTCGTAGCGTAAATCAGGATTTTTATTTAAGCGGTCGGTTTTCACCCACTTTCCGATTCAGAAGAATAGGTACAGACTTGCCTAGTTTTCTCGATAATTGCGGTGTTTCTTGGCGAATTACTGCCAGAAGATACCGTCGATGGCGGTGAATTCTTTTTGAGGATTGATACGGGTTCTATCTGAAAAATCGAAATTATGCCTAGTAGGTTACAATTCAAGCAAGGGAAAACGCCAAAACATCGACAGCCATAAACCCGACAGCCAGAAATCCCAGATTTAAAATCATCTATGGGTAAGACGACCGGAAATATCTCATCGTTGTCGCTATTTTGGCCGTCGGGATTTTGGCCTGTCGGGATTATGGCTGTCGGGATTATCACTGGAATTTTTCAAACAAATAACTTTCAATAAATAACTTTGAACTTACCACCTGTGCTTCAGAAGTACTCGGTGTTGCCGCGATTTGAGTCTTGGTTGCGATGATCGACGGAATATTATTTGGTATCGCGCGCTATAATATAATCATGATAACCTGTGCGGTTTTTTTTGTTTATATGCATGATAGTATAACTGCTCATACACACATTTCTAATCGTCCCTTCGGGGGTCGCGTTTTGCTGCTTGAGGCTTTCGAGCGCGCTTCCTCCTTTGACCCTGACCGTGTGGTCGCGAGCCTTTCGTTCGTCGCGCACGGTTGGATAGTCCCAGGGATTAAGGGTACCTCCGTTTTCCATATCATCGTCAGCGTCGCTATCGGAAGAAGTTCCGATTCGGGCCCTATAGTTTGCTATTAAATGGGCGAAAATTAGAATGTCGAGATGCAATTTATCGACAATTGCTGGTTTCACTCTTAGAAATTTGATTCCGTTAGGTTTATCTTTTATTTCGTTTATATTTTTGACGTCTTATCCAAGATCGTCACAGAACGTCGAAAATATGGAAACTCTCGGAAAATAGCTTACCAACCCCATTTACAGGGTGATTTTTGCTTTCGTTATTACCTTGCTAAATTGTTGTGTCTGATCAGGAATTAAAATTCGTAGTGAATTTTTTTCGTGATACTGAATCGGGTCTCGAGGATGTAATCCCAAAAGAAATCATGACATTTTGAAAAATCTACGACATTAAACGTCATAAACTTTGCTTCTAACCCTCAATCACCCCCACCTGTGCGCTTGTGCCCTTTCGATGAGCTCAAGCAGGACTGAATTTTTCTTGGCCTTGCGGATAAAGGGATGCTTCAGGAGTTCTTTAGCGGCAGGTCTCTGAAAGTTGGAAGAGGAATTTGGCAAGGGTGGAATATGCAGTAAGTACCTGATCCGGATCCTTATTTAGACAGGCTTCCACAAAATCCTTGAAACCTTTTGTCCACTGCGAACCGGTCAGATGGGGCGCTGGATTTTTCGGAATTAGGAATAGCACCTGAAATATATCATTTTTTCGATTCACTGCTATTTTGACGATGTGCCCTTCTAGAGAGCCTTCAAAGGGTCCTTTAAAGGGGCTACGAAATCCGACCAAAGCCCCGTGTTGATTCCTGGCAGCGAGCCAGATGCCGCCGCAACGCGACCGCGCCGCATAATCTTTTGCCCCGTTTGGGCGTGAAAACGCGGGACCATGAATTTTGCGCAACGAATTTTGCGCAACTCGGGGAAAACGAATTTTGCGCAACACGCGAATTTTGAGCAACTCCCACAAAACGAATTTTGCGCAACTTTTGGTGAAAAAAATATAAAAGGTTTACAAATATGATTTTTTCATTGCTTTTCGCTGCGCATAAAATAAATGAAGGAATGTAAGAGCTAATCGAAGAAAATTTTCAACCCTAGCGTGCCGAATAACGGTTATCTCGTGGATTTTGGCAATGTCGCTGGTTTTTGCTAAAATCGTTGATAACAGAAGTTTTCATTTTCAGTCATGCGTTTTCTATTAAAATAAAATAATGTATTCCATACTTAATGTAAGAAAAATGTAAAGTAGGTTCGAAATCGCTCTTTTGACGATAATCGACTAGCGTGACATATGGTGTCCGACGAGGTAGTGGGGAATATGCCGCGGCAGTGTAGTTTTCTTCATCAAGAAAGGCCTTAGAACAACTATTGAGGCGTTCTAATAGTATTTTGGACAGAAAACAGGTTCAAATCACGAAAACCAGCGCCATTGCCAAAATCCACGAGATAACAGTTATTCGGCACGCTAGGGTTGAAAATTTTCTTCGGTTAGCTCTTACATTCCTTCATTTATTTTATGCGCAGCGAGAAGCAATGAAAAAACCATATTTGTAAACCTTTTATATTTTTTCACCAAAAGTTGCGCAAAATTCGTTTTGTGGGAGTTGCTCAAAATTCGCGTGTTGCGCAAAATTCGTTTTCCCCGAGTTGCGCAAAATTCGTTGCGCAAAATTCATGGTCCCGAAAACGCGCTCATTTTAAAATTCTGTCGCTATTGTGGAATTTTCACGCAATTTAGATAATTCGCGTCGTTTTAATTATTAAAATTGATGAGCTATACACCGAGATCGAGAAATTGAGTGCCTTACAGGAGGGCATTACGACATTGAATCGACACGCGCTCAAAAATTCGTTTTCGCCCCCGAACAAAATTTCGGTTTTTTCAAGTATTTTGTATGTTTTCACAACGAACTCAATTTTCAGGCACTTTTCGGCGGCAACCATATCGTTTTTTGACCAGTAGGTTGAATCCCCAGACACGCGAATTCTTGCTAGCCTCTTTAAACTCCCAGGCAATTTACCAATGGCGTATAATATATTCTTGGTGGCAAATTTACAACCCACACACCCTCATTGGATGGAGATCGGAGTGAGGTGGCTCACCGTTCGCAAGTTCGATCGCTGTGATCCCCAGTGACCAGATATCGGCCTAAAACATTTGTTTTAATACCGTTCAAAACGTGATTTGATTTTTTTGATTGCGTTTTGGGCAGGAAAGTGCATTCGGAAAACAGCTGATCTTGACGAGGACAAGCTGGAAAGATCAAGCATCCGCCAGGGCAACAATGGTTGTAAACTTTCAGCGTAACGAAGAAAAGAGGGGTAGATAGTGGGCGTTGGCGAGAGTACGGTAGGCACCGGGCTCTGATTTTGATGAGAGCAGGAGCTAGGCAAACGAACGATTCTAGGAAATAAGGGCTGGGGTGGCAGCGCTAAATGACCCTATGCAGCTGTCGTTGAAAAGAAAGTAGTTCTTAGCAATTTTAATCCCGAAATCCCGAGTATAGTTCCAGTACACTTTGGCGACGTACCAATACAAATGACGCTCTAATAAGGTGCGCTCTCGCCCTCTCGCCGCAAAAACTACCTGGTTCTTGGGATTTCCTGCATTGATTTCTTTGATTCAACCGCTCAAAATTCTGGAAATGGTCCAACCGTGAGCAAACCTTCAACCGAATCGCAAAAATACCTTACGTGAATGGAGTTATTTGCAAGAAACCGTAAAAACGAAACACGCCGGTTTACGGTCATACGGAATTACGAACGATACGTACGTTTCACCCGGAACTATACTTGGGATTTTAGGGTAGTTCGGAAATAAATCGGCGAAATGAGCGCAAAGCGAATCGTAAGTAACCTTATGGTCGTAGCTGGCCTGACGGATAAGCTCTGGTGCCATCCAGAAGGGGCTGCCGACAAAGGTGATCCGCTTCTTCACCGTCTCGGTCAACTGGCCGGCCACCCCGAAGTCGGCGACCTTGACTTCGCCGGTCTCTGACACCAATACGTTGGCCGCTGAAAACAGAGGGCATGATCAAAGGGCTGGACATACACTCGGATATATGCAACAATGATACCAATCGAAACGCGTGACCGCCCATACAAGACAACGACAAGGCACACAAGCACAAAGGGCCAATGTGGTTGAAAGAGGCTCGGGCTAACCGCAATACTGCATACTAACAAGGCCGTAAAGCCCAGTTGCCGGTTAGTCCCACCCGGGGGGAGGGGGAAGCAGGGTTCGGTGATGGATTTGTCTGTAATAACCTTATCGTCGTATCGCGACTGCGTGATCACTTCCGGAGCCATGAAGTATGGGGTGCCGACAAATGTTTCCGCCTTTTTCCCGCTGATTGTCCACAGATGAGTGGCCACCCCGAAATCGGCGAGCTTGACCCCGCCGTCATATTCGTGAAGCAGCACGTTGGCCGCTGGAATGTTCTTCATTCCATGTACCCTAGCCAAATATCATTTTTGCCGCCCCTATCGCGTGCAGCTGGCCCACCCAAAAATGCCGCATGAAATGGAAGGTCGAAAGCGGTTCCCGAGTAGAACGTTATGCAGAAGGTAACTTTTCTAACAGAATTATTACTTCTAACGTCTAACTTCCTAGCGTGACTCAGATCTTTGCAATTTCGGAATTTTTTTTGCTCGATGTTCGGCATTTTTCATGCAAAAAGTCCACGCTTTTTTGCCAAAAACTCAATTTAACCGGTTTAGGCGCTAGCCAGGCTGCGTTTTCGCGAACGAGCTTTGACATTAAAATTAAGTTTTGCTTAGAAATTCGGCCACCCACTTTGTTAGGATAAAATTAGCCTACGCCAGACAGCGTTTTGCATTTTCCTGTCATCGGAATTGAGGCACAATTATGCAAAATGAAGAACATCATAGGATTAGACGGGGCCAGGGTTGAAAAGTCGCGAAGCGGCTTTTCAACCCGTAAATTCCTAAACTCGAACCGGCTCGAGGTGGACCGGGGCGTGTTTTTTTGGGACACCTGGTAGGGGGATGCTTTGCGCTTAGTTTCATGCACCAAACCAGGACGTTGTCCAGAAAATGAGCTAGGCACCGTGCGCGTCCATGAAAACGAAATACTACCCACCTTTGATGTCTCGATGAATCTTATTTTCCGAGTGCAGATACTCTAAGCCCTAAAAGGAATGGTCAGTCAACACGACTATCCCCACCTTCAGAATCTCACGGACTATCACGGCGATCTGTGATTCATCTAATTTGCCGCTTTTCGTGAGGTCGAGTGCCGATCCACCACCAAGATACTCCATGATAATCCACAGTTTCGACCCCTAGAGTGCTGCTTTGAGCCCCGGGACACGTCACTAATAAGTGGCAAGATAGGTTACGTAGGAGTTTCTTCCAAAAAGTCGAAAATCATACTGTCAAAATTCACAATGGCGAAAATCGAAATTTTTTGGATTTCGAAATTTTATAACGCAAAATTCAGAGTTGAAATTTACATAATCTAATTTTTCCGGAAACCCCCGAATACGATACAAAAAATGTCGGCATTCTGAATTTCAGCCTTACTGAAATTTTGGCACTATGAAAGCCCGACATAATGAATACATTATGATTTTCGACACTATGATGGCAAATCGTTACGTAACTTCCTAAATATTTCAGGTTACCTTCAAGTAGCTGCCAAAATACTTTGTCACATATGCAGAGTCGCATTGGCTGAGTACCTAGAAAAGGCGCAAGGAGGGTCTGTAAGTCGGGTCGATATACCTGAATCTCCTGTTGAATGTCTTCAATCTCGTCCTCCGCCTCTTCTAGATCAATAATCTTAATGGCCACAACCTGGGAGCATTTAATTAGGAAAATTAGGAATACCTGGCCGGTTCGTTTGTCGATCCCCTTGTACACTTCGCCAAAGGAGCCACGGCCAATTCGCTCCTGCTTCGTGAATAGGGCCTCTGGGTCAAGCTTCTAGAAATCCAGCGTTCGAGGCTGTCTACACTGTCTGCTGTCTAACAGCCTTTCCAAAAACCTAATTTTGCAATTTTTTCGTAACGTATTCTTTTGTGTGCTGTTTTCATTAACAGGCAAAACAAATTTGGGCGAGATTAATGGAATTCCAGATTTTCTCGTAAATCACCGACCGGAAAGTTGTCAAAGCGTGCTAACATCACGGAATAGGCGCAATTTGGGGCGTTCTCGGATCGGATCGATCTGGTTTGGGAACGGGTGGGTATGGCTAGCGCGAAAAGTCAACACATACCCGCCAGAATAGGACAGTTTAGTGGTGGGCTAAACATTGCAGCCCAGGCTTAGCCCCTAACGCCGTGAAGATGCAAAGAAAATAGGGGTTCTTTCGCATTATCCGGGGAGAATCTAGCATTTTGTTTAAGTCTAGAAATGCCTGCCTGGTAACTTTTGAAAAACTCTCGTAGGCGAGACGCATTTCGGGGCGACGCGGCAACTCGTAAGGCACGTTCTTAGAACTTCATTTTCGGGTTCTTTCGCATTATCGGGGGCGAACTTTTGTTATCTAGAAATGTCTAATACTTAATAGTGTTTTCACTAATATATAACTATATTTTAACTAGAAAAACTATCGCCAAACTTTAAAAAAGTCGAAAATTTGGTAAAAAATCGGCCGTTTTCAGTGGAAACTCGATCTTTCTGATGTTTTATAATACAAATTTGTAAAGTTTTCGCGTTTAGGAATAGTAAAAAAACCATTTAGTAATTCCACTATTTGTATTTGAAAAATTCGATCCTACGAAAACCTACCTTTTTAATCTCGTCGAAGGTGAGTATGGGATGTGCGAGCCTTGCCGTGTCCTCACTGGCGGCCGTTCGCTTGCGAACCTTCGGCCCTTCGATTGTAGGCTGTATCAGCTGCTCTTCAGGGATGCGACGTTGGTCTTCACCTTCCATGGAAGTCCCCTTCTTCAGCAGATCTTCATACACTCCCAGCATCCCCGCTCCAAAATTCGCCGGCCTGTACCCGGCACCATTCGATTCGTAGCTCCGTGAATACAGCTCCTTCTTACCACCGGAGCCCGGCGGAGACTTTCGCAAGACGACGTTCTCTCCCTGGAAATGTAGCGTATGCGCGTCCACATGTAGGAGCAGACCCTTTCAACCTAAATTTCCTTCGGGATCAAGTACCCCTGGTTCTGGACTGTTAGCGGGGGCTGGGGGATTTTTAGCAGGGGAACCACTTTCATTTTTTCCACCTGTACCTACCGGTTGATTTGGTATTCTGTATTTTTATATTGTTTTAGTAGTTTTTTAATTGCTAGAAGGTTATAAAAAATATTTTTTAAATTTTGACCCTTTTTGGTCATTTTCATACATTCTTGACAAAAAAGTCAACCATTTTCCAAGATCTTTATTATTTTTCTAGATTGTTTTTATGTTTAGAAACTATGTAAAATGCTATAATAAATGTCTTATATATTGTCATAGGGTCGTAGAGAATCACAGGGAAAAATTTGGGTCCCTTCCGCTAACAGTCCAGAACTTTCCACCTTGAATGATCGAATTTCTTCTATTATGGTCGAAAAAGCAGATCTTCTTAATTTTACTTTAAGCTTCTTAACGCTCTTCAGTGAAAACGACCTATTTTTAATTTAGCCACAGATTTTATTCATATTCTGAAAACGGAATTGACTTACATCTTGTCGCGGCTCCAATGCCGAAAACTCTGCAGGCAGCAAAGTAACAATGGATTTCGAAGGATCCGTGTGTCTGGAAATATCAGCCTTGTTCCGTACTTCCGAGTTTGAACGCTTCATGTCGATCGGCTTCCGGCGCTCCGCCTTGATAGGTTCATGGTAGGCATAATCGACAGAGGTAGATGCCCTCGCTTCCGCCACAATCCCATCCGCAAGCAGATTGCCTAGGTTTTTCTGTTCAAAGTATCCTGTCGTAGTTATTTACTGTGGCTGAGTCGTCGGTGTAGTTGAAGCTGGGCTTGGCCGAGGCGGGGCATGGGCTCGGGAGGTTTTCTCGTTGGCTCGAAGCGGCTGATCGCGCTCTGAACACTCGTATTTCGACATAGTGTATCCGTGAAACGATCGTCCGTTGCCTTCACGGCCGTCATATCAGCCTGAACGAACTCGTAACCTTTTGGAGTAAGATCAATGCAATTATAAAAAAAAACAAAAAACACAGACCGCAACTGAGAGTACAAAATTGGGCGGATGGAAGAGGTGGATTGCATTCCTACATTCATACAGGGTGTCCCAATAAAAAAAGATTCCCCTCGAACCCGATGCAGAAGTATCGTATCGGAACAACAATTACATCATTAGCAAGGCCTTCAAACGGCGAATTTGCAATAATCGTCATATCCAGGCTTTTATTCAAACGCGTCATTTTATAATGCATTTAAAAACAGAAGGAACGACCTCTACATCCAATCAACGGCTACTTGTTTTGTCGTTTTGCTTGGAGAAATTGACACAAATTAGCTCGTCCGCAACCCGAAAAACCACCCAATTTTACAAAATGGCTTGTAAAATAGCGCAATCAGATAAAAACACGCTTTTGAAGATTGTTGCAAACTCGCCATTTCAAGGGCTTTCGAATGGTGTAACTACCATTCCGATCCGATACTCCTGCGCCGTGTTAGAGGGGGTGTTTTTTATTGG
This sequence comes from Mesorhabditis sp. LJ9110, assembly GCA_038088335.1. NCBI lineage: Eukaryota > Metazoa > Nematoda > Chromadorea > Rhabditida > Rhabditidae > Mesorhabditis > Mesorhabditis sp. LJ9110. Next base: position 55,741 of record JBBGBA010000031.1, read on the forward strand.
GACACCATGTATACCCGCAGGTTCAAATTTGAATGATCCTAGGCCGGAAATTCGGCTAGATTACAAGTGTCTCCAGCAACCGGCCATATGCTAATTTCTTGTGCCAAGTGTGGAAAAAGTCGATGCCTGCCAGGAATTGGCAATGGGCTGGGTTGGCATGAGAGCGCGAATTATCGCTCGGGCCGCTTCGAGACAAGATAAGCTTTTGGGGAGTGCCCATAAAAATGCGGAGCGAGAAATATTTGGGGTCCACCTGAGTCATGCAACGTCCGGCAAAAGATTAGTCGGAAAAAAATCCGGGAATTGACGCCGGATTCAAGTTCTCTAGCGGGAGGGGGGTTGGCAGGGAAAACCAAATGTTTTTCCGTTTATCTTCACCGATGCCGCGTAATAAAATAGAAAGTATTGCACGAGTATTCTACGCCTTTCTTCAATTTTCGAAATTTGGCTTTTGGCTTAAATGACATGAAAATGCAGAAAATTGGCAATATTTCAAAATAGTTTACAGGGTGCGTCAAAAAAAAAGCCAAGTTTGCACCAAAATATCCCGCTTATCTTTGAGAATCGAAGGTACGTCACCATGCCAGAATGCTTAAATATGCTGGGTATGAAGATTTAACACAACTTGATTTTTTCGATTTTTGGCGACGTACCCATACAAATGACACCCGAAAAATGTGCGTTCCGGCAAAACTTCGTTTGCATTTTTCTGAATTGCTGGTGGCCGGCGGTTTCCTTTTTACAGTGTGGATACATAAGAACTGCCTCTATGCACATCCGAAATTTTGGAATTTTCGAAGGTCTGGTTGGCAAGTTATAGCATGCTCAAATTTAATATGGAGAAATTTCGTAAATTTCGAATATTACAAAAACCTATGGCGGAAACCTCAAAATAAGCTGTTTTAGCATGTCTATAGGCTCGATACAATCCCGCAAAAATATCAAAAAAAATTTTCAGATCCGCGGATTTTTGAGTTTTCGACGACCCCCTGGTCATGGATTCTTTCGAGGTCACGAAACTGAACTTTGGAAAAATATTTCTAAAATTGCAGATAGAATTTCTGTGTTTGCTTTGCTTTGCTTTGTAGGACTGGGGTCCATCTATCATGTACACAGTTTCTAGCTATCGTACCCATTTGGAAGGTTGCTTTTTAGCGCCTCCAAAACGGTTGGTTCGTGCTATTTCGCAGACCTTGGTGCCAGTCTTAAAATTTTTTTATTATATTACAAATTTATTGGGCCATCCGATCTCTCAAAAGAAATTCATGAAGAGTCCAAATATACCCGAATTCGGGGCGACGTAAAAAAATTCTCGAGGCTTTAGTAGCCTCACTTTTTGGCATAAACTCAGCTTGGGTAATCAACTAGAACCCATGCAAATACAAAATCTTTTCATGGCAAACGAATTTAGAGGAGCGCCCCAAAGTCGGCTTTTCAAAAAACGTTATTTTCGGGTTTTAAATCAAAATTAGCCATTAACTTCAGCCAGATCTTTCCAGAATTCTGCTCTCATACACAGTTCAATGCGTGCTTTAATTGTATCCACCAAACCCCGGTGCCTTTTTCATTTTCAAAAATTCGATTTTCGGGCCAGGGCGTCGGGTCCAAAATCGGGGCCCGAGGGGGGTTTTCCTCTTTCCCTGATAACTTTGTCATTTGCCACAGGAGTCCAGTAATTTTTTCTAGGTGCTCTTACAATCACCCAACGAACAGTCTAGAATAGAAAAATTGGGATTTTATGGCATTTTGTCTTGGCATGCTAAAACGCGCTCCAGGCGGGTTACGGTAGAAAACAGAAAATCGCCGTTTTCTCGTTCTTTGCACCATAGAAACGTTTCGATCTTTCAGGAAAACAAATAATAGTAGTTTTCAGTACGATGCATCAAAATATTTAGAAATTTCCGTGGCTAAATTCAAAAATCAGTTTTTTGCATATTTTAAGAAGGTGTATGGCTAGAACTCATATTTGGCCATAGGTGACCCTTACTGGTGTTTACCAATGATAAAATTTTAAGCGAAATCGCAGCTTACAATAAAAAGAAAAACGCGAAAAAGGAAAACTACAGTATCCCTCTGGGGCACGTTTTAGCAAGCAATATTAAAATACCATAGAATCAGGTAAAATTTGGGTATGTGCTAAAGATTATCATTCGGAGACACCATCTGCAAAAAATCAGCCATGGGCAGCGTATTTGAAGCGAGTTGCGAATTAAGAAGTAAAAATAAGCAAAATAGGGAAATTTGTTTTGCCTGTAAAAAAAGAACTAAACCTTCAAAAATTCTAAGACTTTGCTATCATTTTTCTACAAATGTCAACTATTTATAGGCCAAAAATCAGAATTTTTCCACCACCCAATCAAGAACGCACAATTTTCGGTCGTAACCAGTGTCAATAGTACAGTTGCGTACTCAAAAATCGAAAAAATCAAGTTGTGTTAAATCTTCATACCCAGCATATTTAAGCATTCTGGCATGGTAACGTACCTTCGATTCTCAAAGATAAGCGGGATATTTTGGTGCAAACTTGGCTTTTTTTTTGACGCACCCTGTATGTTTCCTGAAAATAGACATTAGGTTGATGGGAGGAAGATATTCCTTACCCCTGGCAACCCCCCTGCTAATGAATCAGAAACTGATATTTTTCCCGGTGATTGTCTACGGCCCTATAACATAAGATAGACCATTTTTATAGGATTTTACGTAGTTTTTAGATACAAAAACACTTAAAAATGTTTCACTTTTTTTGTCTAAATTGTATGAAAATACATAGTATATATGGTCCATAGGTGGAAAAACAAAAATTGGGTTCTTCCCCTTGCTCAAACCCCACCCCCGCTAACAGTCCAGCACCGGCATTTGTATGCATCGATGGAGTGTCCGTGAAGCGTGAGATTACTGAAACTCGTTTAGGTGGAACGGCCTGTCTCTAGGAAGCACAGAAGAGCCAGGAAGCCAAAAAAAAGCGAATGCGGGCGCATAGTCCCAGCATGGGGTCCGGTCGTAAACCGTGAACACAACAGTTTGACGCCTCGCCATTTTCGGGAGGTGAATAGGCTTGGAAATCGGGGAGGGAAGAGCCTGGGGGTCGTCGGGGCGAGACTCCTAGCCCCCCCACCTTGCAGAAGCGATGCGCGTGACGCGCCAAGTCAAACAGCCACCGGCTCATGCGCGGCCCGTTCTAAGAGACTGTGCAACGGGGGGATGGGGCGAGGAGAAGATTGTTGTATACATTCTCATCCACATCCAGCCCACCTTTCCCGCCACCACCAAAACCACCAAAGAACAGCGCGCAAACAACCGCGTCGGGGTGCCCATTGATCAAGCTGATATCGGAGATGTCAAGCAAATTTACCTGCACACCGGCTAAATGTTGACCCCCTAGGACCGATAGATTTGGGCACGTTGCTTCGTGAACCTACTCCCTCGAAGGGGAAAAACGCAAAAATCCTGGCACTCCCAAAAAATCGACCCTTCTCTAGCGGTCCAGAGAAAGGTCGGGTCGGGCTGGTTTTTACACCATCCGAAAGCTCTCGGATAGGCGAGAAAACAAGCGCTTTTCGTTTTACAAAATTGTAGCACGCGCTCGATATGAGACGATTTCTTAAAAACAAGTAAAATCAGCGTCGTCCTGTTTGTTAGCAAGCATAACACCCCGAATTTTCAGTTTTCATGGATTTTGGCCCCTAATTTAATGAATAAAATGCTTGTATTGAAAACGAAAAGTGTTTGTTTTCTCGCCTTTCCGAGAGCTTTCGATAGATACCTCAATCGTCACAATCGGACATGACTATGGCTGATATGACTGGAGGGGTCGATATTTTTGGGACACCCTGTACTCCTTAATATAATTTGTTAAATCCCTTAAAACTCCCTTGCGTTTGACGCTAATTTGTTTCACCCAAAAGCGACGCGCTTTTTATCGAAAAATTTAACTTTTTTTTGCGAAAAACGCAGTTTTGAAAATCTGTTAAATCGGCAGCCATCTCGAGTCCATTATGCAACATCACCCACCAGGTGCCTTATCTGCCTGAGCTTTTTATTCTAATCAGCAAAACATTTTTAAGATTGACATTGATCTTTTGTACGTCATATTGCCACCCCCAACAGTGCTCGCGGCCACGGGACGGCTATGCCCTATTTATGCGCCTCGTAACTATGGTAACCGGGGGGCGTTTTGGTGGGCCAGTTGCAACGCTTCCAAGCATTTTACTCGAAAGATGGCATCTGTTGATATTTGGCAACTGGCGCGTCAGAAATATCTAGAAAATCAGGCAAGGCATCTTCAGCTGGGCGACGATGATGACGAGTCGGGGGGTGAGTCGAGGTTCACAGGGGCCACCTTCCAAATCTGTCGGACTTTTAGCCCAAGCCAAACCCCACCGAAGCGAGTCTGTGGTCGTCGTTTGCGGAAGTCAGAACTGCGTACGTAAACGGTGCACTTGAAAGAGACATGACATTCAGGGAAAGACCTCTCTTTTACTTCGCTTTTTGGAGCGGAACGAAACCCCAAAACCATCAATTGGACTTGAGTACACGTATGGTCGACGGACACGCCGAAATGTTCGTTCGCTGTCAACGTCGAGTCGCTTTTAGGCGAAGGAAGTCTGCCATCTCTGGGAGCTGAGCGGCGGGACGAAACTACGTGCGCTACTCTCCGTGGCATTAACCACCAAGAACTTAGAGTGAGGTTGAGTACCAGCAACTTCAACGGTTTAGGAGCACGTCCCTGATGGTTGTATTGGACCTAACGAGACCTAACGAGTTGTGGGTGACGGCAGAGAGACTGCTCGAAGGAGCGCGTAAGCGAGTAGCGGAAGTTCTCAATGATCTGCAGCGCGCTGACCCTGCTGCCCACAGCCGTATCTTGGCCGCTGCTGCCGCACGGCCTGCAGCATCTAAGGTAAACGAGTAATCGGCGATCTTATACTCCTTGACCTTCCTTTAAGGACAAGGATATGATCAGCGCCTTTCCGATTCCGCTTGCCTTCATAGGGGCTAAATATGATGAATTTCAGGTGAATTTCCGGCAAACTATTTATTCCTCTGCGCTTTAGAATTTCGAGTCGGAAGATCGGCGGCAGATCGTCAAAGTGTTGCGATTTCTTGCCCATTATTATTGCGCCGATCTGCTGGTAAGGACTAATCGGGTTTCCCTACTCCCGTTATATCAAATCTAGTGTTTGAGCACCCCCCCCCCCCCTCCCCGGCTCTATCTATTGTAGCTCGGGCTCCCATTGCTTCATCGGTGTAAAGTATCTACTATAATAATTTTGCTGTGGTGTCCGTCTGTCTGTGTGTGTGAAGCCGAATTCAACTCGAAGGGGAAAAGAGCTAGAGCTTAGCTCTCTTCGGATTCGGATAGAGCGTGGTCAGAAACCCCCAAACTGATAAAAAATTATGAAAAACTTTTAGTTTAAATGATTAAAATTAACTTTGAAAGTTTTTTCCCTAGTAAAGGGGTGGGGGACGGAGGTTGGGGTGGTTTTGGACATAGTGAGCCAGGTCGCGCGCGTTTCGTGGATGAAAATTTTCACGGGGGATTTCATTTCTTTTTCTCTCATTCCATCCGGTCGGTCGTTATTTTTGTTTTTAAGGGGATTTCGGCTAGGCGAGGTATCTAAAGCCATCAGGGAGGTATTTAGGTAGTTTTTGAAGGGGATTTCGGCTAGGGGAGGTATCTGAAGCCATCAGGAAGGTCTGTAGGTAGTTTTTGAAGGGGATTTCAGCATGGGGGTATCTGAAGCCATCAGGGAGGTATTTAGGTAATTTTTGAAGGGGATTTATCTGAAGCCGTTAGCGTGGGTATTGTTGGAGGTAGGGAAGCATGTGGTGGAGTAGGACATGTAGGGTAGCCCGAAGGCCAGATGGTTGCAGTCGCGAAGCGACTGTAACCATCTGGTAACAAAGGATTTGCCAGACCAAAACGAACATTTTGGCGTACTTCACAATTTAGTTGGTCAATTGGGACCGAGATACAGCTGCTGGAGCAAGGAGTTAGGGCACGAAAAATCTTCTCCGTTATACAGGGTGTATCAAAAAAAAGTTCCGAAGTTTGTCCCCAATTATCTCGAGAAGGAAAGATATTTCACCGTGCGTTACCATGCCAGAATGCTTAAATATGCTGGGTATGAAGATTTAACACAACTTGATTTTTTCGATTTTTGAGTACACAACTGTACAATTGACGCTGGTTACGACCGAAAATTGTGCGTTCTTGAACGGGTGGTGGGAAAATTCTGATTTTTGGCCCAAAAATACTTGATATTTGTAGAAAAATAATAGCAAAGTCTTAGAATTTTTGAAGGTTTAGTTCTTTTTTTACAGGCAAAACAAATTTCCATATTTTGCTTATTTTTACTTTTTAATTCGCAACTCGCTTCAAATACGCTGCCCATGGCTGATCTTTTGCAGATGGTGTCTCCGAATGATAATCTTTAGCACAATACCAAATTTTACCTGATTCTATGGTATTTTAATATTGCTTGCTAAAACGTGCCCCAGAGGGATACTGTAGCTTTTGTTTTTCGCGTTTTTCTTTTTATTGTAAGTCGATTTCCTCAAAATTTTATCATTGGTAAACACCAGTAAGGGTCACCTATGGGCTAAATATCGCAAAGTTCTAGCCATACACCTTCCCAAAATATGCAAAAAACTTATTTTAGCATTTAGCCACGGAATTGTCTAAATATTTTGATGCATCGGACTAAAAACTACTATTATTTGTTTTCTCGAAAGATCGAAACGTTTCTGTGGTGAAAAGAACGAGAAAACGACGATTTTCTGTTATCTACCGTAACCCACCTGGAGCGCGTTTTAGCATGCTAATACAAAATGCCATAAAATGCCAATTTTTCTATTCTAGACTGTTCACTGGGCGATTGTAAGAGCACCTACAGAAAATTACTTGATTCCTGTGGTAAATTACAAAGTTATGAGGGAAGGAAGAAAACCCTCCTCGGGGCCCCATTTTGGAACTGAGGCCCCGGGCCGAAAATCGAATTTTTGAAAATGAAAAAGGCGCCGGAGTTTCGTGGATATAATTCAAGCATGCATCGAACTGTGCATGAGAGCAGAATTCTGGAATGATCTGGATGAAGTTAATGGTTAATTTTGATTTAAAACCCGAACATAACGTTTTTGAAAAGCCGACTTTGGGGCGCTCTTCTAAATTCGTTTGCCATGAAAAGGCTTTGTATTTGCATGCGTTTTAGTTGATTACCCAAGCTACGTCTATGCCAGAAAAATCGGGGCTACTAAACCCTCGAGAATTTTTTTTACGTCGCCTCAAAGTCGGGTATATTTCGACACTTCATGGATTTATTTTGAAAGATCGGATGGCCCAAATAAAATAGTAGATATAATTTTAGAATGCGCCCATTAAGTAGTATTAAATAAAATTATGACAATAATTCTAGCCGCGCAACTGAATTTTATAGACTGGCGCGAAGGTCTGCGAAATAGCAAGAACCAACCGTTTTGGAAGCGCTAAAAGGCAACCTTCCAGAGGGGTACGGTAGCTAGAAATTGTTTTGATTATAGATGTTCCCCAGTCCTACACAACTAAGCAAAGCAAACACCGAAATTCTATCTGCAGTTTTAGAAATATTTTTCCAAAGTTCAGTTTCGTCACCCCAAAAAAATCCATGACAGGGGGTCGTTGAAAAACTTGAAAATTCATTAATCTCAAAAAATTCTTTGAAGTGTTTGTGCGATTGTACAGAGCTTGTAGGTATTCCAGAACAATCTATTTTCGGGTTTCCGCCATAGGTTTTTGTAATATTCGATATTTACGAAATTTCTCCATACTAAATTTGAGCACGCTATAACTTGTGAACCAGACCTTCGAAAATTCCAAAATTTCGGATGTGCGTAGGGACAGTTCTGATGTATCCACACTGTAAAAACTGAAACAGCTCGACCACCAGCAATTCACAAAAATGCAAACGAAGTTTTGCCGGAACGCACAGTTTTCGGGTGTCATTTGTATTGATACGTCGCCAAAAATCGAAAAAATCAAGTTGTGTTAAATCTTCATACCCAGCATATTTAAGCATTCTGGCATGGTAACGCACGGTGAAATATCTTTCCTTCTCGAGATAATTGGGGACAAACTTCGAACTTTTTTTGATACACCCTGTACAAATGTTGTGGTGCCACCCATTTATCAATTTTAGTTCTATTCTTCCAAAATGGAAAATTTGACGGTACGTGGGCGAGCACTGGCCGGTCATCTGGCCTTCGGAACCGCAAATAATAAGGTGAATCCCCTTCTACATACATCCCTGGGCTTCTGCTTTGGCTTCGGATTAGGCTTCGGCTTAGGCTTAGGTCCTAGGCAGGGACGTAGCGTAATACAGGCCCCGGGCCCCCCCGAAATCGGCCGGGGCCCGAAAATTTCATAAGGGGGGACCCTTATGATTTTGATTTTCTCAAAAATTTTGCTGCCTGCGGCGCTATTTTTCCACGTTTTTACGGCTATTTGTAGAGCTATGCAACCTTTTTTTCAAAAATGTTTGCCTGTTGCGCGCTGTTTTTTTGGCAATGTTTTCAGTTTTTTGGAAAAATTTTTTGGGCCCCCCCCCCGAAATTTTTTTCTGGCTACGCCCCTGGTCCTAGGCTTAGGCTTAGTTAGGCTTGGGCTTAGGCTTAGGCTTAGGGCTTGCAAAAAGGTGAAGCCCTATCGCATAGAAGCCTAAGCTTTAGTCTAAGAAGCCTAAGTCTAAGCCTAAGCTGACCCAAATTCTGCGCTTTATCGCCACTGAGTTAAGGGTATGATCACCGATCACAGCAAGCCCATATTTGTGGCGCACGGCGAGGATTCGTTCGAGGTATCAATTTTTCAGCAGCTGTAAATGTCCTAGGAAATCGGCCCGCCATTTTTACGTGAGCATTTGTTTGCCGGGGCCCTAACGAGGCTGAATGTCGATTTTACATCACCTTTATAGGAGCTCAACCTCGAGCAGGAGGCTGATAACTCGAGTGACGCCTTGTTCGCCGAGAAAGCTATCGATAAATATATCGAGCAGAAAAATCGGGTTTGTTGCAGCATTCAGCATGTTCAAAAAATCAACCCCCTCTAGCCGGCCGCAGACTTGTCCGATTATTACGATCTATCGAAGGCTCTCGAAAAGACGAGTGCAGCACGTGACTCCGATTTTCGAAATTTCGGCTTTTTTCCTCGATTTTCAGCATTTTTCACGCAATAAGAACGCGCTTTTTTATCGAGAGCTCAATTTAGCCGGTTTAAGCGCTGTCTAAGTTGTATTTTTGCGCTGTCACCTTTCCGAGAGCTTTCGATAGATACCTAAATCGTAAAAATCGGACCCGATTGGGGGGCCGCTAGAGGCGGTGATTTTTTTCTGGCACGCTGTAGAAGATGAAACCATTTAGGATCTGGAGCTATACATACGTCAACGAAGGGAAAGAAAGAACCAGCGTGAAGCGTGACATTTGAAAATCGAATGCTGTGGACTATTAATCAGCAGCTTTGAATAAAACTTGTTTTGCATTGCATATCGGGGACCCCGCAAACTTACAATGCGAATCATTTCGTCGTAATCCACTTCTGCAAGGTTGGGTGAGCTTTGTTTAACTAAAACTAGAGCCTTGCCTAGACTTTAACCGAAAAGCTAGCCAGGCTTAAGTGCAGTTCCCCAGCCGACTCCCACCTACACTCGGCTCCCTGTTCATCAACAGGTGTGTAAAGTATACCAAAATACTCGCCAGAGCAAGGCGAACATTTTGGTATACTTACACCTGTAGATAGAACAGACTGATACAAAAGTCGGGTGTCGGCTGGAGGGGGGAGGGGCGGGGGGTAAACCGCAATCTAACCCTAAATGGTAAAAAAAACCATTTAGAAACACTTCCACTACCTAGATATCTGAAAAATTAGATCCTAAGAAAAAAGTTGGCCCCTCCCCCCGATGATTGGAGAGCCCGATCTTCTAACTCTGACATTCAGATTATGGCAATGCCCGTCTCGAGCTGCTCCTCGTTCTTGACGGCCAAAGACAAGCTGCCCGGCGCTTTTCAGACCATCGGGCTTGACCCCCACAAATCAGAAGGTCGGGGGCAGGTTAGACAACTGTAACACTGGCTTCAGGCCACGACGTACTTCTTGTGCGCCACGCTGAGTCGATCGCCGAGGTGTTCCCCGACTGGGTGCGCCGTACTAAGATCGACGAGCGCTTCTACCGGCCCACCGACTTGGTACCGTTTGAAGGGCCGGCTAATAGAAAGTTTCATCAGATCTTTCTTCTTTTTTCTAGTTGAAATATAGTTATATATTGCTAAAACACTATTAAAAGACTGTATACTAAGTTACTAGGCGTTTCTAGACCCATACAATAAGGTCGCTCCCCCCCCCGATAATGCGAAAGAACCCAAAATTTACCAAAGATTTTAGAACGTGCCTTACGAGTTGCCGCGTAGGCCCGAAATGCGTCTCGCCTACGAGAACGATCCGCCGGCTAGCGAGGTTCAATTACCAAGTCGAGCAATTATTCTCGCTTCTCTCAGTTCGGGCTCATTTCGGCGCAGCTGCTCGGGCGCCAGCTGGTGGCTCGCCGCTACAAGGTTCCCATTTGGCATCACTGTACTTTTTTCGGGTCCAGCCTCAAACCATCTACACGTCACCGGCTCTGGTGTGCCTGCAGACGGCCAAAGTCTTGCAGGGGCTGCTCGGGTAGGGGTCGTAGTGTTTGGTCCACGCACAATCACAGCCAGGCGAGGCCGCTTCGCATCGAACCGATGCTCTCGTCTGCTTACGGTTCCGAAGTAGGTGCAGATACAAAAATTGGTTCTGGACTGTTAGCGGGCAAACAAAATTTTTCCCTTTAATTCTCTACAGCCCTATCACAAAATACAAACCATTTTTATAGCATTTTACTGAGTTTTTAGGGTTACACTTTACCTTACCTCCCAGACGGACGTTTTTGGCTATAACTTTATTATTTTACATCATTGTAGGCTCAAATTAAAACCCTTAGTAAATTTTTCGATGCTCTATCGAATGGCGCTGCAAAAATCCCAACAAAATAAGCGAAAATACCGAAAACTTTGAGACCCTTCGGCTGTGGGGCGAGGGTAAAGTAAGGTTTACCGTTTTTAGATATAAACACTATATACATGAGCGAATAATAAAAATTGTCGGAAATTTTTGACTTTTTGCACAAAAATGTGTGGAAAATGACCAAACAGGCCGACATTTTCAAATCATTCAAAGGTACTGTGACAGTTTAGAACTACTGGATGCCGACCGCTGCGCTGCAGGCTCTTGGGTACAACATCGACGAGGAATACAAGTGAGCATCTGGCTCAAGACTCCAATGAAATGTTAGGCCGATGGGCGGTCGTCTCGAGTGGAACCACCAGACCGGGGGTCTGGCCCCCGCTCAAGTCGCCGCCGAGAAGCGGGGCCTGATGCGCCGCATTGCTGCCCATCATTCAGGCACCGGTAGCGCTTCGAAACACCTGCGGTTCTGGACTGCTAGCGGCGGGGGATTTTTAACAGGGGTGAAATCACTGTCTTTTTTTCCACCCACCTGTTGATGATATATTATTTATGGCCTAAGCGCAGTTTACGCCGCCCCCCCAGCCGGCACCCACCTACCGTATCTCGGCTCCCTGTTCATCTACAGGTGTGTAAGGTATACCAAGATACTCGCCAGAGCAAGACGAACATCTTGGTATACTTTAAACACCTCTAGATGAACAGGGAGCCGAGATACGAAAGTTGGGCGCCGGCTGGGGGGCGGGGGTAAACTCAACTCTAACCGTATGTATTTTCATAGTGTTTTAGTAGTTTTTGATTGCTAGAAAGTTATACAAAATTGGTCCCCCCATTAACAACTGTTAATTTGAGAAAAACAAACGTACAGCACCACATCTTGCTGTACGTTTGTTTTTCTCAAAAAAGATTCAATATTTTTCGTTACTTGGCGCATTAATAGGATGACAAGGGGTAAAGGGTAAGCTAGACTGTAGCCGCTCATTTTGAGGCTTTCTGTCTTCTTACCCAAGTTTAGTCATCTTCGTGACTGACCCAGTGGGCTTTTACGCGATGCAGCACCACGGGCGCGGGCTGATCTGTTCCTACAAGTCAGTTCCGCGGCGTCGCGGTCAAAATACTTCAATTATAGGCAACCCTACGAAGCGTTCCTGAAGGAGGCGACAGCCGCCAGCCCTCCGTCGGCGGCCATGTCGTTCCGCGTGGAGAAACCGGGAAAGATGGTTGGTAATGACGGATATCGTCTACCATAAGTGCGACGACGACGCCAACACGACCCCGTTTCAGCCATTCTTCGAGTATGATGAGCTGGTTTCGCCACTCACCTACCTTGGTGGCTCTAGCCAGGTTCGTGGCTTCGCCAAAAGCTTGCTTTGCCTCAACCTTGAAAATTTATGACCCTTAATGCATTTTTCGAATCTTTCGCATTATCGGGGGTACCAACTGTTCTTCTTAGCGTCTAATTGTTCAAATATAGATCGTAGAGGTCTCTATAAATGGGTTTTTTACTCCCTAAACGCGAAAACTTTCAAATTTTGTCTTCAAAAATATCAAAAATATAGATTTTTGGCCAAAATTTTACTTTTTCAAAAGTTTTCGGATAATTTTTCTGATTTTCGGATTATAGTTACATATTAATAAAGACACGATTAAAACATTTTCTATTAAGTTAATAGGCATTTCTCGTTTTTCTAGTAAAGATCGGTTTCTCCCGAAAACCCCCCCCCCCCCGATAACGCGAAAGAACCTGAACTTAATTTAGTGTAACGCAATTTCCGATTTTAATTTTCAGCCGGAACTCGACAGTGGCATCGACTGGCATCCCTCGCATCGCTTCTGAGCCCTGAACCACGTTAAAGCCCGATTAAACGCAATTATTTAAATCAGCCGGAAATGATGATTCTGATAAATGATGATTCGAGTAATAAATTTATCGGTTGAAGTGGCGGCGAACAATATAAATAATTTTCTCTTTTTGAGCAATAAATATTTCCCTTCTCGGCGGTCTTAACGGAACGCGAAGCAGGTCACTTCACCTCTCGTCGCCTCACAGTATTTTCTGCAAACAAATCAACACCTTGCCGATGCTAAAAACCATACCTAGAATGGATGCTGTAACTAAATTCGCCATTTGCGCAGAACACGTCAAATTTGCTTCCACTGAAGGCGAGTTCAGTGGCCCGCTGGACCGCCTTCTTTGCCACGGACACATCTGGAGTGATGGCCTGGAAAATGGACATCAACGTTTTTCGTAGCATCACAATCTCTCCCACCTCAGCCATCACACGGGCCAGTTTGTCCGAATTGCATGTCGTTGTCGTGCGCTGGACGGTGCTAGACGCATGCTGGCGCGCCGACTGAACAATGATGTCACACGGTACTGGTGGTGGGGCAGTGGCTCGAAGTTTTTTTAACAGTACAGCTCGAATTTGAGTGTTCGCTAATTTTTGATACCAGTTGGTCACAAGTACGGTACGATATTAAGTAATCAATGGTATCAGTAGTTTATTTAAGGGATTCGGTTCTTGCGCATTATCCGGGGGCTTTTTGTGTAGGTCTAGAAATGTCTAATATAGAACGTGTTTTAACAGTTTTTCAGTTATAGATAACTATATTTTAACTAGAAAAACTATCTAAAAGCTTTTGAAAAAAACCGATAGTTTGGTCAAAATTCGGCCATTCGAAACAGTGTCGGGTAGCCCTCAATAACACGCTGAACTACTTTTGGCGGACGATCCTAGCCACACTTTACCGTCTCTGAGGAACCCATGTCGTCGAGGGATTCCGATTCATCAGCGCTCACGCTCCTCGGCGAGTGCGAGCCTCGGAAGTACGGGCTGAATGCGATATCGTCGGGCACCCCCGGTGATTGTGGTGACCTGACAGATATCATGAACAAACTGCAACAATGGCTTACTTCACTTCGCCATCCTTGGCGTAGATTCGATCATCCTCTTCATCGGGGGTAATGGTCGCTAAACTAACTGGTAGCCATCGCGGGACCCTGGAGACGAAAGGCCCCGCACCAACTTACAAACGGGTCGTGGCCTGGCAGTCCCAGAGTGCATCATTTCAGTGTAGTCGGTGGCAGAACTGTGTAGGCCCAAACTTTCCTGGGTCGTTGGTGGTATCAACGTAGGCGCTGTCTCCTCTACGTATGCGCTTTGGAAGGGCGATTCTGTAAGCAAAAAAAAGGAAATGTCTTTCGAGCCTGGATACCTGGTGCGACCTCATTCGTCTCGACGGCTCGTCCAGCCTCGTTGAGAGAAATCAGTGATGGTGGGGGAGACAAGGGAGAAGGAAGGGCCTGAACTTTTAGGTGGCGTGGAAATAGTTGTATGCCATATCCGAAATACCAGGCTGCCCTAAAGTGGCAATCCATCCCCGCAGGGGTCGATCGTCACCCACAAGAAGGCTTAGCGCCTTAGCCTCGGCCGAAGCCTAGCCTAAGCACAAGCCCAAGCCTAAGCCTATGCCCAAGCCTATGCCTAAGCCTATGCCTAAGCCTAAGCCTAAGCCTAAGCCTAAGCCTAAGCCTAAGCCTAAGCCTAAGCCTAAGCCTAAGCCTAAGCCTGCCCAAGCCTAAGCCTGCCTAAGCCAAGCCTAAGCCTAAGCCTAAGCCTAAGCCTATGCCTAAGCCTAAGCCTAAGCCTAAGCTTAAACATAAGCGTGATTTTGACTAGAATACCTGATTTTTGTGGCTTACCAAGCCAAGCTTCTTTCACTCGCCTGAGCATACTCGGGGGTCGGAAGCGCGACCATTGGTGGTAGCGTCAACTCGAGGGGCTTCGGTCCGGGAGCCGCCGGCAGGGGGACCACGGTAACCGCCGGCTTGCCAATTGGGGGAGCCTAGAAAATGTTTCAGCCCAGACATGAAGTCACCTCAAAGAAACTGTAAGGCTCTGGCAGGCTGGGCGCCGGTACCGAGTTGGAGATTTGGTACGCCGGGAAGCAAGTGGACTGGCAGCCTATAAAGATAGCTAAAAATTCGGTTTTTTTAAGTAGGTAGGTTTTTCTTTAAGATGCGTGCAAATCCACTCAGCTAGATGCCAAATGTTCAGCGAGCTCGGCCTGCAAAAATTTGCGCTTACTCGGCACTGGCGGCGGTGGCGGCGGAGGCGGAAATAGAGCTGGGCATGGAGGATGGGCCACACATTTTTGGACCTGTGGACACTGGGGCTGGGGGCACGAACAGGTGTTTCCACATCCGCCTGTAAGTTTGAAGAAATAATTTCGAAAATTCCTGAGCATGCCAATCGACAACAAGACAGTTCCTCCTCCCCCCAACCGACTCCGCCTACCGTAACTCGACTCCCCGTTATTACACAGGGCAGTAACATATACCAAAATACTCGTCAGAGCAAGACGCACATTGTGGTATACTTTACACGCCTGTAGACTAACTGGGACTCGAGATACAAAAGTTGGGCGCCGGCTTGGGGTAAACTGCACTCGAACCTAAAAAAGGCTCACCTCCAAAAAACAGAGAATCGGCCCGGATGGCGATCATCAGTAGTAAAAACGCGGCTTGCCAAGCTCTTGATGCCATCGAGTAGCTGTGTGGAAAGGTCTAGAGATAGGTTTGAGGATGTGGTAGCTGGAGGGTCGGTGGAGATCCCCCTTACCCGTCCTAATCCTTCCTGTCTACCGTCCACGGTCTCCCCCAACACCTGGGCGATTAAACGACTGCGAGCCTCGCGAGCTATTCTTCGCCCTCAAATACCGTCGAAATCCACAAAAGCCACCCCCCACCCACAGCCCCACTCCTGTCGATTCGACAAAGAGGGACTATCTACAAGCCAGTTTTCATGATATCAACTGGTCGACCGGTTGATGGCACCCTACAAATCAAACCTACGGATCCATGGCATTCTGCCGTATTACACTCGATCCGTCCCAAAATTGGGCGGAGGTGTATCTGACCCTCAATAACCACAATGTTGACTTATCAGCCCGCCAGCTACAGTAGTTTTCGAGATATAACAAAAATAAATCTTGTTATTCCTTTTTCATAGGGTTCGTCGGAATCGACCCATAAAATATTAAGTGAAAATGAAGCGGCAAGCCCCCCAGAAATTTTGATTTCAACAACAATTTTTGCAGGCAAAATTTCCATCGATATTAAGCGAAATTGGTGATTCAGAGCCGGAAGTCGAAAAGAAAGCCGAAAGCCGAAAAACTGCTGAGACTGGCGGAAAAAAAACAGTATTTTGGCTATAACTCAAGAACGGCCTGGGCGATCGGGCCATTAGTCAGGATTTTCATCATTTGGGGGCCCTGATACACCGCTAGTCAAATTTTGGGACCGATCGTATGTAAAACGGCGAAATGCCAAGATGGTTGTTTTTTTGGGGCACGCTGTACGTATGCATGTTTTTTTTCAGCCAAGCAGCACTAAGTACAATTTATACAAATGGTTGCAGAGGTCGTACGGGACATGTGTTGAGATTCGTTTCAAGTGGATCGGCAATAATGGGTTTAAGCTTCATATGCCAAGATGGTCCTGGAAGATGAGCCGGGCGTATGGCTTTTTGTAGGCCAATATTGTACTGCAGAACGGGCACACCGGGTAGAAAGAGTTGGTCCCGTGCGGAAGCGGGATTCGTGACCAGTATCTAAAAATTACGCGTCAATTTAAAAATGGCTTAGGAATCAGCGGTCCATTTTTTTCTTAGGATATAATTTTTGAAATACAAATAGTGGAAGTGTTTCTAAATGCTTTTTTTATTATTCCTAAACGTGAAAACTTTACAAATTTGTTTAAAAATTAGCAAAAATATCGATTTTTCCACCAAAAATGGTCGATTTGTCACCGAAAATTATACTTTTTTTTAAGTTTTAAGATAGTCTTTGTAGTTTAAATATAGTTATATCTTACTAAAAGCTTTATTAAAACAATTTCTATTAATTTACTAGGCATTTCTAGACATGTGAAAGAATCGTGCAAATATTTTCTAAATTCGTTTTTTAAAGCGCATAGTGTAATTACAATCCTTACAATTTTTCAGCTTTTTTTTGCAATGACAATGACATTCTAAAGTTACAAGGCTTAAAGTTTTTCTCCCATACATTTTGGGGCGTGGTATTTTGTAGCCGAACTCCCCAAATGGCCGCTGTAGCTGTTTATGACTTACTTTACTGTTCGCTGTGAAGCAACATGTCCACAAGGGTTAAAGGCGTAGTCGAGGCTCCCCGAATCGATGTGAAACGCAGATTCCATGCCCATCGTCAATGGCAATACCCGTTCACTTTCAATCAGACATACAGGACCTGCAAAGAAAAGCTCAAAATCGGTGCATCGCGGCCATTGCCAAGATGCCGGAAAACATTCACTTACATTTATGCGTAGTTTTAGTGCCCCCGGCGCTGATCTGTAGACCCCAGTCGTGCTTTCCCTGCACGTGACCACATCGCAGATAGACCTGTAATCAAGTGAACATGACCCCTTGAGAGCGACTTTTTAGAGGCAATCCTTTTCAAACTGTGGGCCACTATACCTAAACGCAAAAACTGGCAAATGTTGAGTATAAATACAAAAAATACATTAGGGCAAAAAAATGTTTGGACGGATCGACTCCTACCTCCCCCCCCCCGATAATGCGAAAGTACCTGCTTTCGTTTTATTTTTCGTATCTAATTTTTCTTCCAATACCCACGTATGGTTGGCGGCTATCCTCTCGGATCTTTTTATCCTTCTTCTTCGGGATCACCAATGTATTCAAATTCACCGGGCACTGGGGCTTGCCTGAAATTGTCGGATCATGTTGTTAAGCGGCTTCCCGAGAGCGTTTTCGGAAACAGAAACCCACCAGCATTCAAGCGGTTCAGAGACATCTCCAGCTCGCGCTCGTTTGGGCTTCGAGCGAGGCCGTCGGCGGTCCGGTAAAGCAGCGTCGCGCCACATAGATCGATTAAAGTGCCGTCCTAATAAAATTTTCGACATAAACTCGCTAAAGAAACCTGTAGCATATTTGTTTCTTCGGGAATCATGTCGCCACGTGAATTGCTGCTCCTTGTTTCGCGCAACGAATAGACTTCACCATCCACAGATACCTAGAAACATTATCTATCAGATGTATCTCGATATATATTCCTACTATATATAAAAAATGAGAGAACGATGCAAATTGAGAACTTAGCTGGGATCAGACGAAGCCAGTGTTGGAAAATCCTAATTTCCAGCTTTTCGCCAGTTTCCGCAACAACCCAGTGCTTATTAGCCGTTTACCTACCTCTCGCCAAACGTATGGTTTATCCTCGTCGTCCTCCAAGCTGTGGCTCGGGTGGAGGATGAGCACGCCGTTCGTTGTTAGCCCGTCAACCTCGGCGCCTTTGCTCTTGCTCCATTTCGTCGCCTTTTCCTGCATAATTTATAGGTGTAGACGTACAATGGTGCTTGCAAAATTTTGTGGGGCACGCAAAGTACAGCACCCCCTTACATGACTCGTCGTTTGACTTCATTATATTTAAATAGCTATTAACTCACTCCCAGGAAGATGTTCCGCTTCGAGTCGAAACCAGCTGCATAAAGGTATGCCTTGTTGGAATTCTCTCGGTCAACAAGAATTCTGCATGCATACCTGAAAGTCGGTAATAAACCTGGAGGATTTATGTCTTTTCTCTTACTCGCAAGCATTTCGAATTAAAATAAATAGCTAGTCATAGGTATTTAGCCTACATACGGGCTGAACGTTTTCGAACAAGGTCGCCCACCGGGTTCGAATAAGTCTTACCTCGATATTGTTGATGATATCTGACGAGGCTCCTTATCTCCTTTCGATGTTTTTACTATAAAATGTAGTTTTCCTATTCTTGAAATTTACCTTGATGCATATGGTGGCCAGCCCCTAACCAGGTATCAACGATCGTGAAGTCGATCTGCTCCTCTGATGAGCGCCCAATCTATAAAATATCGATGTATTTAACTTGATCATTGGCGGCTAGCTATTCGTGCTCACCGACCTGAAACATATCCTTTGCAGCATCTAGCGCGTATTCGACGAGGACGGTGTGTGATTTGTACGCATACGAAACGACATGTCTATCCTTGTCTAACACCGCCTGAAAAAAAGCCTCGGCATAAATTTACGCAAAAATTTTGATGCGCACGACTACGCAGTGCCGCTGCAAAAACCAACCGGTGCGTCTTTTGGCGCCATAGATACGGCAATCGTCCCGATCTTCTTGATGCCATTCCCTAGCTGGAATGACTGGTCAGTGACTAAAGAGAATGAACTCACCCCCTTCCTCATTAGAACAAATTTGGAACGTTGCCGCTTCGCACCATGACCAGGCGGGTATTCAGTGAGCCCATTATACCTAATTATAGCGCCGATTAATAAAAAGTTGAAAGACGCTACCCTAATAAAATCAGTTCGCCATATTTCCCGTCATCCTCGATCTCTCGCGGCGGCAACGGCTGCTCCTGTGCGGCATACAAGTTGTCAACGCTCTAAACGGGATTTTCCCCAAAAACTCGCAGTTTACCTGATCTTCCAGTGAAAGATCGTCCATCACCGCATCTGCTAGGTGTTTTTGTGATGCTGATGCTGTTGTGGCTTAGCCCGTCGTGTGCCGGTGCCCCGCAAGGAATTTTAATTACGGCTCGGTCTGAAAGGAATAGGCCATGGAAGGACGTTGTCAGTAGCAACGAGCGGTAGAAGAAGACACCGCCAAAGCCCTAGTCCAGCTGGACGGGGTGCATCAGCACAGTGTGTATGACATATTTTGGGGGGTAAGCTAGCGAACCATTGTATGATCGCATGGCCATAGTTAACGCTAAGGTGGAAGCGCGAATTGTGAGAAATCTAATAATTTATTATTCAAGCTCCACTGTATGGCGCAAGCAGAGGCAGGCACCGCAAAATGACTAGAATGTCAGACATCGAATCATGCTTCTAAAGGTTTTTCCAAAAAAATCGCTGCCATATTTGCCAAGGTGGCGCGACCTAAAAATGGCAGGACGAACCGCCGGTGATATAAAGGAATCGTTGTTGGGGTTGAAAGCCGACGAAACGTGCTTGGAAAGGCAGAGAGTGGTACAAAGCCCGATGGGTGGTGAAAAGAGGCCGTATCGGGACGGGCCGCGAATGGTGGTGGCGTGGGGGATGGTGAATGAGGGCGAGGGCCGGTCCGTATTCAGCCTGGGCTGTTGGTTTTCGCCGAGGCACCGGGGCGGGGGTGGAGGGGGCCAGCGTCGAGCCAGCCCCGTCCATCCGCACACAGGCGCTACGGGGAATCCCCTCATCGGCACTCCGCCCCGAATAAATTTTTTTTTTGCGTTTGCCTATCATTTTGGCTTCGAGGCCAACAACACAAAGCGCAGCTAGACTTGTCGGCGTGCTGAAAACCGAAAACTTGCCGAATTTAGTTCGACTATAGACTAACCGAACCAAGTGGCATCAGAGAAGTGACAAATCACTTAACATAGACGTAACCGGAAGTGGATGATGTTTTAAGGGACTTACAGAGGAGTATACAATTACGCGGGTGGACCGATATCCACGGTTCTTCAAGAACTCTCAGTAGCTCAAGAAAACAGTTTCTAATTCTGATCTTAGTTTCAGAAACTCGGCGCCAATCATTATGAAGTGTTGAAAGAGGCTGAAAACTTGTAATATGTAAATGGTAACATGACAGCAGATGCGAGAAGAATCCAATTTTGCTTCTGATATTTTGAGATTTCGACCTTGAGTCCTGTTCCGACAGGCTACAATTGACAGAAAGACAATGCGGACCCGTGGGATCGCAACACTACGATTTTAATTTCCAGCCCGGGTTTTTTTTATTTTATAAACAAAATCAGCGATTTTCGTGTTCTTTCTGAAAATAATTGCCTTATTTATTGTATGAACATGCCTAGCCAATTTTTCAGAAGATGGCAGCAGCCGGGGACTGGGTGATGACGCCGCTATGTGGCCTAAACATCACTCGCATTTGTTTCTCGAAGAATAATAGGTAAATTTTCCCTTTCGCTCATCTACGTTCAGATGGGTGGCGGGCCTTTCTTCGGACGGCGTACTGGTCTGGGACACTTCGCAAGGGAATCGGGTCTCGGTCATCAATCCGGAAGAGGCTCCGATAGCCGTGCTCTTTCGCGATTCGGAGACCGTATGTTTTGTGAACTTTCATCCCCATTGCTAATACGTGTTTCAAAATAAATTTCCTATTTCCAGCTTATCACCGTTTCTGCAACTGGAAATGTGATCGACTGGCCATGGAAGGGGAAAGATATCGGCTTTGTCAGGGGAGCCAGCCAGCGCGTCACAGCCAATATTATTCAGTGCGTTTATTGCTATCGATGGAGTTAATTGTTTAGGTATGCACTGCATAATTCCTCCAGCAACCGTTGCTGCGTGGTGATGAATAGCTGCGACGGGAAGAAGGGTGCACATTGTATTTTTGGCGAGGTTCTATTAGTGTCGGAAGCAAAGTTAGCTTTAGATATCTTTCAACAATGATGCTAGCGAATTGAAGGAAATTGGACAAGTACCTGCTGATCTTACCGCGCAGCAATCGGCTGCTGGTGTGAGTTATTGCCTTTTTGATTTACGTTATCTGAGTTTAGGATGGTTTCTTCGCCTACATCAAAGATAGGACACTTTATGGTCTTACCCTCGACAATTCAAAGATGCCTCGGCAAACGTCATATACGAACAAGGCTTGCCCTGGCTCACGTTTGGTATGAGATCCTTTCCAGGCTCGCTTCGCAGGGCGCACGACCGAAGAACACCATTTCTTCGACATCAGCTCTTGCGGGAACAGCATTGCTGTCTCGACCGGTTATGGACGCGTGTTTATTTGGTATGGACATAGACTTTGTTCTACTTCTCTTTTAGGCAGAACGTTATGCCGAAGTTCGAGCTGGGAGCTCCAACCGAATCTGTCCATTGGCACTCGACCTCGCCGATGGTGGCACTCGGCTTATCAGGAGTGCTTTACTCGCTAGGTACTTCTACATAAGGAACCTCGCGCACTTTTCGTGCTCTAATTTTTCAAGAGTATTCAAGCCATCCGCAGCTCTTGTTAATCCTGGAACTAGTTCGTCAATCACCAAATACTTAGGCAAAGAAGGAACACTGCTCAAATATTCTTCGGCTCGTAACAAGCCCTCGTTCCACCGTACAGACGGCCTTCCGCAGCATTTGCACATATCGCCGGATGGCGCACTTCTGGCCTTGTTGAAAGGTTTGCGAGGTCTTTGCTCAAAACCTGATTTGCAGAAGACAATTCGGTTTCTTTAATCAACACGGCGGCCTTTGCCCAACAGGCAGTTTGCGAGGGATTCTATCATCAGAAAAATATGGCTGCTGGTCTGAAATGGTAAGTTTCCATTTGAAATAGAGCGTATCGTTGAACTAATGCGTCTAATATCAACATACACTCTTTTTTTAGGTTTGCTGATTTTTCTTATTCATCGACAATTGCTTCTTCATATGCGCCAGGCATGCTACAATGGGTGAATGCCTTTACGGGAATCACAGAACAAACGGTAATTGCGAGCTATTGGCTGAAATTCTTTTAGTGCGACGCAACCCTGGAAAACCTCGAAATTCGCGGTCAGGATTCCTGCGCAACTTATTGCTCGATAAATGACGTTTTTCTGGCCAGCTATGCGGCAGCTACTCTTGAGTCTCGAGTGAACTGGACATCTCCTATGGTGGGTTTCCTTAAAAATGTAGGCCTTTGTAATAGGTGCTTCCAGCTCGCGAATTAAATCTGTTTTCAGAAACGCATACGTATTTGGGAGCGGCGGTCGAATCTGCATCTCATCGAGACGTTCAGCGTGGATGAGTCTACCATCGCAATAGCCGGGTGTTCGAAACCTCTGACACAAGAAGATCAGGTTTAACTTGTTTTGTTTTCGTAATGTTTTTCATTATAGATCTTCGTCGCCGCCACCGCTGACAGCAAAATAACCGTCTACCACTCGTCACGAGATGGAAGTGGCAAGACGGTTTGGGTAGAAGACCTTGCAAGACGCGCGTCGTGGCAGGTTTGTATATAGCTAATTTAACAACCGTTCTGTTTTTATTTTAATTTAGCAACTGTTCTGAGGGATTTGACAAGGTATGGGAAGGTACATCGCGCCCATTTGCTATATTTTTCCCAATTCGTTTGCGCTATGCTATAGTGGATTAAAAATATACTAAGAGTTTTATTTCAGCGCAAGGTAACTGCTTACAAATTGTTATGCAAACGGCATATTACGAAAAATTTATCCTCAGCATAGAGCTCCCCCTCCCGGCGAAATAGAACACTACGCTAATTTACTTTTGAAAGCCGTCAACCAAGAGCGTGATTCGTACTTACTCATTTCGCCAACATTGTATTTAGCAAACGCAATTTCTGGGATGCTCATCGATCCTACCCGGCGGATACTGGGTGTCGCTGCATAGTACCTCGCCTACCAGCAACATCGGTTGTGCGGTTATATGGGACCTTAGCGAGGTTTGAAAAGTTTAACGCTTACGAATTTGCACGTTTTAGATGCGGCCAATAGAAGCGATCCCTTTACATTCATCGCCACAGTATGTTGAATGGGCAACCGAGTCGATCTTCATTGTCGGACTAAAGGAAAAAGT
This sequence comes from Mesorhabditis sp. LJ9110, assembly GCA_038088335.1. Taxonomy (NCBI): domain Eukaryota; kingdom Metazoa; phylum Nematoda; class Chromadorea; order Rhabditida; family Rhabditidae; genus Mesorhabditis; species Mesorhabditis sp. LJ9110. The sequence continues at coordinate 79,336 of JBBGBA010000031.1, forward strand.
GCGTGAAAAAAATTACAATATTTTTATCCGTTAGGTATTTGCTTTCGATCGTAATACACTGAAAGTTGTATGGCTGGTGGAGGAGTCGCTGCCGATGTGTGCATCTTTGGATGCTTGTTTCGTTATGGACGGACGCAATGGTTGGATCTATTTCTTAGCTTAAACGTTTTTCTATTAGTGCTGCGAATCGAGCCATCGACATGTCGCATTTTGGAATCATTGGTTTTCCCCAAGGAGGTTTGCTTTTGAAGAAAAGAACCCTTATCCACTTTTTATAATTTTATAATTTGTGTTGTTATAGATTGAATCGGTGGTCCTTCGTCAAAAACCCGACACTGTCTCACCGGCTACGTGCTTGATAGCCAAAGCCCGCGATGTAAGTACCACGTGTTTTTCTTTATTAGATTGCTTGTAGGGTTCTCTGTTCCGCTCTATGCAACGTAAAAGTTTCGTTCGAGCCGAGGGAGAGCCGAAAAAGCAGGTGCGTTATTTTCGTTCTAACGTGCACTGGTTAATTAGGCGAAAACCCCCTTTGCTGCCCTGTCCGCAACTGGTGAGGATGGCGAAGACCTGGGTCTTGGATACCGCCCGGCTAGCGAAGCGAAATTGGTGAAGCCGCTAAAGGTGAGTGTTCCAGGATATTTTGGTTCTGGATTGTTGGCGGGGGACCAGTTCACATTTTTGACCAACAAGTCACAAATTTACGAAAATTTGTATTTTTATATTGCTTTTGTATCTAAAAACATAACATTTTATAAAAAATTTTATATTTTGTTATAGGGCCCTAAAGAATCACTGGGAAAGTTTGGTCCCCCGGCTAAAAATCTCCCCCGCTAACAGTCCATAACCGATATTTTTTGCATTGCTTTAGCTTTTTGATGCGCCAGCTCATCTCTTGCCACCGGTGTGGCAGATGGCCCCCACGTTCATCACTAGTTGTCTACAATCGCGGATTGGGGCCGAAGGAACCGGAATGGAGACTTGAACTCGGTATCCGCATGATTAGCCCATTAAATTGTTGTTCGTTTCACGTTGCGCTTGTTGTTGTTGTTGTTATTATTTTCGTTCATATGTTTAATTGTCAACTCCGCAGATAAATATTTATAAAACATTGTTGTGGATTTGTTAAGGTTGCTTTTCTCAGCTACTCCACATGATGACGAAGGCGGGTAGCGTACGTGCGGTGTCGCGTACGATGTATTCGCTCCATTCTGCTCCCCAGTGCGACTCTGATTTTTGTGCGACATGAGCGCCGCACGGTAGGACAACGCCTGAAAGTGTTGAAATGAAAAAGTTAAGCGCCAATTGCGGCAATTAACGCGTGCAGTAGAAACAGATCTGAATTTGTACCGTCAAAGTTGATGCTTTGCGAGGGGTCAGGTCCTTTGGTCCCGGCCACAAATCGTGTGTCGAAGTCAAACTGCCGGGGGTGATCAAACAAAAAGTCCGTTCCTTTCTGGATCTTCCCTGGGGCCACCTAAATCAGTAGTGTGTTCGTATAATTACGGCGCTTTCCGACCGCCTACCTTGCACAACAGCGTATACTGGACTCCAGTCGACGAAGCGTGCGTGTAGCTGGCGCTTTTTGCAAAAGAGTCGGCGAAGTAGACTCCCTAGATAATATACAATTAATAGATCGTTTGGAGCTTTTCAGGCGTATGCAGATCTAACCAAAGCTGACGCGGTTGCATACCTTTCCATAAGCCTGGCCGCAGCGCAGGGCATTACTGGGCTCAGAATGGAAGCCGTTTTTCAGGATACTGACCAAGTTCACAGCTTTTGTCCCATGCCACAAATAACTAAAAAAATAATACGTGAATGCATAATCAATAAGTTTGAGCTAACGATAATGGGGACGAACGTGTAGGTCTTGTATAACTTTCCAAGCTTTCTTATATAAGTCCTGAAATTCCTAGTAACTTGATAGAAAGTGTTTCAGTAATGTTTTTATTAATATGGAATCATCTCAAATAGAAAAACTATCTAAAAACTTTTAAAAAGTTGAAGTTTGGTCGAAAAATCGATATTTTTCAATCAAAATTTGTAAATATTTCACGTTTAGGAATATTAAAACACCATTCAGAAACACTTCCACTATTTATATTGGAAAAATTGGGTCCTAAGAAAAAAAAGTTGTTCCCCCGATAATGCGAAAGAACCCAAGGAATTGTTGTGAAGCGATGACTTTTAAACTCACATCTGTCCTTCCTCATCTGAATGCTTTGCATATAGTTGGCCGGGTTGACGGCTTTCTAGGGTCAAAATACCCCTAACCTTTGCCTATAAAAGAAAAGAAGTTAGATTGGATTTGTAACTCTTGAACACCTTCATCGACTGCCGAATATACTGCAGAATCCGCTGGGCAATGTGGTCTTGGGGTGTCAGCGGTGTCAGTCGACATTCCATGGCGTTTTCGACATACCTAAAGGCCTTAGGATGAGGCGTATCCAGTCCGTCTTCAACCTCAACGAGTCCCATTCGCCATGGCGCAACGAGGCCGCACACAGCAGGCGTGTCGCGATTTCTACCTGAAATAATTTTTCACTTGATCCTGACATAGAGGTGTTTCGATCATTGCCCGGTGCTCTGACCTCATCAAGGCGGACCAGTGCCTGTTCACACCGCTTTACAGTCTCATCATCGCATATAATCGGAACGGCCGTCTGTTCGAAGCCGCCCAGCGGGATGTGCGTGAAAAACTGCGCAGAGAGTACACGCTGAAAGGTTTTCGCATTGTATTTTAAACATTTTAGAAAAAAACCTGTTGCGTGAGGGATGTCAGCAACTTGTCATGGTCGGGGTTTGGGTCTTCGCGAAGCTTGTTGATGTGTTCGTTCAGGCTGACAATTTCCTTCAGCACCTCGCGCGCCTTTTCGACCTTTTCGCTGCTAAGCCCACCAAGTGGACTCTGCGAGCCCACGTTCCCGACGCACACCTAGAGTGTTCGATTTATTAACGTTATGCCGAGAAAATAGAAGCCTATTTAACCTAACCCCCCAAAGAAACCTTTTACAAATGATTGCATCCGCACCTGTTTCATGTAGTTGGCGAGGCTTTTCACGTGCGTGATATCGCGCAAAAATTCGTACACTTGATCGCCGTTCGTTTGCGTATTGAGGGTTATTGGGAGCTTGTGGAGGCGGACGACAGCCTTCGGTGATGCCTACACAATTGTTAAGTCGTTCCTTGAATCATGGCTCACCTCAACCAGCCGGTATTTCTTGTCGAGGTCCTGGAATTGTGCGAGCGGACCCCAGTCTTGACCGCATTTTTGCCGGAAGACTGACTTGAATTCTTTTGCGGCCTGAAACATCAGCTAATTAGAGCTCAAAAGAGATCCTAGGATTTTTAATTTTAGATAAAAACACCAAAATTTAAGCAAGTTATAACGCAAGCGAAAATAACCCTGAAAATGGGGTTGGTAAGCTGCTTTTCCGGGTTTCCGATCTTTTCCGATATCCGGTTAACGCTATTCATAGAGCATCAAAAAATTAACGAATAGTTTTATATACAGCTCAAAATAATGTAATTTAAGATAGGTGAAGCTACTGACAAAAATGCCCCCGATAAACTCTCCTCCCCCGCTAAAGAACTAGAACCCTCAGGGTTGATCGTTTTTCGGGGTTTTTGGACATACCTTTGGCAGATCGCTGAATGGAGTGCACTGGAATTCTCCCGTTGGATCACCAATACGGCCCCAGTGGGTGAAGAGCACATATAGATCGGTATCCTTCCGCTTCAGGAGCTCCATCCGGTAATAGTTATGGAAACCGAAGGTGCCGTATTGCAGATCGGTCTTGTTCAGCAGGACCTGCATAGCACGCTATGTTACGAAAGCCCTGATCTTTTTTCACCTTATAGAGCTGTCCGGCTTCATCATCATAGACGATTTCTCCGGTTTTCTCGTAGCCGGACTTCGGATGTGGACGCTCCCGCTCAGCTTTTGTCTTATTCTAAAAGCGATTTTCCATGGCTATTTCGAAATGTCATAGAATCAAAGTGATTCGGCAATGTCGAAGATTACGCTGTGAAAAGTCTTGCGGAAATCGTCTCCAAACTATGAAAAAATTTTTCGTTCTGCTAGATGGCGTTCTGATATTTCGACATTATGTGATTTCCACATTTTTCAAAATAAGCCGAACACAGATCAGACCTCGTCCTCTTGTGCCCAATGCTTTGCCAAGAAGTCTTTGGCGTCCTGGTCGTAGTTGAGGCTCGATTTCAGAGCTTCGAACTTGTTGGTGCTGGGCTGCAAGAACGCATGGTGTTTACCAACCCTCTCTCATTACCGTTGTATTCGACAGATTTTTTGTGGTGCCAGCCAGCTTCGCCATGGCTCGATACATTTTTCGCTGCTTTCCCACGGCCGCCAAGTCCAGGGGTGTGTTTCCGTCAATGTCTTTTTGCTTCAAGAGCCCAAGGCTTTTGCTCTTGTCAGTGTTGTAGAGCGCCTAAACGGTTATCGTCACCACTTGAGAGCAACACAGCGTCTCGAAGATTTTTCGGTTCTTTCGCATTATCGGGGGTGAGGAGACCGAAATTTTTTGTACGAATCTAAATATGCCTAGTAGCTTCATAAAAAAATGTTTTATTAGTGTTTTTAGTAATAGGCAACCATATTTCAACTAGAAAACTAAAAAAAACTTTATGACGGCTAAATTTTGGTAAAAATGGGCCATTTTTCTCGAAAAATCGATAATTTTCATAGTGTTTCATGCAAAATTTGTAAAGTTTTGCCGTTTAGTAATAGTAAAAAAACCATTTAGAAACACTCCCACCATTTAGATTTGAAAAGTTATACCCTAAGAAAAAGTTGGCTCCCCCCTCGATAATACGATAGAACCGTTTTTTCGCTAGCGATAAAAGCCTTTTACTAAAAGGTTCTACCTGCAATAATTCCTCGTTTTCCCAGCCGATCGGGTAGACCATGTAGTGGAAGATATTGCGGTGCTTCGCGTCAATGTAATCCAGTTTCACCTAATCTCTTTTTTGACGCGTTATTCCGCCGACGGTACCTTGTTCTTCATCTTTAAGGCTAACTTCGCCAATTTCTTAGCTGTCTGCGGCTCCTGAAAAAAATGGAATAAACTCCTTGGTCGTCATTTTTAGTAGAGGAGCCTCAGCTGGGTGCCTAAGTCTAAGCCGAGCCCAAGCCGAAACTAATCCTAAGCTCAAGCTAAGCCAAGCCTAAAGACAATTAAGCCGAAACGCTTGTCCGACTTGCCTGCTCGGGTTCATCTTCGGTGGCAGATTCATCGCTGTTGCTCTCGTCGTCCATTTCCTCGTCAGACGCATCAGCTGAATTCGTGTGATTTGGCTGGTTTTGGGTCAAACGCATACCCTTCTGTCGTTTGGAAAAGCCGAATAAAGGAATCGTAGCCGGGGCTCGCTTCCGGTTATGTGTAATTGCTGGGAGGAACCGTGCTGCACCAAAGACGGACGGCATTGGTGTGTCTTCCTGAAATGAACCGATTGGACATGGTCCGATTGCCGACCATGGCGCTTTTGCCATATCGGGGGGGGGGGGAACCAACTATTCTTAGAATCTAATTTTTCACATAAAAATATTGGAAGTGTTTCTAAATGTTTTTTACTATTCCTAAAACGTGAAAACTTGACAAATGGCGTTAACAATATCAAAAATATCGATTTTTTTTGACCAAAATCTCGATTTTTTTTTGAGAGTTTTAGGTAGGTTCAGGTTGAAATAATTGTTATATATTACTAAAAACACCATTAAAATACTTTCGATTAAGTTACTAGGCATTTTTACCCTTATACAACCTTCCTCGATCGGACTTTTTGAAATATCCAATCTTTTTTCTATGGAGCTTGGATACAACACATTCTTCACCACCGACCTGTTGTTGAACTTTTTTCTCGACAACCCCATCGCAGACGGCCTTCACGACTTGACGCTGGTTGGTGCGCACGGCGAGCAGAAGCGCATCTGGCGGTAGGGGGCAACCAGCTTCTAGCGTTAGGAATACGATCAAATCAGCTTTCTGCGCCTAAAGCCAAACCGAACGTCATCAAATATTCCGGATGCCTGACCTCAATGGCACGAACCATAGGAGTACATATCTCGAGCTCAGGTGGTTCGCGGGTGAGGGGGAGACCTTGTAGAGCCACTTTTGGATATTCAGTCGGATGTTGGAAGGTTCTCTCAGTTCCAAGGGTTCCTGTAAATAAGGTCTTTTGCATTGTAGATGAGCACGCACTTATTCCGGCTTTGATTTCCGGTGTGGGGCATTGCTTGATCCAGTATTCTATCAGGCCGGCGAGAGCCTTCGCGCGCGTTGTCTCCGAGAGCCGCGTCCATTGTTGAGGACCATTGTGACTTCTCTGAAAGAGGAGTTACTTAGTTCTGTTGCGCTTCTTAAATTAGTTAGTTTCCTGAGCCATTTTTTCAGTAGACTAAATTCATAAAAGTTAATAAAATTCCCGGAAAAATTTTGCTTGCCGAAAAATGTCTAGAAATTATCAAAATTTAAAATGTGATTTTTTTTAAATAGTTATAGGGCTTTTTAGTCCTCGAAAGCTACTAAGAAGTTTATGAAAATATGCCATAAACCGCTAACATTCTTGCGATTGAATTTCGGCCCTAGTTACCCCTCTCCGTAAACAGTTCAGAACTGTATATTCCGCTAAGGACTAATGAATCCCATACCTTTAGAAATTCAACAACATTCCACATGCCACGCTTGCACAAAATCTCGATGACTTCGCTGTCTCCGTCGGCGGTCACCCACGGGATCCCAAAGTCGAGCAGGATGTTCAACACTCGCTCCGGGTGTTGACCGAATGCTATAATCGGCTGATCAACCTCGAAGCTGTTTACGAACCTCCTAGTCCATCAACATACGCCCGCAGCAGCTGCGTCAGCGGAAAGTCCGGTCCATTTTGCTTATCTAAATAACAATAGTGATTTTCGCAGCGAAGTTGGGTTTTTCTCAAAATACGGAAATTTGATATGCCGAAATTTAGGATGTTTATTGACCTACTCTGGTATTCATGGATGGCCGATTCTAGCAGCTTCAGCAGGTATTGCGCAAAATTGTGTTGCCCGTTCCGGAGCGCTGCCGTGGCCAGTTCGCCAACCGTGGTAGGGCTCTAAACGCGTTGAATTCGTTACGTTAGCAGAAGGGTTAGACGCGCTTGACACTGGTGACAAGATCCAGACTCATACCTTTTCTAGCAAGTCCAGGATCACGTAAACCATGGAGTGCCACTCGTTTCGCACGACCATGCCTGGCACGTTGATGACAAGTTGCACACCGGGGCTTTTGTTTTCTGTGATCCACGCCCAGACATCGGTCGTTGGTTTTTCAGGCACCGGGCCGTACACCTGCATATGAGGTCTTTAAAAAGACAGCGAAAGAGAGCGAGAGAGGGAGAGAGCGAAAAAAGCGAGCGAGCGAGAGAGGGAGGTTCTTTAGGATTTCCGGGGGGGGAAACCAAATTTTTTCGGCCCAAGCCTAAATTTTTTTCTAAATAGCGCATGCGTTTCTAAATGGTTTTTAACTATTCCTGGGCATAAAAACTACCCACATTTTAATTAAAAAATTTAATTTTATGTCGAAAAATCCTATAGAACCTTTAGGATTAGCGGGGGGGGAAAGACCCAAAATGACCAATTTTCGACTTTTTCAAACATTTTTCTAACTTTTTTGAAAGGTTTTTATACTTTAAATATAGTTAAAATTTACTAAAAACAATGTGAAAACACTTATATTTGATTACTAGGTCAACCAGGAGAAACCAGGAAAAAATTTGGTTTCCCTCCCGGAAATACTTTCCCGAAATACTTCCCGAAATCTAAAGAACCGAGAGGGAAAGAGAGCGTGAGATAAAGAGAGAGAGAGAGAGAGATAGAGAGAGAGAGAGAGAGGAGAGAGAAAGAATTAGGTCCATGATTGGAAAAACCAACGTTCAGCATAAAACTTACATCCTTATGGATGTCGGCCTTCGACTGAATAAGCGTGAGCGCAGTTTGGGACCATTTCCGCAGAAGAGCGATGCCAAGTGGCGTATTTCCTTCATTATTCATCCCGTCAACCTGGAAACTGGCTCCCGGATGACAGGGCAACTTACGGGTGAACCGTGGTGGATCAGGGTGACGGCACAGATGTTTGCATCGCGCAGCGCGGCCAGGTGAAGCGCTGTGTTCCCATCCCGGTCTGCGCAGCGAATCTGAACGACCATTAGCTGATATTGATAAGGAGACGGCCTCACAGCTTCAGGATTCATTTTTTGCAGTAACAACGACACCACAGCGATCGGGTCACACCTTTCCGGATTTTCACCGGCAAGCTTCATGAAAGCATAGTGAAGGGCCGTTCTGCCTGAAAACGCGCTTGTTTCCGGTGTCATGCAGATAAAGTGCGCACCCCAATTATCCCGATGGTTGACATCAACATTTTTGGCGATATACTGTATGGGTTCTGTGAAGGCGTCGGCTGAATAGGTTCGCTCGGCATCCACAGCCACGTGCAAGGGAGAGCGACCTCCAAAACCAATCTAGAATCGAGAATAGACATAGGGCTAACGGTCAAGCTATCTACCTGTTTTGGAAGTCGCAGCTTTTGAAGCAGCGTGATGGTCTTTCCATTTAACTTCCGGCACGCATAGTGGTAGCCGGAGTCGCCATTTTCTTGGTGGCTGGCGAGTACCATTGAGGTATCTTAATGGTTACTTTAGGCGCTTGTACCTGGGCAGTACCTCGATCCGTGGCCGTCCAACCAGCTTCATCCAAGTCAAGATGGTCAAAGGCTTCGATCATTTCGGCCTCGACTAGCAGGTGCAGAACTGTCTTGGCCAATGAGATCCCTGAGGTTACGTGAAAGATGCATAAATTTGAAAACTTACTCTGCCCATCAATCTCCACCCAGGTTTGGAATATGGCGTTATGCACTGCCGCAGAGCATTTTTCCTTCTTCGTCACGTCGAGCAGACGGGTTACCTGGAAACGTAAAATTCGCCGAGGTACGGTATTAGGCTACGCATTTGGCGTCCTGTAGGTGAATCGCCTTTTGTAGGGGTGTGCGAAGTTCAGAATCACGAATGGAGAGTAGCTCTTCGAGGCGATTTTGGCTGATGGCGCTTGTCAGCAAGAGCTCGAGCAGTTCCTGAAGAATGTTTTCAGTCAGCAAGATGGCACATTTTGGTGTTGAAGAAAAGCGGTACTTTCGCATTGTCTGGGTGGGAAATATATAACTGTATAGAAAACTATCTAAAAACTTTAAAAAGTCGAAAGGTCGAAACAACGAGATTTTTTCTACTATTTTTTGATAAAGATTTATCACGTTCTCACGTTGAGGAACAGTCAAAAAAAATCATTCAGCAACACTTCCACAATTTATATTTGAAAAATTCTATTCTAAGAAAAATTTTGTCTTCCCCACCCCCGATAATGCGAAAGAACCAAAAAAGCCACTTACCCCTTTCTCATGACAGGATACGGTCTGATGTATTAGGCTGGGAACGGGGCCGAGGTTCTCGGCGTCGGTCTATAATTAGATATCGGTTTGTATCAAAGTAAAAAAATGTACGCAAATACCTTTAACTGAAACAAATAAATTGGAAAAGTACCTGGATTAAGGCGTCCGGCTTGAATGCAAGCAACTGCCGCAGAGCGTCGATGAGCACAGCACACATTTGCTTGGCGAGCGTGCCATTCTCCGGGCTAAACCGAGTTAAAAACATTTAGATTCACATTGCGATACCTCTTTTCCTTGACGATGGTTTGCAAGTATTTTCTAAAATAGGTTGTGTTAGGTATCTCTATATGTCCTCTTACGTGGCCAGCCGATTTATCACCGTGCCTGTGTTATCTTCAAATTTGTGGTGGATCCATTTCTGAAATCTCGACAATGATGGAACTCCTCAAATGACCTCTATCTCCGCCGGAACTTCTGAAATCAGCTGCTTCAATAGGGGCCCAATTTTATATTGGCCAGGTAGCGGGGATTTGTCATTTGGCCAGCAGCTAAAAGTGTGACTGATCTTGCTCCAAGGTTCGGTTCTTTCGCATTATCGGGGGAGGGGAGCCAACTTTGCCTTAGGATTTAGTTTTTCAGATATAAATATTCCTAAACACAGTGTTAAAACACTTTCTGTTAAGTTCGGAGGTATTTCTAGATTAATACAGAAATGTTCGGAGCCCCTCGATAGACCCCTCGATAATGCGAAAGAATTCAAGGTTTCAGCTACCTTTTGTCTCCAAAGATTTTCAGCGGGATCTCGATCAATAATTCTAGCAAATTGACTTTGTCGTTTGCGAGCAGCGATTTCTAAACAATAGAGCGATGAGATGGAAATACAGCCCTACCAGATCAGCCGCCTTGGACAACAGATACTCGGCTAGAATCAAATTTCCACTGGCCAATGCAATGTTGAAAGGGGTGGCTCCCTGAAAAAAAATAGGCACAATGAAGTGAAGCTGAGTAAGCTAAGGTTACTTCGTTATGCTGCGCTGTAACGGCGCCGCCCGCGGCCAACAGTCGGTCAATGCAGGCACGGTACTGGTCGATGCTGATGCTACAAAAGCAGTGAGATTCTTTTCTCAACTCAGAATAGTGGACTTATAAGAGCTTCAAAGTTCTACACCCACCGTGTCACCTCTTTCTTCGTCACCTTCTCGCATAGTGGGATCTTGAGCGTAGCAAAAATGTGCATCGGTGTGGTTCCCGAACCGTCCGGTATCGAACAGTCGGCCCCTCTGAAAATTAGAAGGGGTTCCAATGTTTCAATCTTCGTCCTAAGCCTAAGCCTAAGCCTAAGCCTAAGCCTAAGCCTAAGCGTAAGCCTAAGCCTAGGCCTAAGCCCATGCCTATGCCTATGCCTAAGCCTAAGCCTAAGCCTAAGCCTAAGCCTAAGCCTAAGCCTAAGCGTAAGCCAAGCCTAGGCCTAAGCCCATGCCTATGCCATGCCTAACTAGCCTAAGCCTAAGCGTAAGCCTAACTGTAACCCTCTTTTGGTCGAAGTGGAAATTCCCTACGTGAGATAGCACATCTTGTGCAGATTGCTGATTCGAATCTGTTTTCAAAGTTGCGGAACCCCTCAGATTAAAAGTTACAAGCGTTTTAATGCCAAAATGCCACAAATCGCTTACTTTAAAACGTTCTAAAAATTCCGTAAGACACTTTTGGGAGGCAAGTAAGACATTTTCCGGGGTAAAAAAACGTGCTCTTTCGAATGGGCTACCTCGCGAACCGGTAGCTCAAAATTGGCAAAAAATTTTTTTTGGCGGACCCTTGCCCAACCAAGATGGTCGATTTTCGAAATTTTCGAAATTTCGAGCTACGGGTTTGTGAGATAGCCCATTCGAAAGCGCACGTTTTTTTACCCCGGAAAATGTCTTACTTTCCTCCCAAAAGTGTCTTACGGAATTTTTAGAACACTTTAAAGTAAGCGATTTGTCATTTGGTATTAAACGCTTGTAACTAATCTGAGGGTTCCAACTTTCGGGCCAAACTGCACAAATCTATCTCGCAATTTCCACTCGACCAAAGGTTACAGTAAATGCCTAAGCCTAAGCCTAAGCCTAAGGCTAAGCCTAAGCCTAAGCCTAAGCCTAAGCCTATGCCTAAGCCTAAGCCTAAGCCTAGCCTAAGCCTAAGCCTAAGCCTAAGCCTAAGCCTAAGCCCATGCCTATGCCTATGCCTAAGCCTAAGCCTAAGCCTAAGCGTAAGCCTAAGCCTATGCCTATGCCTATGCCTATGCCTATGCCTAAGCCTAAGCCCAAGCCTAAGCCTATGCCTATGCCTATGCCTATGCCTAGCATAATCCTAAGCTAACCCTAGGTCTGTGCTAAGCCTAAGCCTAAGTTAAGCCTAAGTTAAACCTAAGTATTTAAATGACCATCATACATACTTTTCAGTCAGGAACTGGATCTGCTCCGGCAGGCGTTGGGCAAAGTGTTCATCATAATATGACAGCAATGAAGCAATCAGCGTCACACCTTCGTTATCCTGAAAAAGGGATCATCGGTTGGCAAAGACGCATGCTTGCCTTGCAATTAATGTCGACATTCGCCGAATACGGCCCATTCAGAAGCCACGTCACAATGCCGTAGTGCCCTAAGCTGAACTGTTTAGAGGTGCAGAGAGAGCGACAACCTTTCATATAAGCCACGCTGAGCGGGGTCAACTGCCAGTCGTTCTTCGCGGACAAGCATGTCGCGTCCACCTGAAATTTATAGTATAGGCCCGGCACCGGTGTCTAAGCTACCTCAGCCAACACTTGCAGCGTGGACAGGAAACCATAAGCGGCGGCATAATGCGCTGGAGAGTTACCAGATGAATCGGGCTGAAAAGACATTCATTTCGGAACCGAGCGACACCTTACCTTATGCATATCGGCCCCCTTCTTTAACAGATAGCTCAAAATGTGGTCCTGTCCGTTGAGTGCTGCGTGAAGTAGAGGCGAGCGACGCAACTGTTAAAATCCTGGATATCCCCATGTGACCAAAACAAACTTTGTCTTTGGATTCGATTAGGGCCTTTCCATCCTCAACCAATAGTTTTACCATATCCAGCTGACCGGTGCCGCAAGCAATCTAAACAAATATTGGGGTTCTTTCGCATTATCGGGGAGAACTTTTTTTGTATAAAAGTGTTTGACAAGTATATTAGCAATACATAACGATACTTCAACTAGAAAAACCATCTAAAAACTTTTCAAAAGCCGAAATTTTGGGCAAAAATTGGCCATCGGTCGAAATATTAATATTTTCGATATTTTTAATACAATTTTGTATATTTTCGGGTGTAGGAATAGGAAAAAATCATTTAGAAACACTTCCACTATCTATATTTGAAAAATCAGTTCCTATGAAGAAACGTTGGTTCCCCCATGATAATGCACAAGCACCGAAAACCCACAATTAGTGCGTTGAGCTTCTTGTCCCCGGCACTCGTCTGAGCTTCGATGTCAAGCTTCGGGTGTTGGAGGAGATGGCGAACAACGTCAACGTGACCCCATAGGACAGCCAGATGCAGGGCTGTGTACCCTCGCCGGTCCTTGTAGTTGATCACCGACTTTGCCTGGGCAGTCTAAAACTCAGTTTTTTTAGCGCTGATTCGGCACACCTTCAAAGCCTTTGCCTTTTTACTTGCTGTAGCCGTGTCGTCGGTGTCGGCATCATCGGTTTGCCCGCTTGTTTTCGCGGATTGCTTCTCGTAGTTAGCATACCAGTTCAGCAGCGTCTCAATATGAGGGCCTTTTTTAACGTGACGGCGCATACCTTGACAGTATTGAGACGCCCGGCTCGAGCGGCGCAATGCAGTGGCGTCTCCTCCTTCTTGTTCATCACCACCAGCGGGGTATTTAGGGTGATGAGGTAGTCGAGCGGCCCATTTCCCTCACACACCGCGGCATAATGCGCTACGGTCCTGAAAGCTTGCAGTTTAGGACGGATTGTGCATCGTATTTTCAATTTTGCAGTGTTTGGATTGGAAGTTTTGGCTATAACTTTTTTATTTTACATTATTGAAGGCTCACATTAAAACTCTTAGTATATTTTTGACGCTCTATCGAATGGCGTTGCAAAAATTCCGACAAAATAGGGAAAATACCGAAAACTTTGAGACCTATCGGCTGTGGGGGGGGGGGGGTAAAGTAAAGTCTTACCTGACATCCCCTTGACCCCCTCAAAATTGTGAGCTCATTCCAAACTCACCAGTTGTCAATATCAGTAATACTAATGTTGGGTTCGATAGCGTGCAGCTTCTTCAGATAATTAGCATCCGGATTGATGGCCGCTGTATGAAGCGGGGTGATAGCCCGGTTGTCTTGAGCCTGGAAATCGGTTCGTTTGTCTCGTTGCTCTTAAGGCACCGACCTTCTTTTTAATCGAGATGTTCAAAATCCTGTCCGGTAGTTTCCCTCCCCTAAAAAGAAACGTTTTTGAATACTACAGTATCCTTACTCTAATGTTACTTTGTGCAACTCGTTAACGTCCCAATTGTGATTGAGCTTGATCAGCTGAAACGGAAAAGATACGCGAAAAATTGGTATCTCACATCACTGGCCGCTTGGCGTTTTCCGAACCGGACCATTTCTACCATCATCTCCGACGTGAGTTCAAATGCTATAATGTGAACTTGGAAAACTTTTTTTCTAGCGGTTTCTCTCCCTCTCTCTCTCTCTCTCTCTCTCTCTCTCTCTCTCTCTCGCTCTCCCTTTCTTTCTCTCTATCTCGATGTCTTGCTTAGGGACAGGCATATCTATAAATCTTACTTGACTTGCCGTTCTTCAGCTTATCCATTGTCGGGTAATCAAGCCCGGAGAGCAAAGCCCGAATTTCGATGTCGGAATAGGCTTGGTTGTGCTGAAAAAATAACTTAGCGCCGGCTGCATTGCCCATACTCCCTCTTGAAGCACTAAACGTACCCTTTGATTGTCGGGGAATGTCTCATAATCGACCAAAGCGTTATTTCCCTCACGTCCGCCACGGCTCACTTGTACCTGGCGAGTGGCCCGGCCCAGCATATGGAAATTGCGGCGGCCCGTGGTGCGCTGAAAGAATTTTTTCAAATCGACTATATACTATTTGCTTTATTATGCATTTTTCTTCGCTAATTTTACGTCCAAAAACCATGAAAACTGCGGATTTATACAAGATCTGCATGCTAATTGCGAAACTATTGTTGAAAAAATACAGGTTTTTTTCGAAAACCTTAAATATCGATGGAATGAGATCAAAGCGTAGAAAAAACCGCTTGTTTTCTCGCCTTTTCGAGAGCTTTCGATTGGTAGTTCAGTCGTAAATACCGGACTTGACTGCGGACCGCTAGGTAGGGGTTTTTTTTTGGGGACACCCTGTTGGCTTAGGTTCAGATGCTTAGGTTTTGTTGCTGAGCATAGACTTGGCCTCGTCACAAACCCTCTGAAGCAGGTTCGGCTCATGGAAAATCTCGCGCTCGATCTTTTCCAGCTTCGGCAGCTCCTTCAGATATTCATCGATAAGCTTTTTGTCACCGCTACAGTAGACGGCAGCCGCCGGACATTCCCAGAAAGCATACGAGAAAGGCTGCTGCAGCAGCGACATGTCGAAGCTAATAAATTAAGCCCCTCATCACGACGATGCCAGGAAAATTACTTTTTCTCCGAAGCCAGGCTACGGAACGTCTTCATGTCCTTGTTTTTCAGCGCTCGATAGGCGGCGCGGTAGAGTGTGGACTGGCTGACGAATTCCGGAGCGTCTTTCCCAAACACGTACGGATTCTCCTGAAAAACAGAAATTTTGAAAGAACCCGTTGGCACAACGACAGTTGTCTTCTCACATACCTTGTATTCGCGGACGCCCGGTCGTTCCACAAGACGTTCATTGCCCACTTTCCTTACCTAGGCGCTTTGGGTTGGCTTAAACGGCTTTCCCCTACCTTTTCCGTCTTTGCCTTCTTCTCAACCTTTTTCGGTTGCTTAACCGGCTTTGCAACCTTGCCTTTCTTGACGCGGACGGGCGCCGCGGGTGCGGTCCGACGTCGATGCAAGTCCTGAAAGAAAATGAGTCTGGAGTTTTAGGGGATAAGGACTAGCCTTGGCATCTTCAGCGTTTTCTGTCTTTTTAGAATTTTCAAGAAAATTATACACCTTCTCGACAATTTTTGATTTTTTCAAGATGAAAAAGGAAAAATTGCAAATTCCGTACAGAATCTAAGAATCTTTAACTCACCGCTTTGGTTGGCTCTGGCTTTCTTTTTCCCTTTTTCGCCGGGGTTTTCGTGTCGGTCGGATAGGCGAACGGTTTGTACTGACGACGTTCGCGCTTGATTCGGGCAGCAACTAAATTTTGTAATTTTATTACAGGCAGCGATTGAAAATATAGGATTTTCCTTTCAACTTACTCGCCGGATCACCCTTCGACCGCTTTGCCACTTTGGTCGCCATTCTGAAAAGTTCGAGGTTACTGTTATTTGTATGTTCGCGCACAGCAGCGTAAGGCAAGACTATCTCAGATTTGGTTTTTTCGCATTATCGGGGGGACCAACTTTTTCCTTGGGATCTTTCTTATATCTAATTTTTCAAATACAAAATAGTGGAAGTGTTTGTAAATGGTTTTTTGCTACTCATAAACGTGAAAACTTTACAAATTGTATTAATATCGCCAAAAACGTATATAAAGTTTTCGACCATAAATAGCTGATTTTTACCCAAATTTCGACTTTTTCTTAAAGTTTTTGGATAGTTTTTCTACTGAAAGATAGTTAGAAATTACTAAAAACACTATTAAAACACTTTCTATAGTAACTAAGCACTCCTGGACTCATAAAAAAGTACCGTGCCCCCCCCCCCCGATAATGACATCCTACGAAGTGCGTGACAACCTTTGCTCTCTTCCTCAACCGCTAAAGAAGAATCTCTAGAGAGCAACATAAAAAAGGAAATACCGCTTAGTGCGGGCTAGGATGACGAATTCGGAAAGGTTTGAGTGCCACAAAGCTGCGAGCTTTCCGGCCCTGATAAGCAGCCGGGTGTGGAATCAACGTGAAGGCACGTAAAAAACGAATGGCCTTTGAGTCAGCCACACGATTCTGGGGGTGCAGAAGAGTATCAAAGGGAATCTCGGAGCTGTTTGGAGAAACGGAAATTTGAGACAATGCCAATCCTATCCAGTACAAAATTATGCGCCGATTCCGGATAGATTTTCAAAAAGTGTAGAAGAGCTCTATTTAAAACATTACGGTGTATTTAAAGGTGCTGATGGGTTTAAATTGCAACATTGGACCTATGTAAAAAGCGTCAAAAAGAAACTGAGGATAGGTCAAAAGATATGGCACATCCGGCTGGGAAGATGCGCTTTCCGATAAGGATCTCATAGATTTTTCTCTATGAAACTTCAGAACTTCAGCCTCAGACAAACTTCAGTATCAGTGGAAAATAAGGTAGGGGAAAATAAGGTGATGAACAGGAAGCCAAGACACAAATCATCCTCAAAGTATACAAATTTCCTCGAAAATCCTTGGCCACAACCTTCCTCTCCTTACACGGGCTTTAAAGGGTCGCTCGGCGCTCAGGTTCGGACCTGCCTTGTTGACGAGCGCATTTTAGAATTAGTCACCACACAAGGGGGCGAGAGTGTGGGGTTGGTGGGGAGCGGGCAGACGAAAAACGGGGGACCTGCCTTGACACGTTGCCACTCCTCGCTCCGTTGCCAACAGTGCCCATTTTTTATTCGCCGAGCTAGAATGGACTTTCTGTTTCTAAGCAACCAGATACGAGCTAGAGGAATATTCAGGGCTTGCTAGCTTTCGTATCGTCTTCCTCGATTGGGAAAAGTGAAGCAAGTCGTTTGAAAACTTGGTCCAGGTCCTGGCTGGTTAACGTCGTCCTTTTTAGCGGCGAGCAATTTCCTTTATTCGACCTGGCCTCATTCTATTAGAACATATCCATTTTATATTGTCTTTACCAGTTTTCGTATCCCAAAAGGTTATGAACGCACTTACAAATTAATAATTTTTGAAATTTCATAATTTGAACCAGTCTTTACACATTTTTGACCAAGTGGCCATAAAATTCTACAAGGAAAATGGGTAAAGTAATTTTTCTAGACGATCCCCTTAACGAACCAAAACCGCGAGGAGATACGAGCTTAATCCATATTCGGAGCTTGTTGTTGGAAAATTGGGGGCAGGTATGGTTTGCAGTATCTGGTGAGTAAAGCATAGGTATTAAAACACTAACCCATTCTTTTAAAATTTCCGATGTCTAATGACAATCGAATTCGAAAAAACTGCAGAATTTTGAAAAGCTGCGCAATAGCCTGTTTCTTTGCCAAAAATCTCCTTTCAAATTCGCAGGTGAAACCGGGCCTCAGCCCCAATTTGTTTCCATAACGACTATCACCAGATTATCGCAGATGCAACTGGGAACGCGTATTTTGGGATTTATACAGTTTTAGCGATTGAAAAATATAGAGGGGATCGAGGGTCGTGCCCTCTTTTTGTGTGTGTTTGTCTCCCTGAAAAAAGTGCTGGATTTCTCTCGCTATCTCGTCGTCCATTTCGGATGAAAATAGCGCTGGCGAGGGGGAGGGTAGAAACCGAGAATGGCCCTTTCCCCCGGAAAAAACGGCTGGCCGCCGTCCTGCAGCGTGTGGCTCTGGAAAGTGAAAAACCGGGACTACGCCTGAAAACGAGTGACAGGTTTAGCGGCACGACGCATACTATACAAGCGGATTTGAGGCATACTATACAGCCTGCGATTTGCGATCCGCCAAACTCGAGAAGTGCGACACGTCGATATAAAAACAGTGCTATAATTAGATCTATAAAACCGAGCCTAAATATCGAGAACTTGGGACCAAAAATCAGCCGAAGTGCTGCACATCTTTTCTGCTCTTTGGTATAGCAATTTTTGAAGCTTTGGATTTCCCCGTGATTTGAATATGTAATTCGGGGGGGGGGCATTTCAAGAAAAAAAAGATAAGCTATCAAAAACTGGTGAATATCTTCATGCGAAATTGATGACTACCTTCAGTTGACTGGTTCCAAAGTCACACTTCCTTTTATGATAGTTAGTTACTTGCTAGAAACTGGTATGTTGCCGTTTCCTTAAAGCGCCCTTTAGCCCCGAGGCGGGCCCTTCATACACAACAACTTCGTACATCTTGAGTGGTTATTAACTGCAGCGGCCGATCATTTGGAGGATTCCGCAAGCCGTCGACAAGAGGAGGCCGCTCACACGCCACGGCCAATGCCGATTCATCCACTTACAACGGGCGACACGCTGAATCATCGCCACCCATCCTATATGCCCTCGCACGACGAAGGATTTCCCAGGACATCGGCCCATAGTGATGGCACGAAGCTTCTTTCATCATATTTAGGAGGAGAGAAGTCGTGCTCCAATTTTAGGCTTTTGCGCAGCGCGTAGGTTAGGCTTCCAGGGGAACCTCCTAAGGTCAGGGTGGCAAATTAAAACACGGCTTAGCACTTGTGAAGAAGATATTTTTTCGCTGATTTCGAGCCTGTTTTCAACAAAGACAAAATCGTTCGGATTCAAAGGAATCACTTACGTCCATTCTTTAGCCCCCAACAAGTGGGTGATGCAGACCTTATTTGTTTGACTTTTCTAATTTATCACAAGTAGCCGATCTGATATCAAGAACTTTTTTCTGATTCGATTTTTTTGTCGTCGTAGTCATATTTTTCTATTTCTGCGCAATTCTAATTCAAAAGCTAAACAAAAAATTTCTGAATACGATGATGATAGTGATTTTTAGATTTTAGATAATTGGTCAGAGCGATAAAATAATCGAGCCTGAATTCTGGAAATTCTAGCTTGAAATGGACTTAAAACGTTATAACTCTTGAATCCGAACTACTTTTCCGCTTTTGAAAACAGGTTCAGAATCAGCAAAAAATTCTGCATAAGACGTGACAGGTCCCCATTTGATTTGCTACCCTGACTTTAGGAGGTTCTTTACTTTAGGAGGTTGTTAGGCTAGGGATACGGCAAAACTGATCGCGAGCTTATATATGAGCCCAAACCAATTGAAAGTGATGCGCATCATCAATGAAACGTCAAACTTGTAGTTTATTCGACTTTGTTCTAGCCGTGAGTTTGATTGGCCTGAATAGGAGCTCCATGTGCAGAACCTTGACCATAAACTATAGTTGCTTTTCCCATGCCATCAACGCGCAGCGGGCGGATAGGCAGAGGCCCCTCCCTAGGATGCCGAGGTTGAGGGTCATCGCCCTGACCAGACGTCCGCTCCTATCACAAAAAGTTGGCCCGGGTGCGCGACAGCTGTGCACCCCCTTCCCCCACCACTTGCTCGGAGCCGCACAAAAAATTTGCATCTCCTCCTCTCCTCCTCGTACTCAACGTTTTGACCTAGATTAGCCTATAGGCCAGCCGGTTAATCCAGTAAGCCGATTAATCCGACCTTTTTAACCCTTTGGCTTCACGTCGTGATTCTTTGGCATTATCGGGGGAGCTATTTTTTTTGTATATGCCTAGAAATGGCTAGTAACTTAATAGAATGTGTTTCAATAGGTTTTTAGTAAGATATAACTCTATCTCAGCTAGAAAAACTATCTAAAAACGTCCAAAATTTTAAATTTTATAAAAAATCAACCAAATTCCGTCAAAAATTCGATATTTTTGATATTTTTAATACCAATTTGCAAGGTTTTACCCCCCGCCCCGATAATGCGCAAGAACCGACGTTTCACTTGCTTACGGATTCTGTTTATGACGCTGTCGTCTAGTACGCCGTTCCATCGGCATTCACCATTCAGCTCCACCTCGGCATAATTAAGCACTAGCAGTGTAGCATCATTTTTTTCAACTTTCCAGCACATTTAAAAGCCATAAAAAATTTAAACGTCAAACCCCAAACCGCGGTTGTTTTCACAGTTTTTTGTTGATTCATTGCTGACCTTTGACTAGACACGATATCGATCTAATGACCAGAGGGCCCGCTGCTTATCATTTCAAGACGCGCCCCACGGTTTACGAGACACTTTTTTCGCGCAGCCCTAAAGTCTCCGAGAATTTTCCATGTTTTTCGAGAAATAACTGCCGGCGCAACCAACTCCCTTAAGTCTATGCCTAGCCCAAGCCTAAGCCTAAGCCTAACCTAAGCCTAGCCTAAGCCTGAGCCTAAGCCCAAAGCCTAAGCCTAAGCCTAAACCACTCCTAAGCTAAACCTAAGCCTACGCTAAGCTAGTAAGCATAGGCGTACCCCTATCCCTTTCTCCTCTTCATTTCGTTCCGGATTTTTTGCAGCCCCAATACCAAACAAAACATTTCGTTCAGGGGAAAGATGCGGCTGCTGGCCGTTTTGCCGGTGCTCTGGGCCGGAGCCTGGGCGCTATTCCCGTTCGGGATCAGCCAGGGCGATACGGTAAGCTCGGCCGAAGCCTAAGTATCAGCCCATCCCTGTTTAGCCTCTAAGCGACGCCGAGTGGCTGACGGCTACGGTAGATATTCCGGTGGTGTACTATGCTCGGCCACAAACACAAGCGCATATCTCGAGACTAGGCCTATTAATTTTTGGGGATCAACCCCAACCAGGTGCCAAAATCACGCTGTGTTTTTTATCCGTTTGCAGATCATTTCCGCAACCTTGAGCATCTGAATAAGTCTGCTGTGGCTGCGTTTTATGCGCCGACAAGTGGGGGCAGCGTTTTCCTCAGGTAAATCAGGACGGAGTAGTTTATGACGCGTGATTTAAGATCGACGTCTTCCGACAAGAATCTTTTGATGCGGTTGTCATCCGACGTCATCCAGGTGTTCCCCGAGAAGGATTTCAACGCCAAGCAGGTCCGGTCGCTAGTCATAACCCCGCGAAAATGTTGTTACGCCATTTTTTGGCTAGACTTTAGTACCTGCCCCCCAGCCGGAAGTTCCAAAAGTTTTTCGCTATAACTTTTTTATATTACATTATTTGGGCCGTAATTAAAAATCTTAGTATATTTTTTGGTGATCTATCGAATGGCGTGGCCGAAATCTTGGCAAAATAGAGGAAATCTCGAAAGATTTTGGGACTTCCGGCGCGGGGCGTAAAGTACAGTCTAGCCCATTTTTGGTGCGCTGTGTAAATTTCCGACGAACTTTGCAGGCTGATAAGCATGAGTAATGCGTTGTCATCAAAAAAACTTATTCAGGCTGTTGTGGCCACATGGGAGAACATGGCAAATTTGGAGCGGCAGAGCGGCAACACCTTCCAGGTGACAAAACGTATCATTCGTATATGGACATTTCCTAGTTGGTGCTCGTAAGCGACGGGATCGACTCGTTCGCCATCTTTGTCTACAAGGCAATCGCGTGGGCATCGTCTAACGGACAGTAGGCTTTCGGTACCTAGCAAAAAACCCGCTTTTCAGCTTTGCTCAAGCCGGCTTCAGCCATCCGGACGGCTGGCAGCTGAATGTGAACAGCGGCACCGACACTCTCAAGGATTTGATGAGGTACGGAACTGTGTCCCGCCAAATTTCAGGCTTGTAGCTTGTCTAACAGCGATCGAGACGGCCAGTTCATCTACAAAATCTCCGGGTTGGCGCTAGAACACCCGAAGGGAGACGATGAGTACAGCTACAGTGATGAATACGAAGGGGAGGACGGGGAGTCGAGGAAAGGCGGTATGCTTTGAGCGTTATTAATTTCCTAAAGCCTCAACGTATAGTCAACGCAAAAATTTATGCTTAACACCGAATTCAGGTCGTCGTGGTGAAGATTGCCCGCCCGACCCGTACAAGGATAAGTGCCCAGCTGGCTGTAGCGTTATCACCGACACAAACGGATGTTCGAGATGTTTGTGTGCCGGTATTCATTCTTTTGAAAAGAATTTATTGATTGAATTAATAGAGAGACCACCGCCCCAACTGCCACAGGGAAATGATTTGGAAGAAGAGCAACCCGAGCCCGCCGTTTCCAAGGAGGAAGAGAATTTGGACGTGCCAGAGGAAGGTCAGTTACGAGGTCGCCTACGCTATCTGTATTGCCTTGCATTGCATTAAAGGGATAAAGACATCTCATGTCAATTAGTATGGCGGCTTGTTTGAGGGCGTTTCTCAGAAGCTGCCACGTTCTTTGCATATCGTAAGTGTGCTCATTGCCAATTGTAATCGTTGCTTGAATGACACCGGCCAAAACTCATAGTCTAATTCGGATCTCTGCTCGATCGAAAGTACAACAAGGTCCCAACTACATGAAGGCTGAGCCTCGCTCTTCTCATGCATTCAATTTCTTGCAGATTTGCATCCACTAGACCCCCGTGTCACCGGCCGCCATCGCCTGACGACACCAGCTATCAACCGCGTGCCAATCGAAGGAGGAAACTCTGTCACCGAAGAAATTTCGGCCTGCCAGGCGGCTGGGTGTCATCCGAATGCTGGGTGTCGGGTGAGTCCGAGCCGTTCGGCACTGCAACACTTACAGGATTACCCGGGCGGCGTGTGCTGCCAGTGCAACACGGACTATTACGGCAACGGAAAGGATTGTGTGAAACGGGGTTGGCTGAATTTACACTAGTAAATAATGGCGTTCAGGCGAAGTGCAGCGACTCGTCGGCAACTTCGAGGGAGCGCTCAATGGACAGCGCGTCGACAAATCGGAGATTCATGTGTACGTTGCGAACAGCGATGGCCATGCGTACAGCGGTTCGTGTTGAATTTTCGTTTACAGGGAAAAGTGGCATGCTATTGAATGACAAACAAAGCGATAGAAACTCACACTAATAGCAATATATTGAGGTAAAACCCATAGCAAATTTTCTTTAAAGTTGGCTATATGAAATTAATTTAGCGATAAGCCGACTGCCGCAAGACCAGAATCTCGGCACCTCGATGCTGCTCCTCCTTCCGGTCGGATCCGTAATTGGATGGTTGTTCGCTGAGGTTAGCTAAATGTTTCTTACCTAATTTATTACTGTCCAATCACCAAATAAACCCGTCTACTACGTTCAGGTCAATTCTCCCTCCCTGTACAACGGATTCGAATTGACGGGCGGCATCTTCAACCGGACGGCGACTGTCCACATTGGCGATACAGCTGTTGTCACAATTCGACAACAGTTCACCGGGCGAAACCGTCAGGATTACCTGATCGCAAATGTAAGTTCTAGGGACGGACAAAGATCGGAATCAACTAAAATATTAACTAACCGTCTCATGATGCTATAAATTTACATTTCTAGACGTTTGTTACTGGAACCCTGCCACAACTACGCGACGGGGCTGATGTTACGTTCCCCGACTATGACGAAGAATATCGTGTGGAAAAACCGGGTAGGGTTGTGGACTGAAAATTGCCCCGGTTGCTAGTCCCTTTAATTTGGGTATTTTCAGGTTTTGTACGCTCCTACTCAACGCTGGAGGCTGTGGTGAATGAAGGCGGGACAAAACGCAAGTTCAAGCTGACCGTCGATCAGCAGATGCACTTTGAAGAATGCGCCTTTAAGCCGGTAGCTCAGTTGGGGCCAGTTTGGGAGCTTCCGTTTCAGAATGACCGAACTAATGCCGCGGTTTTGAATGTGAAACGAGCACACGTTACCTACGACAAAGTGGATGGCATTGTGAGGTGGGCTTTTCGGTTGCGTTTTAAGAAGCTAAACGAAAATACAAATTGTCCTTACTCGAACTGTAATTTCTAAGGTATGCATCCCGTAACTACGTCGACGCACAGAGGACAACGACCAAGGAGGAAAACGTGCAAGCTCCGCGCGAGCCAGCAACCGGAGACGTCCAACCGGAATCAAGGGTAGAATTTATTTCATGTCACCGTCAAGCCGTTTCTTCAAGGCACAAGACGTGTGCGCCACCGGAAAACATGTATGCACTCATCCCCATATGCTATGTCGGCACGTCGAGCATTCGTACCGGTAATCTATCGGCTAAGAGTCGACCTTAAGCCCAACGAACATACTTTCTCTCTCTTTATCTCTCTCTCTCTCTCTCTCTCTCTCTCTGACTCTCGCTCTCTCTCGCTTTATGACTCGAAATACATAGCCTTTGCTATCGTCTATAAACCGTTAAGATGCGAATGTGCTGCCGGATATCAGGCGAAGCACGATTCAACAAGTTCCATTGGATGGTATTGCGTTGGTAAGTCACTAAATCTGGGCACGCAAAAATTACGATCAGGCTCGGGGTTGTTGAATGCGCTTAGCGAACATGAGTATACTGCGACGTAGTTGCCACTCCTTCACCATAGCTTCGTAGATATCGACGAATGCGCTCGGGGGGACAGCACGTGTGATCCAAATGCAGCCTGTCGCAATACAGATGGCGGTTTCCAGTGCCAGTGCAATGCCGGTTTCTCCGGCGACGGGCATCGCTGCTTTGGTATTTTTTGAGAAGAGAAAGTTAGCAAGCGACGGGGAGGGTCAATGCGCGGATGCGTAGTGAAACCAGAGAAGAAATATGTTTCATGATAGCAGCTTTTTAGGTGGCGAACTCCGCGGAGATGAGCAGCAGCCCCACCCACGCCATCACGCTCAAGGCCACGATGGACATCCTGCCGAAATGGTTTGTTAGCGATCTGGAGTATAGGGTTGTCCGGGCCAAATCCTTTCTCGTTTTATTGATTCGATACTGCGAAAACTGTGGTTTTAGGCCCCTCAAGCCCCGGGATCTTGCGCGGCTCACACGGACTGCCACCAATGGGGTGAATGCGTGTTCCTGGAAGGCGCCGCTCATGGACAATGCAAGTGCCGGTACGCTGCCGCCCTTGACTGCCCTCAAACATATTTTCTAGCGGTTGGTACGTCGGAGACGGTGTGGAGCATTGTGGGCCACCTCAGGAGACGCGTCGCGCACCGCAACAGCCCGCGCAACACCGTAGGGTATTTTCGTGCTAAAATGCCTGAATTTTCTTTTCATAAAAAACAAAACGGCCTTGTTAAAACCAGATGTTTCTTGACAAGATTATATTCAGCGCCACGGGAAGAGCATCAGCCGGCTCGCATGCCGTCTCACCAAGGACTTCTCTGCGGATCCCAGCACTGTAGTGCACACGCTGAGTGCCTACCTAGCACTGATGGCGGGGTAAATATCAATGCATTGCAAAACAAGCCTTCGATTTGCCATCACCATTACGAAATTATTAATGCCGTGATTAAACATTTTAAAAATAGGCTCATTCTAGTCCGAGTGCGTGTGCCGTGCTGGATATAATGGAAACGGCTTGCAATGCGAATCACTGCTCGCTGAAGAGGGGGCCGACCAGCCTGTACAGGTGGGAGCATCTGGTAAGTGCTGCAAAGTTCTAAAGGTCGACGTGAGTACTCTGCAGGAACCATCTGCCGATCGCATGACGAGTGCTCGGAGCATGGTTCGTGCGCATACGACCAATCGGTTGGCTACTATCAATGCATCTGCACACCCCCGTATACGGTATGTTATGTGTCACTGGATCGAATGGTATCAGGGCGATGGCGTTCGATGCACTGCCGAGGGTGGAGGCGAAGTGCTGGTGCCGTACAACAACGGTAGGTTTGATATTAGGTTAGACATCTAGGACACATTCCGCTTGCTTGCCTTGATAGCCGATTGCCATCTTTAGCTTCAGCTTCATTTAGCGCAACATGGCGGCGGAGGCCAGGAGTGTGATGTGCTGCGGAACTGCGGTCAGAATGCGGATTGCGTCTTTGCGAGGCCGCACTGGAAATGCGCCTGCCAAAGCGGGTTCATCGGCGACGGCTATCACTGCGTCGAAGCGGCACTCGGACTGCCGGACCTGCTGCCTCCACGTCCGTTTTAGCTTGATTCGCGCCATTACTCAGTTTTTTTCTGAGTCTTTGATCTTTTCTTCTGGATTTCTGATCATCATGGTCGCTAATGGGGCGACCTGCCAAAGTTACCGTTTTAGTGGAACCACCAACGGCCAACCGGAACACCGGCTGCGATAGATGTGACACCAATGCCCAATGCGTGTTTGACTCTCACAATCGGTAAGAGGCTTGCCTGTAGTCCTTGACGTACCATTTCGATTTAGCCGCTTTGTCTGCGAATGCGTGAGCGGTTATATGGGCGACGGGCTGAGTTGTGTCCAGGTAGCTGGCCAAGGTCACGGAGGCCACGGTGGAAGGCTGGGTCAGTCATGGCTAGCGGTCGAAAATATTCCTGCGCTTTCAGCAGCCCCGAAATTATGCCGGGAGCAATCGGATTGTCATCAAAGTGCGCATTGCGTGCAAAACGATCGCAATGAATACTTCTGCCAATGTTTGCCCGGATTCCGCGGTGACGGCGTCACGACCTGCCGCATTGCCGGTATGTGTCAGCTTTTGAAGCTTACATTGGGTTTAGATAAATGCACGCCGGCGGATCCGAATAGCTGCGCCCAGAACGCACAATGTCAGTACCGCGAAGATCAGGGAGCTTACCTATGTGTTTGCGTCGAAGGTATGCTTGTTTTCACACTGATCCAATATTATAGGCTTCACCGGCGACGGAACATCATGTGTCCCACATGCCCAGCCAGTTGGCTGCGACCGAGATCCAAAGACATGCCACCACAATGCTCAGGTTCCAAGACATTGCCAGCTTATCTAACCTATCGTAGTGCGTCTACAACCACGAACGTCGGGAGTACGGATGTCTCTGCAAGCCGGGCACGCATGGAGACGGCCGTTCCCGTTGCGACCAGATCGGTGGGCTTTCCCCTACACAAATTAGCGCAGTTTCAGAAACTCCGCAGTGCAGCGGATGTTCCATCCACGCGCAATGTGTGCTGACAGCAGGCGGTGCTTCGCGATGCCAATGTTCGAATGGCTATGTTGGAAATGGAAATGTATGCCATCCGATGAGTATGGATCCTCTTGCTTCTTTAACTGGTCAAATTTCAGCCACTTGCCTTGACGACCGCGCAATGTGTTCGGAACACGCTGAGTGTGTGCCTGGCGAAGGAGGTCACTATATTTGCAACTGTCGCTATGGATTCCATGGAAACGGCCGTGTTTGCACAGGTTAGTCTATCGCACTACTGCATAAAGATTTCTTTTAGCTGACTCGGACGCTCGCACCGACACTCTACTGGTGGCACGTGGGATGGCCATTTTCCATCGGGGTACGAATCAGGACATTCCTGGGAAGCAGGTACACAATTTTTTCGGGTCTATTATGGGTTTTTCCAGCTCGTCGTCATCCCTCATCATATCGCCGTGGGCGTCGATTTCGATTGTCAAGAAGAACGCATCGTCTGGAGCGATATCTCGGGTAATATCAATGGATTTTGCATTGGATATAACAATTTCATCAGGCCAAAAGTGACCCGAAATTTTTCAGGCCACTCGATTCGGTCCGCTTCACTACAGGGAGGAAATATGAGTTCCCACTTCACGGATACGTTGGAAAGTCCCGAGGGGATTGCTGTCGATTGGAGCAGCCGGAATATCTACTACGCCGATTCACTGAAAGGTATCTCATTGGATAGAGAGACCCGTGTTAAAGTGTTAAACTTGCTATTAACGTAAATTGACTGACTTTATAGATGAAATCGGGGTCGTATCAATGGACGGGAAATACCAGAAGGCATTGGTGACGGAAGGGCTCGTCAATCCCCGAGCACTGGCCATAGATCTTCAAAATCGGCATCTATTTTACACTGACTGGCATCGGCAGAGCCCGATTATCGGACGTGTAGACCTTGACGGCCGCACAAATCATAAGTTTGTGCAGGTAAGACAGAGTCAGTGAAAATCATGAAAGCGCTTGAAGGACGACATTCACTTGCCGAACGGACTGACGATCTTGCCTAACCGCCGAGAGCTGTGCTGGGTTGATGCTGGAGTCAAAAGGTTGTCGGAGCTATCTGAGACCATTGATCAGTAAATTTTCAGGCTCTCGTGCATTGGCTTAGACGGACGTAACCGGCGAACTGTATACTCGAACCTGAACTATCCATTTGGCGTGACCCATGTGCGGGAAGAGCGCTTCTACTGGACTGACTGGAAAGAGTGGGTTTCCCGTTAAACCACAGTTTTTTATGGCGGCGTATTTTACGGTTTCAACGTGAATTTTCAGCAACCGCGTACACACGGTCGACATCTACGGCAGCGCGTACCAGTCAATGCCGATTTCCCTGGGCGGTTCAGGAAAGTCATATGGCATCCTGGGAGTTCCAGATAAATGCGTTGGAGGTAGGGCTGTCCGAATTTTGTATCGAAAGCATACTTTAGGTGTGACTGCCTGTGCAACAGAAAATGGTGGCTGTCCATACCTATGCCTCCCGACAGCCTCGGGGCCGACATCAAAGACCTGTGTCTGCCCGGATAACGACGACACCCTACAAGGCTGCTAGACTAGCTTGCGAAGTACGCCTCTTATTTATGTATGTGGTTATTTGTTCGTTCGCATGGCTTTCCATTTGTGCCAATTTCGCCGCGGCTAGTGGTAAATCGAAAGACTAAAATTTTGTGGCTACTTTCCTAAAAACGCAAACCTCGCGTCACGTTCCACACTCAATGCTCAATCCATAAAATCACTTTGCTACCTGGCGAGACTTTACCGCCCCCCTGTTCCCAAAATTTTTCGAGATTTTCGCTATTTTTTCGGAATTTTGACTACGCCATTCGATGGAGCATCAAAAAATATACGAAAAATTTTAATTACATCCCAAAATAATTTAATATGAAGCAGTTGGAGTGAAATTTTTTTGGGAAATGGTGGCTGGGGGTAAGGTAAAGTCTGGCCCACCTGCTTTACTATAAGGATCAATTCCAAGCCTGACAATACTCCACGTGTAACAATTGTTGTTCTTTGTGCCGTATAAATTTCGATAAATCCGTATAAAATAGTTTATTTCCGGAATGCACAAATAAATCGTTCGCGAGCGGCGGGTGGTTTTGTTGAGGACCAGAAGAGCCGTAGGAAAAGCTCAAGCTATTTTCCAATTGCAAAATGTCATTATTTTTTAAAATCTTTGGATGACTAAGATTTACACGACCAGATATCATACCTACAATCAATGAAAAACGCAAGCAACGGCAACTGGTGCTGAAATTAACAAAAACTAGCCAAATAGTATTCATCGGGATCAGGGTGTGACTAGCAGATTCATTAAGGATAGCTGGAGGTACCCGAGTTTTGTTGATGGAGTATCTCCATATCGTAAACCATTTGATTCAAGGGAACAAAGGGAAGAATGAGGGGGGCATTGAGGTGACCCTAGAATCCAGCCGGGTAGGTGGCAGTTGCTCGCCGGAAGTCCGAATTCCCGTGAATGAATCCGTCATCGAGAACCTGAAGTTTTGTAGTTGTCGCGACCAAATAGAGCCACGATACCTCAAGTGCTTGGGCGACCGATTTCTGCTTAGGCACGGCTCGCATCGACTGGCCATAGCTCGAGGTCAACGACTCGATGAGACTCTAATAAAATTTGGAGCCTATCATTATGCTTGGCACCTTTGGGAATTGCTGCTCATAGTCAGTCTGGTGCGGCAGATATTGGTTGTGAATTCGTGGCGCGTCCACGGCTTCCTAAATTTTGTGAATGCCATGGCCATCAATATGAATATGAGATCCGAAGGATCCAGTTGGCCCTAAGTTTGCGTGCCGATTACCTTTACTGTTTGGTTGAAAAGCAGGGTCCTGATGACGGTTTGCGCCACCGTGGAAATAATGAACGAACCGCCCGAAGCCCCCACAACCATGCGAACCTGAAAATGGCAGAATATAAATAACCAACAACCCCCGACACAATTCGGTGTTCGACGGCAGTTAAAGGGATAGCGCACGCAGAAATCCGCGTGTTATTTGGATTCCTGGAGCTTTGCCAGATTGTACGGAAAACGGCCCATCTCAGCGAATCAGCGCACTAATGAAAGGACGCGAGGCGCACAGTTGTGGGAGCGCGTGCCGTCAGGAGTGCGCAACATCTCGGCGACCTGACCAAGTTCCAGAATTTCAAATAACACTCAGATTTCTGCTTGCGCTATCCTTTCAGGGGATTTTTTATGATAAGAAGGCTCGTCGTACACCAGTGGTGCGTTTCTAATAAATTAAGCAATTAAAGCAATCTCCGCACACCCAAGCATGTTTCAAAAATTCAAATTTCCCATCCAATTTTTTTTACCTCGCCCTGGCCACTTCCCCCTACCTGATTATCATTCTTGTTATAGATTATCGTTGGGCTCATCGAGGACATTGGCCGTTTCCCCGGTGCAATGAAGTTGCTTTCAGATGGAGCGAAACCAAATGCGTTTCTAAGGTACTGTATTCGATTCGCGGTACGTTTCCTTACGAAGCATTCGGCGTCGAGAAATCATCCATTTCATCGTTCCAAATGATCCCAAGTGTTGGCGAGGCGCGCATGGAACCGAAGCTAAAAACAATCGATTCTCGTAGTTCAACTGATCGGAAGAGGCAGTATACCATAAGTGCTTACTATAAGTTAACCGTCGAGGTTGTTGAAACGGCATTTCCGTAGGCATCAATGATCGAAACATGCGATGTGCCGTGATCAGGAGGCTGGAAATTTCGATACTTGCCTTTTTCCAGGTAAAAATTCAAACCTGACTAGTGTTTCCGCCCAAATAGTAAGCCTGCGGCTGTGCTTTTTCAAGGATCATGGATTTCACCTTCTTTATGTAGCCTCTGAAATTTTTCTTGGTCAATCGATCGAGCTTGCTTGCCGGTTAGGCTTAGGCTTAAGCTTAAGCTTAGGACAAATTTACGATTCTCACTTGTTCGTCATGTTTCGAACGATTTCATTGGCTTCCTTCACAAAGTTAGCATCGCCCAGCCGTGTCCTCTGGGCGTAGGCAAATTTCTCCGCCTCAATCAGGTGATGATACACTAAAGGGTCATCCAAATCGACACTCCGATGCGCATAGAACTCTGAAATCGCAGTGGTGGCAAAGAGCGAGACGGGACTTCTTACCAGCCATGACCGCGATGATACTTTGCGTTATCACAAATGAGCTTGGAGGCGGAGGACCGCACATCGCCAGATCACCTTAATAAACATGATTTTATCAAAATTTACCATGCCCGGAACCTCTATAGCTCTCACTTAAATTAATGCATACCAGGTAGCTCTTCACTTTCGATGGGTGTCTCGTCAATGTCCGTCTCGTAATTGGCCAAATCTTCTTGGGTCAAAATCCCGCCCTTGTCTTTGATTTCGGTGGCGATTGTTTGGGCAAAGCCAGCCTTGTAAAAAAGGTTGACCGGGTCGGCTTCCTCGGCCAGGGCCTAATTTTTTGGGGAAAATCTCCGTGTGAAAAAGTACCTTCAGCGTATCAGCTAGGGTATCTCGTTTCATGATGTCACCCTCCTCATAAACGCGGCCTGAACTGGGGTTGACGAAAATGCTCCTAAATTTGTTGTAAAAACCCCCGTTTGCTATCCGTTCCCAACAGGAACTGGTCCGGATCACCAACCTCATCGTCGGTTCATCTAGAATCTCCTGCTCCTTGTCGCTGAGTATCATGGCCAAGTTTGCCGAAACCGGGAATCCGTCCTCGGCCAATTTGATAGCAGGTTGGAAGAGCCTTGACCAAGTAACCTGAGCTTTCTGATTAACCAAACACGTATTCCCACTTACCCTGCCCGAGCCAAATCGAGTGAACGTCGTCCAGAAACCGTGTAGTTCGGATGGAGTGGCAATGGAACGATAGCCTGAAAGGGAAGGCTCGTGTGAGGCGCTTGCGCTCAACAGTTTATCCCCTGGGGTTAGAAAACGTATGAGGGGATTAGTACTTGGATTCCGGCCGGGGACCCCAAATGTCTCGGGCGAGGCCCCTACCAACACAGCTCGCCCGATCTTTGCAATCGAACGGCACCACCGGCCCTGAAATCAACGTCAAGCTATTGTAGCAGCCGGGAAGGACTATGCGAGAGCACGCTGATCACTTTGCAACTAGAGAAGATTGGTCACAATCGGCGAAAAGACACTGCAGGACCAGAAACGTTTTCTGCCGGTACCTGTAGCTGATTCTTTTGGCGTCTCCACGAACATGTCCTGATGCGAGGCTGCCGGTGCAGTTTCGCGAGCGTTGATGCTTATACAGCGGTTCGTTGTCCTAAAGATATGACTAGACAATAAATACAGGGCAATTACTACCCAAGGGAAGACTGAAAAATTGCTTCGACTTACTTATTGTAGAGCGTCATCAGGAAGCCACCGCCGAGACCCGACGACTGCGGATTGACGACCCCCACACAAAGCAGGGTTGCTATCATCGAGTCCACGGCATTTCCCCCTTCTATCAGAACGTCCCTACAAGCACGTTAACGTATCCGAGCGTCAAAAATAAACGCAAGTCCGTAGGTCGCCAAAAAACCAACCTGCCAATTTCCGAGCACAGCCCATGGTCCGAGGCCACGGCAGCCCTCCGATAGTGTGCGTGGAGGCTGCCAGAAGGCAAGGGCCAATCCAACTTTGTCCTCCTCCCCGAGTACTCATCAGCCACCTGCAATGTAGCAACTTTGAATTGCTCCCAGGCTCGTATCGTCACGCAACACCCGCACATGCAACATTCGAAACATAGAAAGCTGTGGAAGTGTACTCTCACACGCATCGCCTGACACTCCTCACAAGCAAATTATCTAGAGACGCGGCACACGCTAACTTAATGAAACGCGGCGTTAGTACCCGGGATCGAATCGAACGATTGTAAGCTATCTGACTGGCCCCGGCTGACGACTGAAATAGCTGTGTTAAGAAGTGCTAAATAAGAATCGACGTTCCGTCAATCTCAAGAGGTCAGGACAGGGGCTGGGGAGTAGAGGTTGCACTAAACAACAGATGGTTGGGCCCTACTGGGATCAGCTCTTCTTCTTCGGTGATCGCAGGCTGCGAAGGCGGCAGCGAAGGCGTCGTGCCGAGCGTGCCAGTTGTTATCGCCCACTGCCCGGCAAGCCCGGTACCATTTTCGCAGACCTCGAGCATTAACGCTCGTGCTTCAGGGCCCTCGCACATTAGGATGATCTTTGGAGGTTCTGTCTATAACCAGGAAAGCGAGGATAAGGGATAAGCTGTTAGCAACATGGTCAGTTGGATAAATAACAGACTGTTATTTTCGGGAGGATTAAGCAAGCAAGGGCTTATTGGGCGATCAACATTGGCAAGGATAAAACGGGATACGGTTCTGGTTCGTCAGCGGGAGGAGCAGTTTATCGAGCGGTAACGTTTTTATCAATAGCTTCGCTTATTTTTAAATTAACTTATTTTGATCTGTATAGAAAACTTTTCGTTTATTTTTTTTTGATGCTCTATTCAATAGCGTCCACAGAATACCAAAAAATATCGAATGTTTTTGCTTTTGTTATATCTTTCTTAAATTATAGTGTTTTTATCGAAAATTGAAAAGTTTAATACATTTTTTGATGCTCAACCAATCTTGTAGTCCCCAAAACAGTGAAAAATAATGAAAATCTACGGTATTAAACTCCCCCTCACCCCGATAAACTCTCCCCCACCAACGAACCAGAACCCCGGATACATGAAAATCAATGACAGGAACAAATAGTACCGTTTCCAATTAACACTTTACTCACTGGTCTCTGCTCATCCCCCTTGCTCTCTCTGACGCCGATGACGATGGCCAGGGCGATGGTCGAGAGTAGGAATACGGTAGCCAACACCGAACAGAGGACCGCCATCGTCCGGCTGCATCTGTAATGGGTCAATCGTTGAAAATTACCAAAGAGCCCCAGCCCAAGCTCATCCGTTTTTGAAAGGAATGATCGAGTTGGTCATGAAACCATAATCTTACTTTCTTATAGGACATCGCAACAATAGGTATTCAAGGGATAAAGACTTGCGGGGCCGATGCTTGCTATCCGGATCGTCATAGTAGCTGGGAAGCATTGAGGGATTTTAGATACCCGCTGCTGAAGCTATACCCCCCAGGCTCGAAGCCCCGGCCTTGACATGTTTGCCTAAGGCGCGCCTTCCATTGTGGTGGCCAAGCTGCCGGATATATTTTTAGGGGATCTGTCAGCAGTGACCGGACCTTTAAGCTCCTGCCCGGTTCAAGTTTTCGCTATTCCATAATGGGGAAAAGTGCTACTCTAAACGGAACGGGTAGAACTATCCAAAACCTACTCCTTACGCCCCATCTCGTGCTCCGCGGCCAGGTGCGACGAAAAGGCAAAGATGCGCGAGTGCGTTTCGTGTAGGGGCAGAATTTTCGGTATACGATACTTTGATTAAGCTGTGGCTGGGTGAAAAACAGGGGGTCGGGGCCCTGGGATGCGGCGCCTAGACGCGCTAATACCCGGATAAGTGGCGCCACAATCCCTTCGGGGGTCCGAAAGCTGTCCGCGGATCTGAGGCTCCGGGATTCAAATTCTGTATAGCAAGTATGATGGAACTTCCTCAAATACAGCTCCTCTAAAAATAGAAGAAATTCCTTAAAATTATTTTAATATTTTTGCGGCGATTTGAGGAGGTCTTTTTTGATGGATACAAACTCGGACTGATTACGAAAGCCAAACCCAATTAAAAAGGAACTGATCGAAACAAGGCCATTCGGACTCTCAACTCCGATGGAACAATTTAGGTAATTGTTCTGCTCGCACGGCAGCGCGTTACGGTCGGCTACGCGCGACACTTCCACCTCTGTCCAGGCGCACCCCAACCGACCTTGGCGGTTTTCAGTTGTGAATTTTGTAGCTTCTAAGTTGCGACGCACCAGGATGTTTTTTGCTTAGCTAACCAGAAATTAGGAAAATAAAACTCACGAGCTGTGCTTCTGCATGTCACTGATGTTTTTCGAGAAATGCTCGGAAGGACTGACTCGTCCCATGGAGCCTAAACTCGCACAGTAAAAATAGTCGCGTTGAAGATAGACTTGGTAAACTGATCGACTCACCGGATTCAACGGCACTGGTGGCGCTCATCCCGTCGCTCGGACCGCACCCCCTGTAAAGAAATGTTGCTTCTTCGAATTAGCGCTTGTAAAAGAGGTCAGGTAGGAGAGCCGGGTCTGTATCTCGGCTCCCTGTTCGTTTGCAGGTCTGTAAAATATACCAAAATATGCCTTGCTCTGGCGAGTATTTTCGTACTTTTTACACACATGTAGACCAACAAGGAACCGAGATACAAAAGTTCAGGGCATGCTGGGAGGCCTCTGGAGTTGAGCCGGAAAATTTACTTCAGATGCACGAGAAGGGTTTGGATCTTAAGGCAAAGATTTATAAGTATGTGAGTTGCTAAAGAACTGCCGTTTCTTTTCGGTGTTCCCTAAAAAAGTCGGTTCTTGATGGATTTTTCTACCCAAAAGTTGATGAGAGAACACCACCTTGTCCCTATCATCATCACTCCCCCATCACCGGACAACGAACAATGTTTTCCCTCCTGGCATCCCGCAGCACCCAAATAAATGCCAGCCCACAGTCTCGATCTGTTTCTTGACAAAAAAATTTTACTATGAAGTTGTTGTTTTACCCGCTTGTTTGCAAGCACATAAACTCCGAAGAAAAAATTGAACCAAAATCAAGGCCGCTAATAAATGGAGACTAGCTAGCCAATCACCTAAGATCACTGCCGGTCTTTGCCAAGTTTTGATGAGCCGGAAAAATTGAAAAACAGGAAATTATCGGGGTGGAAAACAAAAAGGACTATTACAGCAAAGGAGTGAGTTTTGATGGATGGTACCGAGAATAGT
Source organism: Mesorhabditis sp. LJ9110 (assembly GCA_038088335.1). Classification (NCBI taxonomy): domain Eukaryota; kingdom Metazoa; phylum Nematoda; class Chromadorea; order Rhabditida; family Rhabditidae; genus Mesorhabditis; species Mesorhabditis sp. LJ9110. Next base: position 115,403 of record JBBGBA010000031.1, read on the forward strand.
TGAGTTGCGGAAGGGGGGCTGGGAATGGTAATCCGATTTTCCTGGAAGCGCTCGGAAAGTGGGGTCGAAACGATCAAAATCGGTATGATCGCCAACGAACTATAGCTATCGTTTACAAAAACTAGTAGTAGAAAGGAAGGGTTCTTTAGCGTTATCGGGGGGCCAATTTTAATTTTTCAAATATGAATAGTGGAACTGTTTTTAGAAGATTTTTTTACCATCCCTAACCGCGAAAATGTTTGAACTTTGTATTAAAAATATCAAAAAAAATTTTTCGCCAAAATTTCGGCTTTTTAAAGTGTTTACATAGATTTTCCAGTTGAAAATGGCTATATGTTGCAATTAAGACAAAAACAATATTAAAACGCTTTGTATTCAGTTACTAGACAATTCTAGTCTTATACAAAAAAGTTAGGTCCCCGGATAATGCGAAAGAGCCGCAAGTAGCCGTGAATTGCATAATGCAACGTAGCTCAGATCGTAGGTCGCCCCGCAGTGGCGACGTTTATATATACAGTCGAGGTGATTATGAGGGGCGGACAGCGATCCGTGTGGGGCCTCTATGTTGACTGACCGTCGGCAGCCATTCTTTTGAAGAAGAAGCCGACTGGCATACCCTTCTATTGGCTCGTTGCGGACCAGAGACCTGTGAAAATAGAAATGCCCCCCTCCCAGCTGCCGGCGGCGACCTAGGACAAACCGGTATCACCGTTTCCATTTTTTGAAAGTCGCCGGTCGACTGATGTTGCACCGGAAGCGCCCGGGGTAAAATCGCCGATTTCGGGTGCGTAAGACTGCAAGAGATATATCCGGGGATTCGGAAAACGTGATATTCTTTAGCTTTTTTTTTAAATATAGGTATTGCTAAAAACACTGTTAAAATACCTTCTATTAATTTACTAGGCATTTCTAACCTTATACAAAAAAGTTTGGTGATCATGCGAAAGAACGCTAAAAAATTATATGCAAGGTTTTGCAACCACGACATAGCCTATAATTTATAACGTGGTAATTAGATCAAATTATCAATAACTAATTAAAAAAATGTGGTATTCTTCGGAAACGTGTTATTTTTAGCAGTACGCCCGGCAAATGGGAAGGTGTTGTGGAGAAACAGCAAAAATGTGTCCCGTCCGTCAATGGCGATCGACGCGCAATATCATGGGGGGAGTTCGGTGATCTAGGGACGAAATGGAGGAGGGAACGAGTTTCAAGTCGAAGGCCACCACCGATGGCCGACGACCCTCTGCAAACAGATAAACACTACTGCCATTGCCCGGATTAACGTTCGATAGCAATTAGGAATTATCGTCATGCCGATTAAATAGGTCAGGGATTGTAGCAGTGACCAGAACTGTTTACACTATTCACTTTGCGGTTCTTTTGCATTATCGGGGGACCAAATTTTTTCTTAGGCTCTAATTTTTCAGAAATAAATATTGGAAGTGTTTTTTTTTAATCGTTTTTGACTATCCCTAATCGTGAAAACTTTAAAATTTGTATTAAAAAAATATTAAAAATATAGATTTTTGACTGATTTTTTACCAGAATTTCTTATTTTTAAAAAGTTTTTAGGTAGTTTTTGTGTTTCAATGTAGTTATATCCTACTAAAAACACTATTAAAACATTTCCTATTAGGTTATTAGGTATTTCTAGACTCATACCAAAAAGTTCGACCCCCCCCCCGATAATGCAAAAGAACCCGTTGCACTTATCCAAACGGGAGTTTCAAAATAGGACTAATATTCCGAATGGCGCGGTGTTGTTAGGACTAATATTCCGATCGTCCGAAGTTTACTTGAAAATGCGACCCAATCCAATCCACGACCCCCCAACACGGACGGCCATTTTCCTGGGTGCACACACGTCCTGCCGACAATTACGTCGTGCCGCGGCGTGTGGTTAATGTGTTGGCGGGATGTGGGCAAAAAGTCCCGAAAAACCGCTGTTCCATGTCCAGAGCCAGGGCAATAGGAGCGGGAATTGGTGTAATAAGTGAATTCCACAAAAATCGGGGTGGTTTTTTGGTGCGTAGCCTAAACCCAAGCCTAACTTAAGCCTAGAATTTAGCCTAAGCTGAGCTGAAGCCTAAGCTCAAACCAAAGTCTAACCTCAACCTGAGCGTACGGGAAGCACTTCCAGTAAAGTGATCCTACCAATGCTACCTAAACACCCTCAGAATTTCCGCTTTATTACTCGTGACACCTCCCACCCACATCCCGTTTGCTTACCCATTACTTCTGAAAAGTTTAACAAAGGTCGCCAAGGCACCCGAACCATTCAGACCTTTGAACGCTCCGAAAATATTTGCACGATATCGCCCGCGCGCCTTTTCTCACGTTTTCCACCCCCCGCGCGGGTCGAAGTGATGTCTCGAATGAAAGGCGTGGGACGGAGAAGAAAGGTGCCTACAGGAAGGCCATCTCTATGCAGAAAACACACAAAGCTACTCGCTCCTCAGGAGCACTGCACCCCCGCCCGGTAAAAAGTGATTGGCAAGGGTATCAGCGGTGGGTTCTTTAGGGTTAGCGCGGGGGGAACCAATTTTTTTTTTCCTAGCGGTCCCGGTGGGCCTAATAAACAAATATAATATTTACATTGTTTTTAGTAAGCTTTAATTATATTTCAAGTAGAAAGCTTCTAAAAAGGTTAGAAGAGTGTATGAAAAATCGAAAATTTGGTCATTTTGGTGCGAAAAAAAATCAGTTCTTCGACCTAAAATTAAATTTTAAACGAAAATTTGGAACGTTTTGATGTTTAAGAATAGCTAAAAACAATGTAGAAATGTTGGCGCTAAAAAGTTGATTCCGCCGAATTTTGTGTTGTGAAATGCCTCGCAAATTTGCCTACCTGACGTTGAAGAGTCGGCGTAGTCTCGAGGCAAGCCCCATGGGTACGGTGGAAGCAAGGATGCAGAGGGGGGAACTTTCGGATGACTGATCAATTTCGGGGTGCGGCTCGATCGACCGAGCCGCCCTCACAAAGCCCAATCTCAATCGCAAAAAGGGGCGGAAACCACCAGCTGGGTGGCGGAATCAAAAAATCCGTGGATGGCGAAAATTTGTTGGTTTGCGCGGCCGGGTGATAGATGAACAGCGCTTCAATTGGGGATAGCTGGAGGTGGTGCGCCTTTTGCGTTTCTCTCTCTCTCTCTCTCTCTCTCTCTCTCTCTCTCGCTCTCTCTCCCCAGTGCCCCGCTTTCCCTTAAATGGCTTTTCGCAAAACTTGCATCCCTCAGGGCTAGTCGAGAAATTTGAGAAAAAAGAATTTTTATGAAGCCCAAACAGCCGGAAAATCAGTGAATTTGATCATTTTGAAACGAGGATCGAACCGTTGTGTCGAGCGCTCTATTTTCCTTTGATAAGCTTTCCACCTTCACACAATAAACCGCTAATCCAACGGCCATTGTATATGGCGCTCAGCGATTCACCCGGTGAAAGGCGCGCCTTTCCGGAAAGCCACTAATTACATGGAAACCGAAAAACACTTCGAAAAGGCTCCGGAAACGAACAATTGAGGCGAGGACGAGGGTTCGGTCAAACGGAATATCGTGGTATTTTGTGATCCTTTCGGAGCAGCTACGAACTTGGCGAACCAAAAGAGATTTTATGGCTCACGCGAAACTCGCTAGAAAAATACATGACGCCCAAGCATGACGCTTGTTGACAGGATGCAAAAAATACCACTGCACAATGGCCCTCAGCGAAACCCTTCCAATACCACACTATGTTAACATTACCGTAACTCACAAGGAGACGCTTTTGAGCGTCGTCTGTACTTTGGGATGGGACCAAGCCTGTCTTGTGAAGAATTTTCTGCTGATTCCGAGTAATTTCGAAAATCGCCTAGTCTCGAAATTTTGGAATTATTTAGGGCCGAAAAGCCACAAAATAGCAATTCTCGATGGACATAAAAGGATTATTGCTTTCTAGAAAATAAGCTACTCCGTTCAAAGAAAGTTGAAAATTTGAAAATTTTTAGAAATTAGTGGCATTAAGATGTATCAAAATTTTCAAAATATTTGATTAAAATGAGGCATTTTATAGCGAAATATTTCTGAACAAGCTGTTTCTAGCTGGTTTTTTAAAATCGGTTTGAAGATGTCGATCGTAAGCGGCCAATTAATGACGTTTTCGGTTTAAATCGTTTATAACTTTCGAGGGTTGGCTATTCCGCCAAAACGGTGACCATATTCGGAATCCGCGCAAAATTCTGCACAAGATAAGTACGGCCGACACTAAAAAGGTTTCCTTGTCAGCTGATCTGTCCTCAAGATCTGGCGGGTGTTCCTTCCCGGGAGCAAATTGTCGGAGTCAATTTTTATTTGTTTCAGTATTTTCTCGTGAAAGCACACAAAAAAGAGCGCTTCTGGTGGCCAGGTCCGATCATCGAGAGCATAATTACCCGGTGCGTTATCCGGATGCCATCGCGCATATTGTACCCCCCCCCCCCACACCCAATGCCTCATTCTAAACAAGGCAGCCTCAACCCGATGGCATGCATACGTACGATTCCGCTAATTCTATTAATGCTTTCCCGGGAGTCCGTCGGGTGCTTGTGCTTAGGATGTCCTCCTTTAATCCCGCTCCCTACGCTCCCACCCCTACTTACATTGCCAACCGTCGCCCCGGCTAGCAACGGCTCGATTCCGCCACCAGCCCCTCCACCCCCACCACTCCCCACTACGGTAATGCCTTGAGTTATAGTAATAAAGGTTAAAAAAATATTCTTGAGAAGGGAGTTAGTTGATCCTCTCAATGGTTTTTCCACTCTCTACCCCCTCTCTCTTGCTCTCTCGCTCTCGCTCTCTCTCTCTCTGTCTCGCTCTCTCTCTCTCTCTCTTCTCTCTCTCTCTCTCTCTCTCTCTCTCTGTTTCTCTCTCTTTTTTTCTTTCTCTATCTATCTACCACTATTGCACGCTCTCTCCCTCTCCCTAGCTCAAAGCTTAGGTTTCGACTTAGGCGCGCTTAGCCTTCGGTCAAAACTTCGCGTTCTCTAAAACAGATTTTAGAAGCCACCATTGCCTCCCGTCCCTGCACCATCCATCCCGAGCGGCCCACCCCCGCTAATAGGCGGTGGCGCGGCGCCGAATCAGGGTGCACCTCCACCTGGAGTTGGCGCCCCTAGTGGTGGTGCTCCAGCGCCCCCAGCTGGAGGTGCAGCTCCGGCCCCTGGAGGTGCAGCTCCGGCCCCTGGAGGCGCTCCACCGGGTCCAAAAGGAGTGCCTGCGCCTGGAGGGCCTGCCGTTCCTTCCGGAACCACGCTCGGTAACCTGGGATTTCAATACCAAAAATACTTTCGTTTAGCGCCTCTGCCGTCACGCCCGCGGCAATATCGGGAATTGGTGAGCCCTGACTTGTTCGATACAAACTGACTAACCCTTTATTGCTTGCTAACCCAAAATTTCAGGCTCCTCTCGAGTATGGTTTTGTTTCACCGAATTCCGGCCAATACCGGATACCTTCGGGAGCGGCCGCGCTTTCAGAGACAGGAGGCTCTGCGATAAACGAGGCTTACCGAGCGGCAGCGACCGCTCCGGCTTTTCCAGGTACGATTTGTCTACGTTTTTGCTATAAAATTACTCGGTGCTTTCAGATGAAGGGGCCACCGTCTTCAGGATACCCAGCAACACCCCGGCGCTGCTTCCGGGTACGTTTAAAATTTTTGTTCTGTAAACATGGCAAGAAGCAAGGGAGAATAAAGAAGGGCTTGTAGCCTCCCATAAATTATGTTAGATATTTCAGAGACACCACACCTAATACGCCTGGCCTCAATCCCGCCGCTTGAGCGCCAGGGCGTTGGTTCGTTTCCGATGCTGCCGGTACCCAGGCCATTGCCGCCTGCACTTCCCGCCTTCGCGCTAGCGCGAATTCAGCAGAATATAGGAGGATATCCCGTCCCACCCCCGCCGATTGCACGACCAATACCTCGTCCTGTTGTTTACGTGAATGCTGCTGTCCCACGGCCACCACCGCCGCCTCCGCCAAGACCTATCCCTAAGACACTTCATCTCGTTCTTCCTGTTGAGCTCACCATTTAAGGCAAGAGTTAATAAAGAATTACCGTGTTAGCCAGTAGGTTCCGTCGATGTAAAATTTGTCGAAGGTTAGGGGTAAAATGTAAAATATGGCTTTAGAGAGTTGGATGAAAATCATTACTTCTAAAGGTCGTGACTTCTAAACGTTTCACTTTTACGCGCTCCCCCCGACAGCCGAAGGGTCTCAAAGTTTTCGGTATATCCGCTTTTTTGTCGGGATTTTTGCAACGCCATTCGATAAAGCATGCAAAATTTACTACGAGTTTTAATTTGAGTCTACAATAATGAAAAAGTTCTAGCCAAAACCTTCCGACTGGGGGGGGGAGGGTAAGGTAAACCGTAGACGTAATTTGGAAGTAATGATCGTCCCACCGAAATTCGGAAAAGACTGTTCTGATAATACCGCTCCTCTATGTAGCCTTGCAGCCTTTTCAATGTTTTTTTCTTGATTTATTTTTTGATTCTGTACCTTGCCCTCGTGGCCAGATAAATTGATGATGCCCGTAGACATATTGCTCGGCGCGAACCCGGAATCACCAAACCAACAGACACCCACGGCTAATCCTATCTGGGGAAATAAAGATTCATTACCTACGGATGTCCTTTAAAGCATACCAGAAAATTGGGAAACGGGGTTTCCCGGGTGGGGGGAAATTGCTGGGCGCGTACCGAAAGTAATAAAGGTCCAAAATTGGGCGGCGGGGCTTCGCGGTGGCGGGCGTGAGTAGAACGGATACGGTGGGCGACTCTACCAAACACCTTTTTTCCCGTCAATGCTGGGCACTACAAAAATGTGGCTTTCGACCTTCGTGCTGACCGGTATTGTTTGGATATCGGCATGGGGACAGGTAAGCGTTAATGAATACGAGGACAAAATCGTTAAATTTTCGCAAAGGACTAACCTCAAACCGAAATTTTAAGCAGAAAGCGTTACACCTTTGCACCCCACACGGAATCCAAGATAATCTAAGATCCGAAATCGCTCACACGTAAACTGAATAAGCGTACTCTTTATTATGTCAAGGTTTGGTCGGTTTTTAAACATTTAATGGTACCTAAATTGGGCAACTATTTGAAGAAAATTTGTCGCAATGGGATTCGTCGTACTGGATTTCCATTTATGGAAATTTCTGCTTAATGGTTCGGTCTATTGAAATTTGAGCACGATAAAATATGATAAATCTTGTGTCAAAACAAAAAATCCAAAACGCATGCGCACCTAAAATTTCGCGATTTCCTAATCTGAATCTTCCTAGACGGTCCGCCCGAAACAGACCATCCACATGGGTATGCTGTTCTCAAAAGACAGTTCGGCTCTCCGGGTAATCCTTAATAAATGTTTTACTTACCTATATACCTTCAGCCATACGTTGGCTATCAGACCTCCGCCTCGGCCGCGTTGATAGCGATCGATCGCATCAGGAAAGAACATCTTTTAGATGATTACGAATTCGAGTAAGAAAATTGTTTTTCTAAGCAGCAACAGCGGATACAGATTCACGATAATGTTCGACGAGTGCCTTGAGAGGTCGGCGATAGGTATGGGTGTCGAGATGCTGACGTCTCTGGACGTCGACCTGATCGTTGGACCCACATGCAATACACGTTAGTCAGGCAGCTCGGAGTGATACTAAGAACTTGGTGTTCAGCTGCGATCGCCGTTGGCGTGTTGGCCTCGTATTACAACCTGCCCGTGTATTTATGGGGTGAGACGACCGCATCGACGCTTGGTGTGCAGGAACGGTTTCCGACAACGTCTGTCCTGTCGCCAAACTCATACATGTATGCTGCGTTAAAGGGATAAGGAAGGCCCCGTAGATCGGGGCCCATCTACAGGGTGTCCCAATAAAAAAGTTCACGCTGGCATTTTGCTATTTCAAATCCGATTGAGTTGAAATTTTGAACAGAGCTGCCGACGAGAATTTAAAACGTTCACAGAAACTTTCAGCCCGATCGGTACAGTAGTTTTCGAGTTATCGCAAAAATACTCTTTTTTCAACATTTTTGCTTCAATTTTTTGGGCTATCTTTTTTGACTTTGCATCAATTAACATAAATTTCCGTCTCAAATCCCGCATTCTTCTAAACATCGGGGTTGCAAAAACCGTGTTAAAGTTACTTAAATAGCCTATTTCCAAGCCGAATTTTACGAAATCAAAAATTTCCTAGCATAAAAAAGGGTCGGGGCTTCATTTTCACCATACATCCCAAGGCTCAATTCCGGCGAAATCCAGGTTAAAAACGTAAAATAAAGTTTTTTTTTGCCATAACTCCAAAACTATTGTAGCGATCGGGCTGAAAGTTTCTGTGAACATTTTAAATTCCCTTCCGCAGCTCTGTTCCAAATTTCAGGTCGCTCGGATTTGAAATGACAAAATGCCAGCGTGACCTTTTTTATTGGGACACCCTGTATAACTGGCAACGAGCCAACCAGAAAGGCTAATGTAAAAAATGCGCCGAGAGTGGGGCGAGGCAGGAGGGCAGCAGAGAAGATTGATGCTAATTTTAGAGCTAAAACCCGTTTATGATAATTTTTGCTGGGCCTTCCTAATCCCTTTAAATACGAGATGGCGCCTACAGTCGCAGGGACTGCATCAAAAAAAAAAATTCAGGCTCGGGAAGGCCGTGCAGTCGTTGATGGAGCACTACGAATGGACCGAATTCGCACTCCTCTACTCGACGGAAGGCGACGCTGACAAATGTGAATATGTTCAAAGCGATATTCAGGTTCGCTGCTTGTTCGATACCGAAAAAGCAACTTTTTAGGATGCTATTGGCGGCACGCCTAAAGTTTTCATTTCTTACGTCGGCGACCTGCGGGGCCTGGAAACGGTCAATTTCAAAGCGACCCTGTCCCTACTGCGTTTCAGGGCTAGAAGTATCCTTCGCACTTCAAGCGACGAAAAATGACTTTTTAGTTTTTGTCTTGTGCATTCCGGAGATCAACGCAGCCAAGAGGAAGTTCATGCTAGCGGCGAAGGATCTAGGAATGCTAACCGACGAATTCCTCTACATTTTTGCCGACATGAAGACTCTCGGATACAGTAAGACTGGACCAGCTTAAAGAAACGTAGAAACGTCCTCCCAATCTTATAAAATAGGTCCGCGCTATACGGTCATTCAGAGCGAGAGAGAGAGAGAGAGAGAGAGAGAGAGAGAAAGAGAGAGAGAGAGAGAGAGAGAGAGAGAGAGAGAGAGAGAGAGAGAGAGAGAGAGAGAGAGAGAGAATTGAACGTCCCTATAGCTCGGACCGGTTTTATTAAAATTGGGGATGAATGTTTCTTTAAAACCGATTGACCTCGTTTACAGAAGCAATCACGGAAACGGGAGACTATCGAGATATCTGGGTGGATGTCAATAAGCCGTCAGATGGTCGAGATCAAGAAGCGCTCGAGGCCTTCCAAAAAACATTTGTGGTCTCGGATGTGAGTTGAGCAAAAATTTTGCTTGGGGTGGCGCCACGGCTAACTATCTCTCAGCCGCGTTTCCGGCTTTTTCACACCAAATTTCGTTATTTTACGCTAACTACTCAACCAAGGAGTATTTTATTTTTACCCTACAGTTCAACGCGAATATTTTGGTATACTGAATAGCCCGGTAGATGAACGGGGAGCTGAGATAAAAAGTTGGGAGGGGGCGGCAGCACGACTCGCGCTTTTTGAATATACGTGAAGGTACTTCTTACAAGTATATAAATATTGCTGAAACTGCCAACTACAGCTGATGAACTACGGCTCCTACACGGACGCGGTGAAGCAATTTGAGGAGCAGGTGATCATCCGAATGGCCGATCCCCCATTCAACTGCACGGCCGGGTGCTCAAATGAGGTGTATAAGCGCGTAAGACTTTTCCCAGAGGTCGCATGCGTAAAATCCCGCATGCAAGAGATGCACGCGTAGGGACAAAGGAATGCGAATGCACGAAGTGAAAATTCAAAAACGCTCGTTGCTGCAAATGTATCATATCTCCTTTTTCCTCGCTTCAAAAGACTTCATAGAAAATTCCGCCTACGCCATCATGCTCGCCATAGTCGATAACCTAGGATTAGCCGCGAGCGTTTTTCGAATAACTCTTAGCGCATTAGCATCTCCGTTGCGTGCGTGGAATGTAAAAGAATGCGACATTCAACGCCTTGTCCTATGCGTGCCTCAAGGACCTCAAACATCAGAACTTAACCGGAAACTGGGGTTTCCAGGCGTCCACCTATTCCGGACAACTTCACGACGCCGTGCTGCTCTATGGCTACGCGGCAAACAAGACGCTTGGACAGGGGATTTCGCTCCGTAACGGGAGCAGCATCCTCGAGAACGCTGACATGACTTTTGAAGGCAAGCTAGGACCATGGCCATTCATAGGTTCTGGTCCTCGCCCGTTAGAGCGGCGGTAGAGGATCCAAAAATGGAAGGCCATAACTCGGGTTATTTGCCCTTAAGCATGGGAAATTCATAAAATTAATAACGATTTCGAACAGTTGTTGTAGAAAATTCCAAAATTTTATGAGCTTACAAAAAATTTGATGACTTTTTCGTAATCTCAAGCTAAAAAAATACATTATGGGACGCCAAGAGTTTTGCTAATCAGGTCTATGCTTGATGCTCCCCTCCGTTACCCCCCCCCGCTACCCCCTTCGCTAACAGCCCAGAACCATGTGTTTCAGGGGTCACGGGCACCGTGATCATTTCGAGCAATGGCACCCGAATGCCCTACTTCTATTTTGTTGGGCTGAATCAGTCCAATTTGCAGATGAACTATGCGCGCATATTTGTGCAGGGGCAGATATCTTCCGTGGGTTTCGTGCATTAACAGGGCCTCAGCCAACATTCACGCGATTTCCAGTCGTTTAGACATTTACTTCAATCATCACGGACACTGGCTCAATCTTTTTCGCCAACGGTGGAAAACTGCCGCTGGCCGTGCCACTGTGTGACTTTGATGGCTCAAAGTGTCCGGTATTTTCCAAATTACCGGTCTTTGCGAACTCGCCAACACCAGGCATCGATTTGGGAACTGTATGGCGTCTACATCATCATCGGCATCGTCGTTCTCTCCCTTGCCGTCCTATCGTTAATCATCGGCATCATTTACATCATCCGGTGCGTTTTTCTAATTTTTTTGGATAGAGAAGTCATAGGGCGAGGATGCTGGAAGAGGAACGGCTGATGCTCATCTGGCAAATACCCTCGGTACAGCTCCAGAAAGTGCAGATTAACAAAAAGTCGTGGGTTTCTAAGGGATTACGGTAGCAATCGAAATTAGTGTCGGGAAAAGCAAGCACTCCCTGCACAGCGACTATTCCGGCAGCACAGCACTGAGCCAGGAAGACAGGTTGATGGAGAATTGGAAACAAGGTCAGTCTCGGGATGTTATGACAATTCGGATTTAGGGAAGTTTTTGCTGTACATCTACGAGCGAGAAAAAGTGCTGGTGGTAAAGCACACTGGGAAGCCGCGAATCGACAAGGCTGAGTGTCTCGAAATGCGTAATGTGGGTCTATTTGAGCATTCTTCGGAGCGAGAAAACGCCAAAACCCTGAAATTCAAAATCCCGACAGCCGAAATCCCGAAAGCCAGAAACTCTAAATTTGAAAACCATTTTTGGGTAAAGCGACCGGAATAATCACATTTTGGCTGTCGGGATTATCCTTGAGAGCCTTGAAAACGGCGAACAAGAAAACGCCAGCTGATTAGGATTCGAAAAACACATTGAACTATACCAGACGACTTCTAGATGCGACAGTATGAAAACGACAACGTCAACCGCTTCATTGGCCTCTCGGTGGACGGACAGCACTACTTGTCGGTATGGAGGCTCTGCTCCCGTGGAACACTTTCTGTAAGTACAAGGCACCTCTTTGTCGCACGACGCGCTTCTAGGAAGTGCTCATCAACTCGCCCATCAAAATGGACGCCTTCTTTGCCTTCTCCTTAATCCGAGACGTCCTATCGGTTTACAGGCATCAACGTGCATTAACCTCTAGCTCCTAGGGTCTCGCCTTCATCCACCGCACCCCCGTCGGCCTTCACGGAAATCTCACTTCAGAATGCTGCCTGGTGGATGAGCGGTAAACCACGGGACTCTTTTCTAAAATTCCGATTTAGATGGCAAATCAAAATCAGTTTATTTGGGCTGCAGGGGATCCAGGCGATGGACAAAAAGGTCAAGCGAGGTAATCAATAGGTAGAAGCGTAATTGCGCCGATCTCGCATTCAGATCTTCTGTGGACAGCCCCGGAAATCCTTCGCGACTCCAGCAACCCACCCACTAAAGCGGTATCCTGAGGAATTATGGGAATTAGTCTAAAATTGTAGAGCGACATCTACTCCTTCGCTATCATTTCGTCTGAGATCCTGATGCGAAGCCCGCCCTGGGACGTCGATCAGCGAAAAGAGAGAATTGACGGTTGGTCTTGTCCGATTTTTAGAACCCAACAAGCCACAAGACACAGCGGTCAATCTCGCATTTTAGAATTGATCTACATGATCAAAAAGGGCCGACATCCACCAATGCGTCCTGAGATCGACCTGACGAACATGCCAGACATGAACACCTCTATGGTAATTTGGTTCTTTCGCATTATCGAGTAGGGGGGGGGAACCAACTTTTTTCTTAGGATCTAATTTTTCAAATATAAATAGTGGAAGTGTTTCTAAATCCGTTTTATTTCTACTAAACGTGCAAGCTTTACAAATTTGTATTAAAAAAATATAAAAACATAGACTTTGCGGCCAAAAAAGACAGATTTTGACCAAAATTTCGATTTTTGTAGTGGTTTTAGATAGTTTTCCTAGCTGAAATTCAGTTCATTGTATTACTAAGATTGCTACTAAAACACTATTATTAAGTTACTAGGAATTTCTAGACTTATACAAAAAAGTTAGGTCCCCCACCGATAATGCGAAAGAACCGGTAATTTCACATAACCTGTTCATCCACAATACCTGTTAAGGTACACCTAATCACCGACTGCTGGTCGGAAAACCCGCTCGACCGACCTCCTATCGATAAAGTGCGCGCGTCGATGCGGAACATTTATCACGGAAAGTAGGACCCGCCATGATTTCGTTACCTGAATACCAACATTTTAGCAACAACAATCTAATGGATCACGTGTTCCACATCATGGAACAGGTTTGGCCCGGTTGCACAGATTGCAGCCTAATTTTTAGCATGCTGAAATGCTCGAGCAGGAGGTGGATGAGAGGACGAAAGAACTGGTGGAAGAGAAGGGGAAGAGCGACCTACTCCTCTACCGGATGCTGCCGAAGTAGGGATTCGGGTTTAGGGTGCAGTCCTTTTCAGAACGGTTGCCGATAAATTAAAGGTCGGTCAGACCGTAGCCCCGGAATCATTCGAACTGGTTACAATCTTCTTCTCGGGTGGGTGAATTTTTAATGCAGTTTATCGGGAGCCATTTTGATTGTATGAAGCCATATTTTAGATGTGGTCTCGTTTACAACCTTAGCGGCTCGATGTACTCCCATGCAGGTCCTAACAACCTTTTTGAACCTGAGCAAATTCCGCTTAAGGTGGTTGACATCCTCAACGGCTTGTACTCGATCTTCGATCATGTCATTGAAACGCATGACGCCTATAAGGTTTTTACCGACTTTCCAAGCGCAAAACTTTAAGTTTAGGTAGAAACTATTGGAGACGGCTACCTTTGCGTCTCTGGACTGCCGAAGCGCAATGGCAACGAGCACGTCAAGGTAGCTGAGGTTCAGAATTTAACGCTGTTCCGCTAAGGAAATTGCTGAGATGTCGTTGGAGTTGCGGAAGCAGGTTGCGACGTTCCGCATTGCGCATTTGCCGAATGAAAAAGTGCTGCTGCGTATTGGGTTGCACACAGGTGGGAGACGGTACCAATCGCCTACTCCGGAAACGCTAGCGAAAGCTCATAAATTTGTTTCTTAGGGTCTTGCGTAGCTGGAGTAGTCGGGCTCACGATGCCAAGGTACTGCTTGTTTGGCGATTCTGTGAATACGGCGAGCCGAATGGAAAGCAACGGAATGGGTTTGTGGCATCCCCGGATTCGTCACTCCCGTTTCCAGCAAACCAAATTCATATGAGCGGCGACTGCAACAACTACTTGCAATCGTTCTATCCGGGCCGTTTTCATACGGAGACTAGGGGCGACGTCATCATCAAGGTACCCCGGTTGAGTTCCAGTAATAATCCCGACAGCCAAAACCCCGACATTCAAAATATCGACGGCCATAATCCCGACATCCAAAATGCCGATGATACTTCCGGTACCCATAAATGGTTGTAAAAATGGGGTTTCTGGCTGTCGGGATTTTGCCCTGTCGGAATTTTGGCGTTTACCAGCCCGATTTTCACTCCATACGATCGCAACGATGCATTTTAGGGCAAAGGCGTCATGCAGACCTATTGGCTGCTCGGGCACAGTCAAGATTTCGTACATGCTGGTGAGTGGGGTAATAATGAAATTATCACGGATTCAAACTACGCCCCCCCACAATTTTAACTTTATCCAACTTTTGCCCGAATGTCGGCGGAGCCGAAACGGAAACCGTTATCACTGTCCCTTCCCCGGGGGGAGGGGGGTCACGGCGCACAAATCATATTTGCCCGAAAATGGGCATAGAGCCTTTGTTGTGTTTTTGATAGTGGCCGGCGGGGAGAGCCGACCTCTAAACGAAACGCAATGATTGCATCGTTTGTATGGATTAGCGACGTTTTCAATTGAACCGCGAAGCATGCTAACATGCAGAGCAAGTACCTCTCTAAAGGGGCTCGGAAGGCAATCTCGCGCGCGGGGATTGAACCTACTGGTGAAAAAACGAAATGGTTAGTGCCGCGAAGTACCAGAAAAGTAATTCGTTGCGAAAAACATAAATTTTTTGAGTAAAACCGGAATATTCTTGGGGCGAAAACGACTTTTTGGGGGCGCAGCGATTACATGTCGTAATACCTTTTAAAGCCCTATGTCTCGCGATCCCGGTCATTCTCTGGACAATCTTAATAATTAACAAAATCTAGAATGATCACAATTCTATGAGGATTCCAGACATTTTTAAATTTAAGCGTTTTCACGTCCAAACAGGGGCAAAAGAACATGCGACGCGGTGGCGTTGCGGTCGCATCTGGCTGTTTGCCAGGAATCAACGCTGGTGTCGACCAGATTTCGAAGCCCCTTTAATGCTCCGATACAGAGCAAATACCTCCTTACATTCGCTGCTTTTAGCCTTACAACCCCCGAAGGTTTCACAGCCTGGCACGGCTTCCACGATGTACAACGAATACAAGCGGCAGGACACGATGCGCGTCGACTCGATTGATGAACTTTAAGTGTTGTGGAATCCTTCAATTTTCCTGTAAAACCCGCTCTCGATAAGGTGGTTTCGCTTCACAAGACTTTCGAAATGATACTTTGATATTCATATTGATCTCTCTAATAAATCTTGATTCTCAACTTCATTGACGGGCCTTTGACGCCATCATCTGGTGCAAACCTAGCACAATAGAATAGTCGGTTCTTTTGCATTATCGTGGGGACCCAAATTTTTGTCTTTGGATCCATTTTTTCAAATATAGTGGAAGTGCTTCTAGATGCTTTTTTACTATTCCTAAAAATAAAAACTTTACAATTTGTATTAAAAGCTATCAAAAATATCGATTTTTCGACCGAAAATGGCCGATTTTTGGCCAAATTTTCTACTTTTTGTTTAGGTTTTTAGACATTTTTCTAGTTGAAATATAATTATATATTACTAAGACATTATTAAACACTTTATATTTAGTTAGTAGGCATTTCTAGACTTATACAAAAAAGTTCGGTCCCCCCGATAATGCGAAAGAACCTAATAAACAAAATGAATGTTCACATTACCACATCGTTTGTTAGAACACGGGGGGATTGCCCTTTGTTTTGAGGATGCGTGTCTAGGGGGATGGCCGCTGGCCGGCAAAGGTCCCAGCAGCCAAATGATAAGGCTCTTATGGGTACACAAAATGATAGCATTCTGCCGCCCGCTTAGCCGCCACCAACTTTGGCCCCGCCAGAAATGTCACAACCCCTCTTGAACCTATCCCGTTTCGGTTCTTTAGCATTATCGAGGGGGGAGGGCTTTTTTTCCACAATCCCAGAAAAACTATATATAACTTAATATACAGTGTCTTAATAGTGTTTTTAGCAACATGTAAACATATTTTAACTAGAAAAACTATCTACTTTTGAAAAAGTCGAAAGTCGGACTTTTTTGGTGGAAAAAATCTGCTTTTTTGCGTTCTAGATTTAGATGCACTTTCACTTTTTTCTATTTGAAAACTTAGATCCTAAGAAGAAATGTCCGGTTCCTGCCCCCTAAAGAACCCCTAAAACTTTACAGATTTTACAGATCCTACAGCTCCTTCTCAGGCTACCGTTTTTTGTAGACAAAATTTGCTGAGCGGACCCGGCACCTCGAATGATTATATGGCAAAACGGTAACTAGCGATCAACCATCATGGACAAGGTTTGTGGCTGTACAGCATACGTAAAGCGGAAATTGGGCTTTTCCAGCTCATCGTATTTTTTATCCTCTTCGGCACCGTTTATTTTCTCGAATCGATCGGAGGATTTTATATGACCAGGTACGACGCCTCTTTAAGCTCCCAACGCAAATTATCGAAACAACACTGATTTTGATTTTTTAGCGCCGTTGTCTATATCGAGAAGCAGTTCCAAATTCCGTCCCGGCTCTCCGGTACGATGGTCTCAGCCGGAGATTTTGCATACATCCCCATCGTGGTGTTTACGAGTTATTTTGGAGGCAAGGTCCGATTTTAGCTTCTGCAATCGCATTTTTAATCTGAAAATTGCGTCCCTTGTTAGCTCATCGAGGATTGAAAGTTTGCATTTTAGGGGAACCGAGCCCGATGGATCGGCGCCGGGTGTATACTGATTGGAATTGCGAACCTACTGATTGCCGCATCAAACTTTGTATTCCCGGTGGAGGAGTTCAACCTGGATGGCAAAAATGTGCCTGTCGCGCTCGCCTACGAAACAGCAATGTAAGCCTGACATTTCTGCGAAGGCGATTTTAGGCTTAAGCTTGGACTTAGGCCTATTCTTAAGCCTCACATATCTCCATACTAGCCGTATTATACATATTAATCTCATCCTGGTCATGCCTAAGCCAAGCCTAAGACTAAGCCTAAGCCTAGGCGTAAGACTAAGCCTAAGCCTCAGCCTCAGCCTCAGCCTAAGCCTAGCCTAAGCCTAAGCCTAAGTTAATCCGTCTGACTTGAATGTCTTTCAGAGCCCAAAACCGCTCGGGTATCGTGTCGTTCGAGGAAGTGCTTAATCGGGCTGACACAACAGGAGAGCTTACAGCCGCCTTTGTAAGTCAGCCACACCCAACCATACCCAACTTGTGTCTAGGCTGGCAAACGCTACAACCATATTTCGGCAGCATCACCGTTTGCCAGCTACCAATACCTATGCTTTTACAAGGAGGACTCGACGGCTTGTCGTCGTATTACGGTACTTCCCCTTTTCTGCCACATAAAGTCGTAAATAGGAAATTTTGCACCCGATGGTGGCTGTCGACGAGGAAGTTGTGGCCGGCGTTAGGATTCTATCCTCGTACCCTTTCGCCTTCTGCCATGCCGGATTGAACCGTCTACGACAAAAGGTGCTTTTTAGGACAACTGCTATGCTTTTTCAAGATAGGTGTCAGCCCCATAGCCTCCCTATAGCGAATATTCTGGATTTTCAGAACAATGAAATCGAATGTGCGAAGGATCGCAGCTCCACCGGCCCATTCTTAACCATCTTCACCGGTTTGCTGATTCTCGGTGTCGGCAGGTTGGTATCTGAGCGCAGCACAAGAGAATATCAACTTCAGGACAATGCCCTTCTCACTGGGACTTCCACTGATGGACGACAACGTCAAGAAGCAAAATCTACCCGTATATTTCGGTAAGCCGAGCAGAAAAACTCATAAGCCTAAGTCTCCTATACCTTATTTAGCCGGGATGTTCTTTGTCAAAATCCTCGGACCCATCCTCGGTCTGCTCGCCGGCAGCGTGCTCAACAAGATCTACGTCAACTTCAAGCGTATGCATTTTCTTAAATTTCAAAGCACCCATTTAAGCGCCGCAAGGCCTGACCCCGCTTGACCCCGCTTGGATTGGTTGCTGGTGGCTGGGGTTCATGATCTTCGGGTTGTTGCTGCTCGGCCCATCGATTGGTGGGTTAGGAAGGTTGTTCTTCTTACATTCCATTCTTAGCCCTATTTTTGTTCCCCTCCGACGATATGGACGTGGAAGCAAAGGACGCTGAAGAACCGCTCAATGGGGCAGCACCGTAAGTTGTATAATTACGATAGCTCTCTCTCTCTCTCTCTCTCTCTCTCTCTCTCTCTCAAAAGCCACTATAATTTTTTCCAGCTTTTTTTGGCCCAAGCCTAAAATTTTTTATAAATGGAGCATGCTTTTCTAAACTGTTTTAAACGATTCGAAGGATAAAAACGTTACAAATTTTGCATTAAAAATTTAATTTTAGGTTGAAAAATTGATTCATCCGACCAAATTTTCGCCTTTTTAAGCACTTTTCTAACTTTTTTTGAACGTTTTTCTTGTTTTAGTATTTACTAAATGAATTTAATTTACTAAATATTTTAATAATTTACTAAAAACAATGTAAAAACGCGATATTTTATTATTAGACCAACCGGGACCGACGGGAAAACGTTGGTTTCGCCGAATCGTCGCCAATACTAAAGAGCGGCTTTAGCACATGTCGACATTGTGAAATTTTGACATCATGACATTTTCAATTTAGAGCAAAAAAGCAACGCCGATTGATTCTGGTCGACAAACACGTCCGCAAGAAGTCCGACGGTCAAGCCTTCATGCCGGAGACAATGCAGGACAAATTTGCGGGTATCCATAAATAACAAAAAAACGGTGTTTGTTTAGATTTTAAGAAGACGCTGGTGGCCGTGCTGAAGAGCCCAATCTACACGGGATCACTGCTCGGTAGGATCGTCGACGTGCTGGCATTCAAGGTAGTTTTGGCATCAACGTTGATAACGATCTTTAGGGATTCTTCGTGTTTCTCGGGAAATACATGGAGCTGCAGTTCGGCGTGCCGCAGCATAAAATTCAAAAATTCATGGGTAAGGATTTTTCTAGTATAGCTTAACCTAAGGTTATAGCCGGAAGCGGTGTCGTCGGTTTCGCTCTTGGGGTCGGGTTTGGTGCATTTGCGATGCGGAAGTTTCGGTTGCAGGTCTGTCCAGCTCGAATTTCTTTCCAAATGGCGAAATTTCATAATTTGGCAATTTAATAATGCCGAAAGTTCAGAATGTCGACATTTTTGCATGAGTTAGGGGGCCGGGGGTTCTGGGAAAATTAGTTGATATAAATTTCGACATTCTAAAATTCGTCATTATGAAATTTCGACATTATGCAATTTCGACATCATGACTTTTTCGACATTTCGAAAAAACCCCCTACAATGTTCGGGCATGTTTAGGGACGCAAGGCAGCAGCCTGGGTAGGTGTGTGCTCGTTGATGGCCGCCTGTCTTTCTTTCCTGAACGCTGGGGTCGGATGCAACAGTGTGCTCGGTGACATCGGCCAGCAAGCTATGTACGAATTCATAGTGAAACTACCGCCAAGACCCCCTTCCAGCCCATCGCCAGCTACTGTATCTCGGTCTCCTCGTGCGCTACGGGGCTGTAAAGTATACCAAACAACTGGGAAGACCAATATGTACATTTTCGTATACTTTACAGCCCGGTATTACAATGGGGAGCTAGGATACAAAAGTTGTGGTCGGCTTAAACATATCCGGTTAAACTCGACGTTGCTCGTTCAGGCGCACAAACAACACCTTCCCTTCCTGTCGGGCTGACTGTGTCTGCGACACGATGCCGTTGTATCCCGTGTGTAACAAGGAGGTTCGCAAACAGTATCGCCATGCAAACTCCATTCAGGGCAAAGTTTTCTACTCGCCATGCCACGCTGGATGCCCCTTGGGCGGCGCCAATTTCACGCTGTTTGCGGAAAAACCGGCAAACGAAACGCTGGTGAGCTGGCTTTACAGTCGAGATACCAACTAGTCTTTCAGCCTGTTTTCAATGATTGCGCGTGCGCAGGTACCGAAGACGGCGAGGTCTCTCGCTCGCACTGTCCGGTTGAGCAATGCGAGTGGCAATTCAAAATCTATTTCGCCAACCAGGTAACTAATAACGCGTTTTGAAAGTCTAACTGCCTTTTTAGGCGATTGGCGCCCTCTTCGGCGGGATGGGCGTTGTGCCCGCCATGTTAATCATTTTGAGGTCTGCAAGGATTCGGTTTTAATCTTATCCCTTTCACGTCTAGGTCCGTTGCCCCAGAACACCGTAGCGTATCTTTGGGTATCAACGGCTTTGTCGTCAGTCTTTTCGGTAAGCGAAGCTTTTTAAAAGCTCTTTTTGAAATTTGAAAGTTTCTTTCAAAATGTCGAGAATTATAACGTCGCAATTTACATATGCTAATTTTCCCGAAAAACCCCCGGATCCAATGCAAAAAATGCGACATTATGAAATTTCGAAAATATGAATCTCGACATTATGATAGCAAAGCCAAACGCATGTATTGATCACACACCTCTCTAGCGACTCTCCCATCGCCAGTGATGTGGGGAAAATTAATCGACATGTCTTGCATTGCCTGGTCGACGAAATGTGGTGAAACTGGGGCTTGCTCTCTGTATGACAACGAGCAGCTGCGGTTACGGTAAACCAAAAATTAGACATTTTAATGTGTCCTTAAGCCTGCACTTCATATATGGTGGTTTGCGTCTTATATCCCTGTTCTCTGACATCTGGGTATTCTACTGGGCCAAAGGACTCAAACTACTTGACGAAGAAGACGTGGTCACGGCTGAGCACACAGCAGGTTGGACACGATAAAATATGCCCGCAGCCGCACTACTAGTTAAAAAACTGTTAAAAATTTAGACAATCCACCGGATTTGCACGCGGGCGAGGCAAATGGAAAACAAAGTAAGCGAAGCCAAGTTCGTCGCAACGAGTTTTGCAGAATTTGTGGCATTCAAGTCACCTGTTTATCGCATGGAAATTTTCAAATATCCGAGACCATTATAGCCAAATTGCAGGAACGACACCAGATGAGGAAGCTCGGGAAAGGAAAATGACAACCGAGGCACGCGAACTCTTACAACAACTTGAAGAAGGTTGACAACGACGAGGGTGACCCAATAGAATTAAAAAATCGTCGATAAATTATGGATACAATAGAATGATAATACACGCGAAAGGTGACTGCTTCGAAATCAATCCTTCCCATTGCTCACAAAATCTTTTTGATCCTCCGAGTCGCTTGCGTCTGTGGAGAAATTTTCGCTACCATCGTCACCAAAGTCAAAATCGATCGGGGCGACTGTTGGCAGATATTCTGGCGGGATTAGCTGCAGAAAAAAAATTTTTGAGCACAGTTAATTGATATACCTCGATTTTATTCAAACTGCCAGAAAACTTCAGCGTCAGCAAGATGTTGGGTAGAAAAACGTGTTGTTCGCTAAAATTAATTGTTGATAGTTTAATCACTTGCATACCTGTCCTGCACATTTGCGATTGGGCAAACTTCGTCAACTGCACAACGCAACGTAGAATAATGCTGGTCATCAATCAGTGCCTTCGTCTTTAGACCTGCAACATCCGAGTCAGTAGATGTCAAAAACGTATCTTTCCCATTCTAATGAACCTATTTTTTTTTGACGTACCTTCAATCATCTTTAATGTGGTCGTCGGATCACAATTTAGGGAAACGTTCGGAGTAACAGAGTGGAGCGTAGCCATTTGAGTAAGAATATCGCGCCAGTCGCTGAAAGCACGACTGTGACGGGGGAGAACCGTTTACCCAAGTTCACGGAAAAGAATCTTTCAAAATCACCAACCAGGTATCCTCCTCGCAGATCTCGCAGTCAATATTGAGCGGCCTCTGGGCGGACAAGGTCTCCTCCGACCCGCAACATTGTACAAGGAATTTTACAAAGTCCGCATTGCATCCTCGAACCGTTAGAGATTTAAATGAAGTAGGCTAGAAAAACTGTAATCAACAATTATAGACCTACTCGTTGCACATCGACCGACTCCTCCTGTGCCCAATATGTACACCCGTGAAAGGTTAGATCAACCTCGGTCTGCAGGGCTGAAAAAAAAACGGACCATTTCTCAAACAGCATTTCAAATACCGCGTTGAATCGTACGCCCGTGTAAGGTGGCTTCGTTGAAAGTGATAGATGCCGGAAGTCTGGTCGCCTCGCACCAGTCCAGAAGGCGAGACGATAATGTAGACCCTTCACCCTAAATGACAATATGAAGCTCATCCGTAGCTAAAATTCAAGCCAGTCCGAACACATACATACCTCGCACATCAAGCTCATCTCCAAAAACCAGCCCGGCTGCAGCAGAGCGCCTAGTACGTGTAGTGGCTGAAAAAAATAGTATATCTTGTTTTGTACTTCTCAAATTCGCGGGTCAAGTAATGTACCTCTTCAAGGGACCTATTATACAGCAATGAAAAGAATTTGGAGGTGTTGATTTTGATGGTTGTGCGCTCACGGTTCGTCCAGGATTCCTAAAACCTGATTATTTCGACAATCCTTTTTCAAAAACCTCAAAGGCAAGCCGAGAAATAAATGGTTGTATCGCGGCCCGCTCTTCAGTTGGGATCAGTTGTAGATCGTCCCATCTCTGAAAACAAATATATTCGTACTCGAACATCACGTACAATGTTAGCATTATGAAGCGCGTCAATCGGAGAAATTGCAGTCATATCTGGAAACAAATAACTTTTCAAATGGTCGAAATAGGATTTCAAAATAGTTTTTTCGAAGCCCGGCAGAGAGACGCAGATGTCCTATGTGCAATCGGAGAGATAACAGCGCTTGAACCGATCGAATAGAATTTTTCGGGTCAAGCCGATACGTTTTTTTGTTGCAAATAATAATGTTTGTAGCCGGTTTATTTGTCCAAAACACGTAATTTATCACCCGGATTCGGAAAATAAGGATCACAGAAAGCAAGGAATCAATATATACATAAAATCACGATATTTCCACATACAATACTTCGTCGGTCACGATGCCGAGGTCCTAGACAAAACATAATATTGCAAATTGGCTCATACCAAAAGAGAGGCGCCGAATTGCGCTGCTGTGATCATTCTTCTCGGATAGTTTAGCACCAAAACCACATTATAGTTGAAACCATACTCGTGGATCTTGTCGAACAGGGCCTGAAAAAAATTATTTTGATAATTTAAGTAAATTCTTACTTTTATCGGGTCGCTGGGGAGAAAATGAGCTTCAACGCGTCGACCATCGGGCAGTCGAAGGGCGATTCGGAGATATTTCTCGTAGAGCAGTTCAGATGATTGGCTTGAGGAAGCGGAGGCCGGTCCTGCGGCTCGTTTTCGAATAAATTTAAAAGAAACCTTGTAAGGATTGCTCGTGGGCTGTGAGGTGGAGATCTTGCATCTTTCCTGCAATAATATAAATACAATCTGAACGTATTGCCCACTTTCCAATGTGCGAGACCTCTTGTGGTCAGGGGGTCGTGAAGGGCGTTCGGAAGGCGATTGTTGTTCCTGCCATCCTCTCTTTGACATTCTATCTCTATGACAAGGGTCCATCCTGCTTAAAGTGTTTGTAATCGATATTTTTGAAGTCAATCCAATTGTAGTCTCCAAACGATTCGGGTAGAAAAGTTTTTATTCGACAACAGCAAAAACAAATAACTAAAGGGATTTGACCCAATCACAGCGAAAACTAGGTTACCATATGCTAAAACAAAACAAAAACTAGCTAAAAATACTCGTAACATGGATGGGGAGTCCTCATCAAGGGTTTCAGCTGGCAGAGATCTAGGCACCAAACAATCACTAAAATGAGAATTCTCACCTTTTGCCCGGCCAGCTCGAACTCTTCGCGAACGCTTTTTGCCAATGGGAACGAAAGTTCTTTGCACTTTGCCTGCAGGTTGGAGATGGCCGTGAAGTCACCAGCCGCATCTAAGAAAGCAGACTTTTCGAATTTGCCCAATCCTTACAATAAATTTTGATCAGATCTCCGAGCAGCTGATTGAGCTTCGTCTGAGGAATGAAGTTGCCCTCGGCCCAGAAATCAAACATCGAGCGGAGGACATCCACCTGTAAGCAAATTAAGACAAAACTTCAGCACTTACCCGCTTATCCTCGGCGGCTCTCCGTACCAGATATTCATAGACTTTTATCGGGATTTGCAAGCCGGGGCTCTGAAATAGATGATATACGATTGAAGCAGAAACTCGAAATCTAGAATTTGGAATCCACAAAAACTCTTCCAAGAATTTCGGCATTATAAATTTCGAAATTGGAACAAAACGCCTGGATCCGGAGTTAAATTTTACCGTGAGCATCTTCTCGGCCGCGTTGACATGGCCCGCCTCAAGTAGCACGTAGCCGATATTCGTTGATGCTGAGTTCCGATCGTGGTAGCGCGTGATCAAGTCGAAGACGGACGACAGAATCGAGCGATTATTGCTAAAAAGTACTGATTTCCGGGCGAGCGAGTTAGCTAATCGTGCCCCACAAGCAAAACTCACGCCGCCACAGCAGCGCGCGCAATATGAAGCCATCCAAAAGCCGTTTTCACACGCTGAGCCTCAGCCATCGCCTCGGCAAACGCCGTTTCTAGATCTCCCCTAAACAATAGCGTCCCGGTAAGTTAATGCCACATACGCCTCAATACATTTCAAGATGCGTTTCTCCATGCCGGCATTCACGACGTGTCTTGCGATAGTTTTGTCCATATTCAGCGAACCAATAAGGTATTTCTCCAGACCCTCCAATTGCGCAAAAGAGTAGTCCTCGAGCGATTTTCCAACCTGAAACAAAACAACAATTTTACGTTAGAAACTTGTTACTGACCTTAGCCACGTCTTCAACACGGAGGGTCAAGCGGTTTTTCAGGCGCGCCGTAATCTATAAAACACCTATTAACGAAAGCGGAATAGGCTTACGGCATCAGCATCAACCACTCGGTCGTTGAGAAACAACCCAGCGACCAATCGCAATAGCGCTTGCCCGTTCGGCGTGATCGTGGGACTAAAAAACTCATTGTAAAAAATGTTCGCAGAACACGAACCATGTTTCCAGAATTTGCAGAGCCTCGTCAAAGCGGCCTTCCTGATTGGCGTAACGGAGTGCGGCATCCTAAAATTATATTTATACCGAGGCCTATTTTGAATTTGTCGAAATATCTTCACTTCATCACTTCATCGAAAGGTCCTAGCATAATTTCAATTTGTCGAAATTACATTAATGACGTGAAAAGTTACGATTTTCGACAAAGCAAAATTCCCTGAACCGAACTTCCGAGAAAGTGATTTTCGACAGTCTGATAACAAATCATAAGCAGACCTTGAAGTGCCAAACGTCTTTGGACTGATGTTTCAAATCCGCATCCCCAATGGCAATGAGATAACGGATCCCGGCGTGTAAATCAAATGGCTAAACAATCTAGAGTAAGTTGCGTAAAACGGGGATACCTCAACGTTCCTAATCCGAGTCAAAATTGCCACGTATAATGGCGTTGGGTCATAATCTTCGTTTTTTCGCTTGAGATGCTCAAGTTCACGCTCTAAGTCTTCGACGGATGCCCTCATGCGGCGTGCCCAGGTCTAACGCAAGCAATGGACAGACATTTGTGAAAGACATACCGAATCGCGTCGCTGCAATTTTTCTAGCGTCTCTACCATCTTCTCGCCATATTTAGTCTTCAGATCCGCGAACCTGCCCTTCGCGATGTTGACCGACGAGTGATTCTGAAAAAAATGCTATCGAAACAGGAAAACATCGCCTAAGTCTTAGCATATCATTTAATTTAGACCCAAGGAGACAGTAAAAATGTCGCTCCGCTAATGTACCAGAGCCAAAATTCCAACAATGCCAACGAGTCTCAGAGACAAAACGAACCTGAACTAAGCAATCGACCAAAGCATCCGCAATCTCGGGTTTCGCTTTTGTCAATGCGCGGATGAGGAAGGGTTCCGTATGCTCGTTCTCGGCTGGCTTGTCTAAAAAAACAATCATGCTGATAAAAGCATTCTTGCCGGAAAATCCAAGTGCCATTATCCGGGCGGCCAACGGAATGAGTCGTTTGGAATTTTGGTCGTCGATTCCGGCGACAAGTTCATTAAACGTGCGCTGTATGGGCAGAAGGTCAACTCGTTGGATAGCTTTGCTCAAACATTTACTTACAGTGAATTTTCCCAAAAACTGACTTGTCAATGAGAGCGACCAGCTCTTTGTCCGCATTCAGGTCAATTTTTCGAAATCGGAGATAGGCGTCGACAATCGCAGCCCCAAGTCTCCGTTGTGTTCGCGGCTCCTCGCCCAGTAACTTGATTGCTCCAGAGATCGCTTGACTATCTAAAACTTCAACAAACTCAAAATCCAAAAAGTAGGGGCTAACCAAAGTTGAAGGCGCGGCAAATGTATTTGTGTGCCGTTTCGACGACTTGCATCCTGTATTCAGGCATCGAACAGAACAGACGAGCAACGGCGACAATACGTTTCGAACGCGGTAGTTCACTTCCCGCCTAGAATTGCGCATTACATAACAGAAAAAAGTAAAAATACCGCGTTCGAGAGAAGTTTTTCCGCCAAGACAACTCGTTTTTCTGGATTGTATTGCAGAGCGTCTGACAACTGAAAAAAGAAGTGATTGCATAAACGAACAAAATTTTGCCTCATTGGGATCTTTGACTTCGTCCAGCAGTGCATATAAGCGCATAGACGACAGGTTGTCTCCTACTTGTAGCAGGACGGCGGCTGGTGAACTAAAATTCTGCATGTACAAGCCGGCAAACCAAAAATAAGCTTACCTGATCAGCCCAAGTTCCGAAGCCTTTCTCAACATGTTCATACCAGCATCAAAATCATGATTTTTGTCGCAAAGACGTTGAGCAATCTAAATTTTAATTAGCTCAAATGTGATTCCTTCGCCGGCTTACAGCTTTCGTAAGCTGTTCTTGGATGCGGTCGTTGGTTTTTTCCAGGTACGTATAGGCTTGCAGGGCGCTTTCAAGACGTCCCTCCTTGAGACGAAGCCAAGTGTAGATATACTAAAAAAACTCCCGGCATTACTCGCAACAAACCAAGTCTTACCATTTTTTTCTGGAACAAAGCCATTGCTTTTTCCATTCTGCCATGCGACCAATTGTTGACAAGATCGCGCAGCTAAATGAGGTCTCAGCTTAGAATTCAGTTCAAACCTTTTCCGCCTCATCGAAATGATGTCCATCCAATAGCGCGCACAAGATTCTTCGAAGCTGCTTCGTCGAATTAAACTGGAAAAATAAGCCTTTTCCTAAAAAAACACCTACATTGAGTCCATTAGTGGACACCAGGGACAATTGTTGCCGTAGAACCTCTAGATCGCCACGGCTAGCAGCAACTTCGCCCACATCAAGTCGTAGTTCATTGCGGGCAAACTCGTCGGCTCCGGCAAGCCTCTGAAAAGAGCCAATAAAGTGTTGCTTTAGAGCCTCACCTGGATTGCTTGCTCGGCTTCTGAATATTTTCCTTCTAGGGCGAGGGCACGAAGGAATAAAGGCGACAGCTTTTCATCGATGGCCAAATTCTCGGATTTCGCATAGCTAATGATCTCACTACAACAAATAAATTTCCCAAGAATCTTAGCGCACCTGACGCCTGTCGGGTTTTGGGCCACACTGTATGCGCGAGCCAATTGGACGCAGAATTCGTTGGTGGGAGGGATGCCGTGTGTTTCCCATTCCTGAAATATAAAAATGTCATCAGTCAAATAAAACCTGGAGTTGGGCAATGACGTCCACTTCTTGACCGTTATCAATCCGCGCTCGAAGAACCGATGTCTTGGCCAAGGGTCCCAATTTGATTCCTAAAAAACGTCGTCGAACACTACATCAATAGACCTGCAGCCGATAGTTTTTGAAGAGCCACAGACAGTGCTTCTGCGCGTCGACCTTTTGGGGTGTAGACGGAGGCGCCACCGAAGCCACGGAAAATTATAGCCCATTGCCGATCAGTCAGCTCGGGCTAAATTATATAATTTCAAACGCAAATGTGGTAACATACGACAGCGTCTGTCTTAAAAAAGTCGGCGAGTTTGTTGAAATGTTTGTCCAACAGTTCGTTTCGCCATTCGATGCTAAATCGGGGATTTGAATAAGCCTGGAAAAACCTTACTATTCCGTGGCCTGGTGAAGGTCTTTCCAGTCGAGGTTTTCCAACCCTTGCTTGTGCCTGGCGAGAAAATTTGGGTCATTTTGTCGCTTATCGCTAAAAAAATAATGGATTCTATAACGCTGGAAATAACCAACGATTTGGCAAAACCGAGAACTGTCGCCGGCTGAAAAGAGCTTGAAGTGGATGGAGTTGCAGAGGCAGTGCTGGAGAGCCGCAATAGCAGACGGCTTCTACTCGGAATATTAAGAAACCAATAAAACAAAACCTCGTCACGGCCGATCGAGCTGCGCTCAGCATCACGCGGCGGGTGAAGCTAAACCTCAAAAGTCCTAGCCACCTTTCAAAAGGAATCATTGTATTAGCAATAAGCATCGAATCGTACCAAATGCGAATTATTCATATGCAGCAAGCCGTTTTGTCAAAAGTTTATTCAGGCACGAAACGAGCAACAAAAAATCGCAACAAAAAAGACACTTTCTAAGCTAAATCTATCACGTAGGATATCTAGTCAATGAAATATTCTACAACCAAAGTCACTTGACGCAACCCGGAAAGGGCTGGCTTGACGAATGCACCAGTTTAGTCGCGTTTCGCTAAATGGCGTGTTTTTGACTGTTTCAAAAATATTTACTTGGCGCCACTGGGGGTGGGCGGATTTTCCATTTAGCGCACCAGTTGGCCAGTAGCGTTTCGTCCTCGCTGAGCCGTCGGAATGAATTTTGAATCAATTCGATAACGTCGTGCCGATCGTTGGGATTCACCTGAACAACGATTGAAGTGATAAGACGGGGCCTACCTTCAGCTTCTTCAATGTTTTCTGCTTCTTGTTTGCTGAAAACCCAGCATACTCGCCAATGACCTTCATCAGTCGCTCATCCAGAATCTAAGAACAAGCTATTGCACGTGGAAGAACAAATAACCTGCTCTGGTTGGTCCGGCGCGGTCTTCGACTTTTTACGTTGGTTAACCATCATTAAATCGCACAGCCCTTCAAAAAGTATTGGGTCGCTCTAAAAGAATCATTTTAGGGGGACGTAAATGCCCAACGCTGCTCTCGAGGAACGCCCGCATTGCACCACGTAAGTCCTTGGGCCGGACAACAACCTAAAAGATTGTAGAAACATGAAATGAAAGGCAATGAGCTACCCGATTCAACAAGAAAGCAGCTTCCGCGTCTCGTCCTTTCCTTGCCAACGCAAAAGCCAATTCCGCCACAACAGAACTGGGGTGTCGATTCATCCGCTTGGCAAATTGACAAATCAAACCTAAAAACTAATATAACTAAATTCACCGAGAGGCACCAATTCGTTTGCTATCCGACTCATCATTGCACAATGCACTTGTCAGAACTTGCTGAATGCCGTCGCAGCGTGAGAAATGTTGCGCAAGTGTCTCCCAGAGCTGGAACATGTCGCCAAAAGTATCCCTAAAATAGATCTTTGGGAATGCTATGAATGAATTTACCCTTTATCAATGCTGTTTTGCAATAAAACCGTGCAAAGCAAATCGCTTTTAAAGGTGTATCCATGGAGTTCGGCAACGTCGAAGAATTCGATGCACTCTAAAACAAATGTTGGGTCCCAACGAGGGCTTGGGCACCTGCAGGGGTGCTCCTCAAGGCCAAATGTTGCAGCAGTGGCTTCGCGAGTTTGTATGGCAACATCCCTTCAGCTACAATTATTTCTTGCCATAAATCAAAATTGACGCACGAGGTCTGGCCAAAAAGACGGATCGATGTCGCAACAATACTTCCCCGGCTATATTAGCGGCGTTACTCTAAATATGCGGACTACCAGCAATTGTGCATCTACCAACCTGACATTCCATTGCGGCGCGCATTGCCAAACGAACCGGCAGCACATCGGGTATCCAGACCTTCATCGAAGTTGATGCACTGGACAACGAGTTAGGAAAGTGATGTGCCACTAACTATTCTTTAAAAAATGCTTCCGCTTCGCGCGCATCGATCGCATTCTGCAGCACAAACTCGAGCATTCCCCTCGCGGATACGTGCGGCATCGCCGGCCACCGTTGTGCGCTCAGCACGCGGCGGAACTGATCAAAGTCATCTTTGGCCATCGCAGCTTCTAGAGAATCAATCGAAGCCCATTCGGTGCGTGAAGAGCTTGGTTCGAACCTCTAAATCGTACAGCCTCCGTCGGTTTAAGCAAAAGTCAACCTCGAATTTTGGGTCCAGTTTCAGGGCATTCACGATGGACGCGCCGATTCCGGTGCCGAGTTGATGTCTCGCCAAGGGAAGCGGGACGACGGGTTGCTGTTCACTAGATCGGGATTGAGAAAATCTTTCGTGGCAGCACCTGACATTTGGGCCAAATTGCACTATGCTCGGACTTGGTGTTGCCGTCGAAGTTGAAGGCCCCGCTGTTGTAGCTGCACTGTAGAGACGAGCAAGTAAGCGATTCCTGGAAAGGGAAATTACTGATACATAATGCGCGAAAACCAAGAAAGAAGTCATCCATGCAATCTCGGGTCGAATAGTTTACCATGGCTAGTAATACCCACCTATACAACGTAGTGCGTGCCACACTCAACATCTTTCAAGTGTCCTTCAGAACAATTCTAAAATTTAGAAGTGCTAAGATTTAGAAGTCCATTAGGGCATTAATATCGGTGCGCGAAAAGAGCACATTCCCACAGCCCCTGACGTCCATAGGCGCATCAAGTAGCCCCGTTTTTGCGGTGGTAAGCCATTTACACCAAACTCGGGCCCATCCTTCATACTGCAACTTACCAAATTCGATGAGTTAAACTTTTTGAATTTTGCCAAATTTGACAGCTATTTTTTTAGGCACCGATGAACGCCCGACGTTCATTTCGAAAAAAGCTCAAGAAGGAGGACATCTCGACGCCGGCAAATTTTGAACATCGGATCCACGCCGGATACAACCAAAAGACTGGCCAATATATGGGTTTGCCAAAGGTGCGTTCAAAACACTAACTTGTTTGAATTTAACTTAAAATGAGCGCTTTCAGCAATGGGAAGCTTTGCTTGGGCGCACGCGGCCTTTGGCGAACCGGCCCCGGCCGCTTGTCGACCCGTCTCAATACACCCAGTCGGAAGTTTCTTCATTGAAAACCGTCGTTCGGGGTGATCTCGTTGTTCAGTATGTACTTTTTTTTATCGGCGATGCATAGAATCTTTTTAGGAGGCCAGCTTTTCAAAATGGACACATGCAATCATTTGAACGATCGTCGATGTGGGTTTACCGCGGTTCTGATAAAGAAATGCCAAATTTAGCCGTAGCAGTGGAGTGATCTCGCCTTATGGCCCTCGTTCTCCAGCGGACCCTTCGAAACGCTACCCTTTCGATGAGCCCGGTTATGTGTCGTTCCCTTTCCAACAGGTTAGTTCCTGACTTTTTTCAGAGCCAAGTTTTAGAAAAACACGCAGAATGCGCAAATACACTTGGCTGAGAATGGCAATCTGCACCCGATGTTGGGACAGGTTGATAAGCATTTTATGTTGATTGCCAAATTTAGTCAGCCTCTGGCTCCGTGACATCCTCCTCAATGTCGAGCACTTCCGGCATGGAGCAGAACGCGAATAGGGTTGGGCACAATCCGAGCAACCTCACACACGATCAGGCTAGTATATTGGTGCTGCTCTTTCATTCCAGTTCGCCATTGTGACATGATTTGGAGCCGTTTTAGTTCCGAACAGCCCTCTCATCAGTCGTGACACCGAATATCTCGCCCGCGCAATTATGCGAAATGACACGATTTGCGGAGGGGAGCACGGGATTTGTCGACACGGCGATCTTGGTAAATAATTTTAAGGTTTTCAATAAAATTTTCGCAGCGCTCGAATCGTCAAAAAGTTGCCGTGAAGAAGATGGATTTGCGCAAGCAGGCGCGACGTGAACTCCTTTTCAACGAAGTTTGTATTATGCGTGACTATCGGCATCCCAACATCGTCGAAATGCTCAGGTTTGTTTCTTCATTTCAGGACAAATTGCTTAAATTTTATTAATTTTTTATTTCCCATTTCAAGAGATAATTTTAGCTCGTTCTTGGTAGGAGATGAGCTGTGGGTTATCATGGAATTTATGGAAGGCGGTTCGCTGACAGATATCGTCACCACTTGCAGGTATTATTTTTACATATCTAAATTCTTTTGAAAATTTCTAGGATGTTCGAGCCTCAAATTGCAAGTGTGGCGCAGCAGTGCCTACGCGGACTCGCATTTCTGCACAGCAATGGTATCATTCATCGGTAGGTCATTAAACTAGCTTTTTGCAGGAATGTCAATAGTACTCGACTGGAGTTCCCCCTCCACTTTTTAGGGATATCAAATCGGACTCGATTCTGCTGAAACGAAACGGCGTCGTCAAATTGAGTGATTTCGGATTTTGCGGTCGCCTCTCAAAAGACATTCCGAGGCGACGAAGTCTGGTTGGGACGCCATATTGGACGGGCCCCGAGGTTAGTCTGGCTTTTTGCATTGAAAATAAGAGGGTTGTAATAAAAGTCGTCTTTCTTAGGTTATAGCGCGTCAGCCGTATGATGCCTCGGCGGACGTCTGGTCGTTCGGCATTTTAACAATCGAGATGGTGGAGGGGGAACCGCCTCTTTTCAACGAAGACCCGATGACGGTAAGTAAGGCAGAAGCATAGAGTGAAATCTATCCATAACAGGCGTTGCAGGATCGATTTGTTAGCAAAATATCATTGTTAGGCGCTGCGCTTGATCCGTGACAATCCCCCGCCACGCCTAAACCCGGCAGCACAGAGCACGCCGGTGCTGCACGATTTTGTCTCCAGATGTCTTCTTCGAGAAGCCCACTTACGGTATAGTGATGCAAGGTACATACAGTAATACATGCGAATTTCAGGTGGAAATGCGAACAGCTACTCGGACACCCGTTTATCCAGGGCGCGGCTCCCGCGGAAACCCTCTGTCCATTGATCCAGAGCGGTCAACAAAAACATTAAGTAGTTCCATGCTACGATTTGCTAGATATCATGTGTAAATTAACGACATTTTGCACTGTCCTTGTAAAGTGATCGTGCAAGACGAGATACCAGCTTTGCCTTAAAATCTATAACCGGTTTTTCTGTATTTATTCTGTACTGTACGTTAATCCCTATCTACCACCCCCTTCGTATCATTATTTTCCGGTGCTGGCCTCCGATCCATAATTAATTCCTCCTGTTCACAGCATTATTCACCACGGCTTTCATATTTATTCTCATGGCGGGTGCGACAATCGTGGCCTTTACACATACACACGAAAGGTTTTATGATGCCAACGTTTTTTTCACCGCAATAAATTTATTAAGCACAACTCTACAATTTAATGTTGGGGGCGAGGATAATAGGGGGCACAGTGGGCGCACATTGTAATTGTTGCGAAGGAAATTTGAAAAAAGAAAGTAATTGCTTCTCATTGAGTGGTGGTGGGTGGGTTAGTGGGGCGAGTCGAGGTGATGGTCCACGTATAGGCAGGCATAGATGGCAGTCCCGGCAAGCGACAGGTAGACCAACGGGATCTAGAAGTACTTTTGTAGGTAGCAGAAAGCTGGTTCTTGATGAGTTTAGGTGTAAATATACGTCTTTTTCTGCTTTTTCGCGTTTCCGTGGAGGCAACTTTTTTCTTAGGACATCATTTTTTAAATATGAATAGTGGAAGTGTTTCTAAATTGTTGGTTGTTTTTTTTTTGCTAAACCTAAGTGTGAAACCTGCACGGAATTTGGATTAAAAAAATATGAAAAATATCGATTTTTCGGTCGAAAATGACCGATTTCCAAAATGTCGAGTTTTTTAAGTTTTTCGATCGTTTTTTTTTCGTTGCAATCTAATTAGATAGTACTAAAAACACTATTAAAACACTTTCTATTAACTTCTACTATACAAAAAGGTTCGGATATGTCTGTATTCCGTAAAAACCGACAAATATCCACGTGACCAGGGTTGTTCTGGCGACCGTCTCGATAGGCGCACCGGCGAAGGTCTGGAATTGTTTCTGGGCTAACGCCAAATTCCCAGCGCGAACCTCAGCGCGGCCGCGCGTGAACGGCACCCCCTCTATCCAGTTGTCGTACATACATTCGTTACCATGCTGCTGGGCAATGCGCTCTGCTGTAAGGCAAAATTTTTCGGTTCTGGTTCGTTAGCAGGGGGGGGGGGCATTTTTGTCAATTTTCTTATCCTACCTTATATAATTTTGGAGTGTATCTCTGTGTGTGTGTGTGGATGTCACTTTCGAGGCCCGATTTGAGGGCCTTCACGTGTCCAAAACGCCTCAATTCTCCGTCACCCGGGGGAATCGGCCCTCCTCTTTCCGATCGCGTTCTCAGAATTTCGATAAAATACAAGTTTACAAAGTTAAAGCCGGTTTTATCGATTTTTAGGGATCCAGGCAGGCTAATTTGCATAACGTGAAAAAATACAAATTTCCTCATTCTTGCAAACCGCGCTCGCGGGTTCGGTCGGGACAGGGCAGGGGGTCCGAAGGACCCGAGCTATCAGAAAGTCAAACTTTTCATGCAAAGGCAGCATTCCAGCGCCCAAGGCCCGCGAAGCGGGTTTTGGGCGCTGGTTTATCATAAATTAGCTCTATTCAATAGCGTTAACCGAATGTCGAAAAATCACGAAAATGCCGAAAAATAGCTTATCAAACCAATTTTCCGGGTTATTTTGCTGTTGTTAAAAGTTTCTTAAACCATTCTGTCTTGATCTACGGTTAAAATTCTTAGTATATTTTTTGATGCGCTATAGGGTTGCGACGATGTAGTCCCCAAAAAACAGTGAAATATTGAAAAATCTACGCCCTTAAACTTAGCGAAAAATGTAAACCACACCGTCAATTGGCTGCACGTTGATTTGGAAGCCGAGTTTGGCGGTCGGCTTGCGGCTGTAGACGTAATATGGGCTGGAATACAAGGTGTCCGGGCAGCCGTCTAAGTGCTTGACCTATCGTATCGGATCACGACCGTCGTCTCCTTCACGACGAACCCGCAGCTTGCGTTGAGTGGATGAACACTGCAATGTCAACGCGGTGCTTGCAGCTAGGTTAGCGCTAAATTCAAAGCTGTGGGTTCTTTAGCATTATCGGGGGGGATGGAACTTTTTTTGCATAATTCTAGAAATGCAAGTAACTTACTAGAAAGTGTTTTAATAGTGTATCTAGTAAAATATAACGATATTTAAACTAGAAAACTGTCTAAAAACTTTAAAAAAGTCGAAATCTTGGTCAATAATAGGCCATTGTCGCTCGACAAATTGATATTTTCAAGACAAATTTGTACAGTTGTCACCCTGAGGAATAATAAAAACGATTTAGAAACACTTCCACTATTTATATCTTAAATAAAACTTCGATCCTAAGAAAGTTCGGTTCCCGCCCCCCGATAATGCGAAAGTACCGAAGCAAGGAAAATCCGTTCGTTCGTCCAACTCGAAACAGAAAACCGACACTTGGTGGCGACAGGAGCCGCCCTTGTTGTAGACAAAGTACAGGCTGCGCCTCCGCACATCCGTGGTCTCCCCATCGGACGCGAGTACCTAGATTGTTCTCTGCCGTGTACACCCTCTGCCTACCATTCCTACCGTAAGCAGAGCTGGTGGCCCGACTTTAATCGTCAACTCCCATGGCCCTTGGTTCTGGTCGCTACAAAGAGTATGAGCCAGTCTGAGTCGGCAAGTACCCTTTGAGGAACGGCGTGAAGTAGGGGTATCCCGGCGTGACAATCGAAAATCGAAGGATTAGAGCGCTTGCGGGCAGATAAAACCCACCTGGCGCTGCACGCCATATTCCGCGTGGCTAAGTTCCAGGGACAATCTGTCGGCGGCCACCATTCCTGGAGGTCAGATTGGGTAAAAGGTAAGATCATCATAGTTTACGGTTCTGTCGCATTTTCGGGGCGGAAATGGAAAGAAAGGCATGGAAAAAAAATTGCCAAGACTCACGTGCACCGTAGCTGACCGAGGCATGAAGTGAGTCGTGAATTCCGCTTATCGACTCGTTCGCGGCGCACTGCGCCACAAACTCGACGAGGGTTCGCCCGAACGTTGGCACCAGGTACTAAACGGTAGCGTCTAGAGAGTATAGGCAAATGGCAATTTCGGTTCTTGCGCATTATCGGGGGGTTTTAAATCCTAGTAACTTAATCGAAAGTGTTTTAATCGTGTTTTTAGTTATATATAATTATATTTCAACTAGAAAAACTATCTACAAACCTAAACAAGTCGTAAATTTGATCAAAAATCGATATTTTTTATATTTTTTAATACAAGTCTTACAGTTTTCACGTTTAGGAATACTAAGAAACCATTTAGAGACATGCAACTATTTAGCTTTTAAAACTCATTCTAAAAAAAGGTGGCCCCCGATAATGCGAAAGAACCGAAATTGCATGGGCCGTGAAAGAAAAATTAAGTTCTGATAAATAACCCAAAAACTAACATGCGAATGATTGGCTTCGATATGCAGTAGAGAGTCCTCCCTCGGAGCGTTATTTGGCCGTCTATAATCTCGTAAAATGCAGGGTAGAACAGGACCCACACCACGAACGCCTCCCCGTCGCTGAACATATCCCAAATCCTATGAAATATTTCCAAAAATTTTCAGGCGGTCTACCTCATCTCGTAGGTGTTACAGTTCTGATCACCGTGCATGTGGATAGAGACGAGGAGCGTGGCTAGGTCACGCTTCTACAAAATGGACTTCTTTTCCGGGTGCTCTATGATGCATACTTGACAGTGCTTCGTGCCAGGGCTGATCACCCAACGCTGGCCATGCCGATTCCCGTGAAAGTCCAGGCTGACTGATCCATCCACGGGCACACATATTTTGCGGGTCCCTAAAAAATGAGGAGGTGAAAATGTAGATACACCGGTTCTGGACTTGAGCTGAGACTTAAGCAAGGGGAAAACCACTTTCTGTTTTTTCCACCTATTGCTGATATATTCTGTATTTTTAGCGTTTTTAGTAGTTTTTGATTACTAGAAAGTTATAAAAAGTATTTTTAAATTTTGTGAAAATTCGAAAATTGTGCTTTTTTGGTAATTTTTAATACATTTATGAAGGAAAATCAAAAATGTTCGATAATGTTTATGATTTATTATATTGTTTTATATCTTAAAAAACTATGTAAAATACTATAAAAATAGTTTATATTTTGCTATAGGATCGGAGCCTAAGCCTAAGCCCAAGCCGAAGCTTAACCTAAACCTAGGCCTAAGCCAAGCTCAGGGAAAAATTTGACAAAACATGCTTGCGCGTTAGCTAAAAACGAAAATGCCCTGTCCGCTCCCACGCAACTCACCGGGGAAGCGGTGCTCAACGACGAGGGATGAAGAATCGTCGGGTGTGGCTCCGTCTCGTGTCAATAGTATTCGAGTGTAGTCCTTCCAAATCAGCGGCCCACCCGTCGTCAAGTTATCTTGCAACGCTCGGCAGCTCGTTTCTGCCACCAATGTCTAAAAAGTGGATGGAAGGTCGGTAAGGATGCCCGTACATCATTTCGATAGAGATTCACGTGGAACCCAAGGGTATCGTTGAGAGTTGGACAGTGCACTTCGAGTATACGCAGATTCCAGAGGTCGCCGCCTTCTATCGACCAATCTAGGGACATCACGTTGTCGACGGCTGTCTGGAAATTGCCAAAAAAATAACAAGCTCGGTTTTTGGAGTCTAACCGTGTTCGAATCGGCCAGCTGAGCGCTTTGGGTCGTCGGCTCTGGCACACTGCTCGTCGCGTTTTGGCTGGGCGGCTTGAACAGGTCGAACGGGTGTAAAATATGGCTGCCCATCAGGAGGCTCCTTTTTTCTGTAGAAGACCAAATTAGTCTATTTGATAGTAAGTCAGTCTCCAAATCCACACTTGGTTCTTTCGCATTATCGGGGGGTCGTGAAGGGGACAACTTTTTTTTGGGATCAAATTTTTGAAAAATAAATTGTGCAAGTGTTTCTAAATGGTTTTTTTGCTATTTCTAAACGTGTAAATTTTCCATTTGGATTAAAAAATATCAAAAACATCCATTTTTCGAACGAATATGGCCGATTTTTTACCAAAATTTCGCCTTTTTCGAAGTTTTTTAGATAGTTTTCTAGTGTAAATAGATTAAAATATTACTAAAAGCGTTATTAAAACATTTTGTATTAATTTATTAGGCATTTCCAGGCTTATACAAAAAAGTTCCCCCCCCCCGATAATGCGAAAGAACGCACTCCCCTAATTTGCATATCGCATACGAGCCCCCTTACCTGCGTGTAAACAGCAGACCAAAATTGCCGGAAGCAGCCATATTTCGCGCATCGGCACGGCCGTGTGATTGCATTTCTCTAATGGAAATAAGGACAAACGATTTATACAGTACAGTATCGCATGCAAATTTTCTGCAAACCAAATCAGGTGACAGAAAGGGTTTTTGCACTCTGAGCAACAGTTCTGGCCATTGAAAACAGCCCATCACCGGGATATGCTTAGGCCATTAACATAGACAAACGTTTTTCACCATCGGAAAATTCGAGTGTCGAAATCTTCGAAATGTCACCTTGTCAAAAATACCGTAAGGATTCACTTTACCGCCCCCCCCCCTCCCCCACCAGGGCCGAATGGTCTCAAAATTTTCGGTATTGTCGCTTATTTTGTTCGGATTTCTGCAAAGCCATTGGATAGAGCGTCGAAAAATATACCAAAAGTTTTAATTTGAGCCTCCAATAATGTAAAATAAAAAAGTTATGACCAAAAACTTCCTGCTGTGGGGGGGGGGGAGTAAAGCAAACCGTAGCCAAAAATACAATAGTATCATCGCTATTGAATGAACGTGTTATGCAGCACTTGGCGATGGATTTTCGACATATTTAGATTTTGACACAATGACATTTCAACCAAATAAAAGCCAGACAAGGTGGCACGACAAAGTGAGTTCGACATCCTTGCTTTCGACGGTCGGATAGCAGAGGCATAGATAGCACCTATGTAAAGCGAAAGAGATCATTAAGGCGGACTGGTGGGGCAGAAATGTAAAAACACTCTTGGATCAATAATATCGACGCATGCAATCATAGGTGAGCGGCTGTGAAAAGAGGTGTGAGCAGGCCTCTACCATTTGCGGTAATCATTTGATGGTTTCCAATAATATTTGTGTTTTTAGGTGCGAGTCCATGCCGGGTCCAGGGTGTACGTACTCGTCCAGGGGTATAGGGTGGTGGTTCGGGGCCTCGATGTCGTCGTTGTGCGGGTTGTGGTCGACGGGCTGGTTGTCGTTGTGTACCAGGTAGTCCAAGGCGTCCGGGTGCTGGTCGTTGTCTGCGGACGGTAGCCCGTCTGTAATAGGGCTTATGAAACCGGATACTGAAAATACAGAAATGTATATTTTGCTGCATTTCTTGGAAGCGTCCCGAAAAGAAGAAATGTCGAAATTCTTTGAAAACAACTTACTTTTCATAGACAAATTCTCTTTTCTGCATGCTATTCGAGTTTATTTGAAAATACACACCTCGATAAGCTGGTTATTCCTTGCTTGCTCTTCCTTTGCCGCGGGCGCCGGCTCCGCAGCCGGTCGTGCTCGAGTCGAACTCTCCCGTGTCGAGTAAGACTGTGAGTAGTACCGCGGGTAGACCGGTGCAGGCTGCGGCTGCGGCTCACCGGCCACCGGCTGCGGTGACGGCTTTTTGCATACGGTGGCCCCGTACTGTTTGCAACACGATTGGAACCACTTGCCTGGAGGGAGGGCTATTGCGTGTAAATTGGCTTGACTCACCGTACTCGTTGACCTTGATGCATCGCCGAGCTCGATTCATCGCTGGTCGGCTTCCTGGAGATCAGAAAATTTCCGTAGTTGAAACAGAGCTAGAGGTTGTGGATAAGCCGAAGCTTGAAACTAGACCTAACAGTTCTAAGTTGTAAGTTGAAAGTTTTAACCAAAAGCCAGACTCCCTACTCGTCACCTACCTGGCCCACTAACCGACTGGATAGGATGGGCCTTCACCCCTAATGTCCGCAAGTTTATGGCCCTAAGCCTAAGCCTAAGCCTAAGCCTAAGCCTAAGCCTAAGCCTAAGCCTAAGCCTAAGCCTAAGCCTAAGCCTAAGCCTAAGCCTAAGCCTAAGCCTAAGCCAAGCCTAGCCAAGCCTAGCCTAAGCCTAAGCCTAAGCCTAAGCCTAAGCCTAAGCCTGCTCTAAGCCTAAGCCTAAGCCTAAGCCTAAGCCTGCTAAGCCTAAGCCTAAGCCTAAGCCTAAGCCTGCCTAAGCCTAAGCCTAAGCTAAGCCTAAGCCCATGCCTAAGCGATGCCTAAGCGAAGCCTGAGCCTAAGTTAATCTAGTAGCGTTCTCAAAAACACCTACGAAAAATTGAGAGACTTTTTAGGAAGCGAAAGACGTGGGTAAGCGCTTGAGTGGTGTTCGCCGCGAGGCTTCGCAGGAGGGCTAATGTGGCGGAGTTGGAGGAGGCTGAGGAGAACAAGGAGGAGGAAGATTAGAACCGAGGGATCAGGCTTTCCCCGCAGCGCACGCACGAAGGCCGGAAATGCGTCCCGATTCCACGATCACCCATTATCACCCCGCGGCTCTCACCGCCGCAACCACCACAAAACGGGCCGCGTGCGCCTAATTTAACCACGGTGGATTACTCCAGTTCACACGCCGTCGGCGGAATAGGCAAGGGGCCGACGACTAGGAGGAGCTTTTGGGTGATAATTGAGCGTTGCAATAAGACAATTGGTAGAGCTTCAAATTCGGTTATCAGTCTTATTAGGTATTGGGTCGCATTATCAGGGGGAGGTCGAATGTTTTTGTAAAAGCACGAACGGCCTAGTAAATGATAGAAAGTGTTTTAATAGTGTTTTTGGCAATAGATAACCATATTTACACTCGAGAACGTAAAAAAGTCGAATTTTGGCCAAAAAATCGGTCATTTACGATCGAAAAAAACGGTTTAAGAATAGTAAAAACCATCTAGAAACACCCCTCTATTTCTTTTTGAAAAATAGATGCTAAAAAAAAAAAAGTTAGTTTTTTGGAAGATGGGCCCTGGCCACGACCTATAACCTCTACCACCTATAAAGGCCTTTTTTGATGGCCAGAATATGAATCAAATCCAGGATTCAATCGTTAAAGCACCTACCGTCTTCCCAATTTTCGAAGCTAGAAAACGGCCGACTGTCGGAGTTCACGTAAACCGGGTTGCTGCCGAAATAGGCTCCGCCGGTGAACATCTCACGGTAGGAGACGAGTCCTGCAGGCAAAGTTAGAGGCAAAAGTGGCGGATTAACCGTGAACGAAGTCATTTTCTTGTTGGGAGGTGATCGAAGCCTGATGGCCACCCATAAATAAGCAGCGAAATTCGCCGACGGTCCACGGCAACTGCCCGGGTAGGGGACGGTAGCAAGAATTTGTTTGCTCGAAGTAACGCCACCCGGGTTGGCACGGTAGCGCGTACACGGTTACTGCTGAAATGATGTGAAATTTAAGGGATTTTTGCGTTTTCCTAGAATGACAGCCAAATTATAGCGTCAAATTATGTTACAGGGTGTCCCAAAAAAAACCCCATCCAGCGTTTTACGATTTAGGTATCTTTCGTAAGCTCAACGAGCTGAGGGGATTTCATCTTTCCGATTTTGAAAATTCCCGATTTTTTTACATTTAGAAGATTTTTGGGCAAATTTTTGGCTGCTTTTCCCTAGCAAAGCGTTTTAACAAAGCCCAAATTTTCACGCCTTTCCTGGCAGCACGAGCGCAGCTTTTTGAAAGTCATTTGAGAAGACGCTGCTTGGATGGGGCGGAAGCCGATTAAATCGAGTTTTTGGGGAAAACGCGTAATTTGCATGAAAAATCCCGAAAATCGAGCGAAAAATCCGGGAGTTTCGAAAATCGGAAAGAACAAATCTCTTCAGCGCGCCGCATCGCAAAATACGGACATGGCTGCGGTCCGCTAGAGGGTTTTTTGGGACATCTGTTAAAACTTAAACAGCTTAAACTAACCATGAAGGCAGATGAAAAACGCCAAAAGCGATGGACCCCACAGGCGATGCATAGATGCCAACAGGTTGCCAAGCGGCGTTGAATGGATGCCGGTAGCGCAGAGTTAGGTATGTGTTGTAGGTGGGCGCTACCCAGTCGAGCCCTCCTCCTTAAATAAAAGGGAAATAGCTGCAGGGGGTGGTTGACTGGAGCGGAGCGGATGGAGGCGGAGCCACCGCCTCGGAACACACACACACCCACATACACGGATTTCTCGCGATTTTGTGCCCTCTCGGTCAACCGTCGCGCCCCTTCTTTGGCTCCGCATCAGTTTTATGGGGCACTTGTCTTTTCGGTGTCTATGCGTCTCTCTCTTCCTATCTCTCTCTCTCTCTCTCTCTCTCTCTCTCTCTCTGAAGGCTTTTCTTGACCGTTCCCCGGGCATGGAGGTCCGATTGT
Source organism: Mesorhabditis sp. LJ9110 (assembly GCA_038088335.1). NCBI lineage: Eukaryota > Metazoa > Nematoda > Chromadorea > Rhabditida > Rhabditidae > Mesorhabditis > Mesorhabditis sp. LJ9110. The sequence continues at coordinate 158,057 of JBBGBA010000031.1, forward strand.
CCGACCTCCCCCGCAATGATGGAACAATTATGCAAATGGGATAACCTTGTGAGAGGAGGAAGGCGGAGGAGGGGGAGGCCGGGCTTACTCATTTCCGGTGGAATTTCAGGTTTCGACCACCCTCGAAATGACGTCCGACGTCCGGTGAGGCTCACCGCACATCTGGCCACATTTTAGTGTCGCTAGGAAAGCCGGCTGGGTACAAGGAGTCGGTTTTCAGGGACTTTTTGAAGTTTTTCTGTTTGAAATATAGTTAGATGTTACCAAAAACACTATTAAAACAGTTTCTATTAAGTTGCTAGACTCTTCTAGACCGACACAAAAGTTAGATCCCCCCGATAAACGGAAAGAACCGGCAATACTATGCGAGAACTACTTTCTCCCCGGTAAAAAGCCGCGCAATATTTTCCCAACAAGGCCACCGGATGTCTCGGGGGGAAAGCCGCTCCGTGTGCTGCAGCTCCTGCAACCGGCCCCCGATCCATCGCCCTTTCGTGGGAAATCCAAAAAATTCCCCCGGCCGCAACACCCCCCTCCCCCCCGATCAAGCACATTCTTCTTAAATCGAAATTTGAAAAGTTAGATGGTCGCTGAAAACGAACTCATCTCTCAGGTGGCAACCCTTATGCTCACATAATCGAAAGGGCAAGGAGCCGCGCCGAAATGTCTGTCTGTCCGTCTGTTTATCGCTCTATCCACTTCCGCTCACTCCCCCCGTCCCACCTGCACAACCGTTAGTCATTCTTTTTGGGTCAGGCAGGTGGTTAGAGCGAGTTCTTGTGTTCGTTCAAAGACCTCAACTCGAGTCGAAGGAAAAACTTGGTGAGACGGAGCTTTAGGCTTAGGCTAAGGAGGCTGAACTTAGGCTTAGTAGGCTTAGGATTAGGCTTAGGCTTAGGCATAGCCTAGCAGGGGTAAGCACTTTCTGTTTTTCCACATATACACCACATAACCTGTTGCTGATATATTATGTATTTTTATAGTGTGTTTAATAGCCCTTGATGGTTAGAAAAATATTTTTTTTCTAACTTTTATGAAAAAATAATTATGAAAATTCGAAAATTTTGATCATTTCTGATCATGTTTCATACATTTATCATCAAAAAGTCTGAAATTTTCGAAAATCTTCATTATTTTTATTCTTAAAAGCTATTTAAAATTCTATAAAAATGTTTTTATATTTTGCTATAGGGCCGTAGAGAATCACAGGGCAAAACTTGGTTCCCCGCTAGCAGTCCAGAATAAATATTTTTGAAGCCTACCTAGGTATAGCCCTAAATTACAGCTACTTTAAGCTACTTTGCAGTTCTTGCGAAAACCATTCGGGCGCAATCAGCCGTAAGCCCTTTCCGGAGGCGTACGGATTTTACGGGAAGCCGGTTTAGACATAATAGGCTATTCGGGAAGTCATTAACCGCGCTCAAAACGGTCCTAAATCCACGATGCATCCGGTGTTTTCGGGGGACAAGAAGGTGAAGGGAGTAATGAGGCCATTTCCTCGCGAAATGTCGCCCATTCCGGCGCCTGGTCCATCTACGCCACCCTCAGATCGGATTCACCGGATCTGGGATGCTGTCTTTCAAACGAAGTGCTCCTATTGGCGCTTAAATCCAGCGCCAATCTGTATTAAAAAAAGGCTTTAAGCCATAGCACCTGGAAAATTTTATTCTCACCCGCAATTGGTTTTTTCAAAGTGATAGGATTGCTCATTGGATGGATCAAGTGAAACGCATCGGAATAAAAAAATCAAAAAAAGGTAATGAAAGCCCAGAGTAATGTGTAAAATATTCAGTCTAATATTTCAGAGGCTCCAATCTCCTAGCAGCAGTTCGTGCAGTTGCTCGAGGCGGCGGAGCTGTCGCTCGTCAAGTATACACAGATCCCAATCGTCTCTGAATTGGATAGGTTTGTGGCTTATGCTTAGGCTTAGGATTAGGTTTAGGCTGGGCTTAAGCTAACACCGGCGAACCTACCTCCATTCATGCGATGACGAACGCTTCCAGGCAATAGCTTCAGGAATATGCAAATCCGTTAGCTCACAAAGATCCGCCAAAGGTCCGAATAATTTTGCCGTGTCGCTCATCTAACAAAAAAGGGTTCAAAATGCTATTTTTGGATTCACTGCCAGACTCCAGACTCTAGAACAAATTCCAGCAAGAATCCCGACAGCCATAATATCGACAGCGAAAATCCCGATTGCCAAAACGTGGCATTTCCGGTCGTTTTACCCACAAATGTTGTTCGAATCGGGGGCTTCTGGCTGTCGGTATTTTGAATGTGCGGATTATGACTGTCGGTATTTTGAGTGCTGGCGTTTTTCCGTCTAGAACCAACCAGTTCCTCAAAACAGATCGGGTCAATCGCCAGGTATGGCAAACATCTCTCCAGCACGAGTTGTGAGCCGATGAACAGAGCGGCCGCCATTTCGAACGCGTCCTATTTGATGCTGATTATTATCGCTATTCGCCAGATTAACCTTTGGGCCGACTTGCTGGACGGCGCGCAGCTGCATCTGGGGCCACGATGAAATTTTGTCGCTGATCCATCGGAACTCTTCCCTCATCCGCGAGATCTAGGCATGAATTGATTTCATTTTGCAGTATGGAAACCCACGATTTGGAAGAAGTTTGTCAGTTGCCCTGCCCTGAGCATCAGCTTCGAGACGGCGATGTCAGGAGCTCTCGTGCCCACCAGACAATGCAGCACAGATGGAACCGTCGCATGAATGAATGGGATCAGTCGACCGCTGTTGAACCTGGAGAAATCATTTAGGTTTTTGTTTGATAGAACGTATCAAAAATTTTGAAATTTTTTGAAAAAGGAAAATTCACACGTTTTTTGGTTATTTTTCATACATATATGACCAAAAAAAAATCACAAATTTTCAAAAATTGTATTGGTTTTCTACAGTTTTTATATGTAAAAACGATGTGAAATGCTATAAAAATGATTTATATTGTGTGGAAAATAGAAAATCCGTAGAAAATCACAGGGAAAATTTGGCTTCTTCCCCCCGCCCGCTAACAGTCCAGAACCCGCATTTTTTAGAAAGGAGCTGGAACGGTTGAGACAACCGTGAAGCCCGATCTAAAGTAGAAAGAAAAGCCCAAACACGCACCGGCACTTGTAGACGATCGTCTGATCATTTTTCTGATGGTGTAGAGCATGGCGGAGCGTGGCCAAGGTGAGCCTCTTCAAAAGCTCAACCGGTAGCTCGTCAATCAGACATGCCAGGGACGTGGTCACCGGGGGTTCACCGTAGACGCACAGGTTCCTGTTGTAAATTTTCTATCTTCCGTATTCCAACGCTACTCACTGGTAGGTGGGGTCGCACGCTTGCAGCATCCGCGAGACTGTCGTGCCACCGCTGCAGGGCGGTGAGTGCAGGAAAACGACGCGACTCGCAAATGGTGGTAGACGACCAGAGCGTTCGATGAAAGTCTATAATATGTCGACTTGTATGTTCACATTTGGCTCGCTTATAACTATAAGGCACCCGCTGCCTAACAAGCTAGGTAGGCTTGGCGAATAAAAGACTCATTGTGCAGGGTATCCCTGCCCTCCCCACCCTACGGCCCCCAGTCGCGTCCGAATTTTACGACTTCGGTATCTATTGAAAGCTCTCGATGAGCTCGGTAGATATGTGTTTCCCGATTTTCGAAATTCCGGAATTTTTGCCCGATTTTCAGATTTTTCAAACCAGGTTACTTTATTTTCAAGAAACTTATCAGTTTCAGCGCTAACGCAGCTTTTGTTTTCTCAAATGGCTTCTGAAAAGCACATATCTACTCAGCTCGTCGAGAGCTTTCGATAGATACCCAAATCGTACGGACACGACTGAGGCCGTCCTAGGGCGATAGGGGGGTTGGGCCATCCTATACAACCCATTAGCAGCTACTCAAGGATTACTTGCAAATGGCTTGCCTCGAGTCGCACCCGGGCCAGCTTCTCCCCGCTCGCAAACAGCTCGTCACCCATTCTGCAGCACGTGTCCGCCGTCAATGGATGGCTAAATGCTTCTTACTAAAGATTCAAGGTGTTAAACTCGATTCCTCGTAGTTTATCCACCTTGAAGTACCAGTTTATTTCCTTAAATTTAATCGGCTCACCTGGTATCCGGCAACTTTGCCAGATATACAAATGTGTCGTCAATATCGTAGATGAGCCAGTCTGGGTGCAAGATTTCCGCAAAGTCCCCAAAACCGTCGTGAAATGCAAGAAAATCGACAGCATTCGGGCGGTCTGTCGGATCGAGACGGAACCTGGGAAGTTTTCCAAAATCCATGACTCCCGTACCTGGTCAAAATGTGCAGAAATTCCACGTCACAACACTCGCATGTGCAGAGGCGTTTGAATGCGGCTACAAAGTCGGACTCTAGCTGAGAAAAAGGCATCGTAAAATTATAAATGAACCAATACCAAAATGATCGTTCGCACTATCCGATAGAGTAGGTAGAGAAGAAATTTAAGCGGAAAAAAGGTTTGTGCAGCCTCGGGCCGCACATCTTCGGCCACAATCGAATCTTCACCCATTTCGGCGCATCGCTAGGTATAATTTGAGTTGCATCAAGGGCGACAGAAAGAGATTTGCGAATAAGAATCTGAAGAAATAAGAGAAACTGACATTTAAATCTTAGAAAAAATTGAGTTTTAAAGATTTTGCGTATCGAATATTTTTAAGCCAATACTCATAAGAAAAACATTGCCGAGGAGCGATGAGGAGCCATCGGGGGCTAGGGGCGGTCGTGGGAAAGGAAGCTTTTCGGAGGAAGGCCAGGGAGCCATCGGGAGGTCCCACTCGAAACACGAGAGCCCCGGCCATCCCATGGCCCTGCACTCGTCGTCTCGACCCATTGTCGGACCAACACCAATAAACGCCCTCCAGAAGTAGACCGGATCGGAATGATAGTTACACCATTCGAAAGCCCTTCAAAGCGAATTTGCAACAAGCGTAAACCCATGTTTTTATGTAAACCAATCATTTCACAACGCATTTAAAACATTTAAGAAACGGCCTCAGCAACTAATTAACGACCACTTCGGGTCATTTTGCTTGAAGAAATCGAAGAAAATTAGCTCATATGCAACCCTGCAATCCGCAAAATTTTACAAAATGGCTTGTAAGATAGTGCATTTAAATAAAAATGTGGTTTTGAAGATTGTTGCCAGCTCGCCGCTTCATAGGCTTTCGAATGGTGTATCTACCATTCCGAACTGGTACTTCTGCTGGAGTTAGTGGGGGATATTTTTTTATTGGGAAACCCTGTAGATTAAGCAAAATAAATAAGGCCCAAACCTTAAATGAATATATTTATAGCCTGTATTCCAAAGCGGCCTCGGCTTGCCCTTGAGAACGGGGAATCCCGGTGTGGCAACACGCAAAAAAGTGAGCGGTGATTTGTGAGGGGGCATTTGGAAAAAGTTAGGGGGCAGAGAAGAAGCGAGGGAGGGGCCCCCACGCTCGTCGGTCACCTCCTTGTCCCCGGGGGTCCAGCCGGGAGGCCCCGAAAAGACAACAAGCCGCGCCGGCCAGAGGGGAGAATGAGCTCTGAGGGCACATACGCATGGCAGGGTCTAAATGACCACCCCGAGGTTATACGCCGCGGCACACGCACCCACATGTTATAATTGGGGATGGGCCGAACGAATTTTGCACATGCAGTGGGTTGGGGCTTTGCGTGGGGCTGGGTGCAGCCTAGCGACTCCATTTAGAATATTTGGAATCATGGATTGTTCGCGTGAGGCACGAAATGGTGTAAAGCATTAAAAAAAGGGATGTATCTTCAAGAAAATGTGAACAATTCCAGCAGCCTTATAAAAATCCCCCTTAAAGGGCTGCCGACGGCATGTGTCGATCCCCCCTCATCAACAAATTGGCAAGTAGCCAACAGGGCAGAGAGCGCGCCCTGGGGAGAGGCGCAGAGACATTTTCTTTCCAGCGCGTAACCGATTGATTATGCCGTCGGCATCCCTTTAAGGGTATGGTAACATCACAGGCTTCCACTTATAATTTGGCGTATCAGAACAGACGATGGATAGAATAATTATGACCAGGTAGTGTCGTTAACACCATCGTTAATTCTCAGATGAATCGGTTCTGTTCTGTTAGCGGGGGTGGTAAATTTTTAAGGGGACGGCAGCCAAATTATTGTCTGTGCTACTTTAACAAAATATTAAAAAATATAGCATTTTATATGGTTTTTAGATACAAAAAAAATAAAAATAAGAATTAATATTTTCGATAATTTAATCTTTCTAAAATTTTTTGTAACTTTAACAATCAAAAACTTGTAAAAACGCCATGAAAATAAATAATATATCATCATCAGGTAAGCATACGCGGAAAAAAGTGGTTTCCCCCGTGCCAACCCCTCCCCCTCTCGAATCTCGAGCCATACCTTAAACACTAAAGAGCAAAAAATGAATGAAGGTGTCGATGCGGTTGATTCATTTTAACAGACAGCTTGCCGCGAGAATAAGCGTCGACGAGCAAATAAAAGCCGGTGGGCGGCATGGTTCAAAGCCTCGCCCAGCTATTCAGCCATCCTCCATTTCATATCCACTGATTCCCAAAAATACCTGAACAGAGCCAAAGGTTTCGAAAGTCAATTTGGCTACAAAGTCGCAACGAAGAAAATATGTGAAAGGTGTCTTTTTCGTTAAAAAAAATCGTTAAATCAAAATTTCGTATAAGTTGTTTATAGCTCCTTACCATGGATTTATAAAACTTACAAGTTTATCTGCTCTGTGATTCATCAATATTTTAATGCCAATCATTGGTAAGGAAAATGCAATAACGTTGCTGCGGTCCTAAAACGGCCGATGCAAGATTTCTATTGTCGTGTCATTTCGCGGAAATTTTTTCCATCTGGGCATATTATATTTTCTACTCGCAAGATAAATATTGATCTACAACGCTATCTAATCCTGAACTTCAATTTCTACACGCATAGATACGCTCCGGGCACTGGGCCATGTTATCAAAGCGGAATTTGATGCAGCAACAAATTTACGCATTTTTATTAGCTAAGAAAATGGAGCAGGCGGGCGGGCAGACGGGCGGCCGGACATTGGATTTTTCGCTTTTGGTCGGGACAACGATGAGTTTTCCATCCCAAAATCTTCATACAAGACCCTTTCACGCCGAAAATTCCTACAACCCTTCGGCTTACATGGCATCGGAGCCGCAATTCCTTCAACATTACGCGGCTCCTAGGTAAAAGGATGACGCTGCTCGACTCAACTTCTTGGCCACAACTAGTTTTATACCCTCCAAGCTGACAAAGAGACGTTTTTGAGTGGATTTGCTATCATAATGTCGAAATCTATAATTTCGAAATTTCATAATGTCGAAATTCAGAATTCGAATTTTTTGCCTTTGGGGGTTTTACCGGGAAAACTAGCATCTAAATTTTGACATTCTGAATTTCGACATTATGAAATTTCGACATTATGACAATTTGACATTATGAAATTTCAACATACAACATGAATATGGGCATTATGATTTTCGACATTTTAAAAAAGCCAAGCCAGTGACATCCCAGTTTTAATCGGCACCAAGCCTATCTCGTGCAGAATTTTATGCTGATTCCGAAGCTAGCCTCCGAATTAGCTTGATCGGCATTTTGAAGACGCTACAGCGCATCTTGCCCTGAAATGTGCTGTAACTGCTTTAAAATACCGATTAAGCAAACTTAGAAAACAGATTCGGACACAGTTTAAAATTCTGCCCAGACCGGCCTGGTCGTGCCCAATACTGAAATGTCGTTCAAAAACGTCTCTAATGAGGTTAAGCGGTCATATTCGTTGTTTAGAACTGAGCTCGCGGATGGCCAGGGCTGGAACTTCGAGAACCAAGCGCCTCTTCCGGAAGTGCAGCGGCCGGCTTTTGCAACCAACGGCAGCAATAAAGAAGGTGACTTTATGGCATATTTAAGTTAATACAACTTTCAGACCAACCAGGGCCGTCCACGCCACAGCCGAAACCACGCGGACGGCCGCGGAAATATCATGTCCATGGAAAAGTAAAGTTAATTTTAGGAACTGGTGTGCTTTTCTCCATTTGATATTTTGGGTTCCACGTGTGTTTTCTTTCAGAATCCAGAGGAAAATAAGCGCATCTCGAACTCGCTGGCCTGCAAGGAAAGTCGCAAGAGCAAAAATCAGCAGATGGACGAGGCACGGTGAGCTATTTTAACTGGGTTTATCATGAAGCTCAGAAAATTGGTGGCCCGTCTGAAGGAACTTAGTGATACGCTGTTTGATGCACACTCACAGCAACGAAGGTAACTTTCAGATCACGTTTGACAATTTCATCTCCTCTATGAATTAAATTACAATAGCTTGAACTATTCAGAAATGCCCGTCCATCAATGGACATGCGTGGGATCACGGAAATTCGGGAAACGATCGGAAAGCTGAGTGCATTAGCGATATTTACCAAAAAGCCACGCGATCAGAAATGAACCGAAGAATTTATGCAACCCGTAATATGGAGCAGGATTTCCAAAGTCGATAATACTCATAAATTCAAGTATGCACAGTATACAAAAATACACACGCCATCACTGAGCTGCTCGCTGATTCGCGTTGGGCGGCGGCGAGCCCTGCTGCATCATTTTCGGTACAATATCAGAATTATTTTGTGGGTAGCGCAGGAAGAATATTTGCTGCTCACGATCCGAGGCCGGCGCGTCTTGCGGATCACGCTAAAAATAAAATATGATCGTGGAAAGGAAAGAAATGTACCATCTTTGGTGTCGCTGGCGTGGCAAACCAACCAAATAAAAAGGCTTGTCCATAAGTGACAAATACAGCAACGAAGAGCGTCAACAGAATTAATCGCATCTTAAAAGACATAAATAGAGTTAGACTGGACAGAAGAGAATGAAGAAAGCTTAGCTTGAGCTTAGTTTCACCCAAGCCTAAGCTAAGCATAATTAAAGCTACGTTAAGTTAACGCTAGTAAAAAATCTTTTGCGATAAGGGTAAGCCCCACACGTTTGACGATTCTGAATCGAAACGCGAGTAGGTGGCAGTGTCCAAAAAAAAACTTTTTAAGCGCCGCCTGCTGCCCAGGGTTGGCGTCTATTTAGACAGACCGACAGACAGAGGAGACCCGCGACAAACTGGCGACGGATTGGCAAATAGGGAGGCTGGGCAGAAAGACCTCAGCCTCGGTGGTGTGCCTCCGGTATACAGTGCCTTGCCATCGACAAGGTTATCACGACTAGCAGTGTATTGTTTGCGCGGCATACAACTTTTTCGAGGCTCCTTAGGGTGTACTTGACTAGTAGCTGAATTTTCAGGGCAAAGTTCTAAATATTTATTTCATACATGTTTCAATTGTAGGTAATTATAGATACACGGAAAATACATGCAATCTGGCGGGTAGCACCGAGGATTAGGCGACTTGAAAGAACGTGGGTGGGGGGGGGGGAGCGAAGTCGTCTTTAAAATGGCCATTATAGGGATATCACAGCTGATTCATTGAACGGGTTGGAGATGTGCTTGATGAAGGGGACTACGGGATTCTATTTTCCTTCCGGCTTTGCTCTAGCGTATAGACATTTCCTAGGAGGGTAAGCTTTGTCGGAGACCAGAAAATGGTCCAGAATGAGGTAGCAGGTTGTATAGATGTCATCTTCACCATTCCAAAATTGTTATGCAGATAACTGGGGTAGCGGGTGGGAGCCGATGGCCGGACTACGGGAAATGGGCAACTGTTGGGGCCACGCGATTTTGGCGTTGTGGCGCTTGTAGACGAACAAGTGAGGGCAATGGCGGGCGCGAGCACCATCACGAATTGCCGCCGGGCTCTCCTTTGCCCCCAGACACTCCTCGAGGCCATCTCGCAACACATACCTGAATTTCGGCTTGAACCTTTCTCTCTGAGCAACAAACAGAACTTTCTCTAGAGCATGCAAAACCTACAGTCCGTAGTCCTCGGGATTCGTGATGCCCTGCTGGTTGGCGACAATTTTGCACAATTTGTCGACCGTCATTTGCCGAACGCCCGGAAGCGTTGAATATCTAGAACCCGAGTGGTAACGATCATCTCCAAAAATTCTACCTGATACACCCGTTCAGCTCATCCGGGATAACGACACTGATGAAGGCGTCGCTTGACAAGTGAGCGTAGCTGGCTGGAGATCCGGCACGTGTGATGTCCTAAGGGGAACAGTTGTTTCAACGACCCCATTTTTTCACTACCATCGTGCTCCGGAAATGGGAATCATCGCCGAGCCGCCGGATCTCGTCCGCACTTTTGATGATCATTATTGCAGATAACAAAATTCCAAGGTAGTATGCGGCATCAGCTAAACAGGTATACGTATTCGTGTAGTGTTGATACAAACCTTGTGTCTGGGGCGGGAGCAACTCCCACATGTACCACGCCTGCAGCTCGCACTCGAAACACTCGAAACGGGGCAACAGATAGACGAACCAGCGAACCAAATCTGAAAGCAAGATGCTAGACATCGCTCGTATAAAGCTCGTTTAGTTTAATCGAGGCTCAAATCCGAAAGAGCCTACCGTCAGCGCTTGGAAACGATAAGCTCTGATTGCGCTTCAGTGTGGACCCGAGTGGCACTGTGTTCTCTTCGTCATCAGTGACCAACGAGACAACCCTGGAAATTTTGGTGATTACAGAGAATAAAATGTCAGATTTCGAGCACCAGAAACGCTTGGCAGACCCCACTAACCTCAGCAAGTTCTCCAACTTTTTCAGCGGGGAATAGTGAGACTGCATTTTCTTCAGATGCATTTTGATCAGCGCCATCGTTTTCGGCGATGGCTCGGAGATCTAGACAGTTCCTTTGCTCATGGTTTTACCCTGGGCTTGCGATTTTCTGAATTTCCCACATACCAGATCCGGTCTCCGGAAGCCAAGTTGTTTCAGCGACAGGCTCTTGATTAAGGTGAAATTGGCGGAAAATGCGGCCAATGACCCGTTGGCGTTGAGCGCCTTGACCATCAGATGGTAGAGGTAGTGGTTGATGGGTTCTGGAGGTACGCTATCAAAATGGTGATAGAAGCACTTACTCAACAAAATCTTATGCAAAACGGAATCGAGGATCGCGTCGATGTTCAGAATTTGGTTTCCCTTCAGGCGCGCAGTCTCGCTGCTGATTTTCTAGAACGGGGATTAGAGAAGTTTGGGGTGAAATCACCTCGTGAAGTTCCTCCTCGCCATGCTTGACCAAATAGTTCTTGATTCCACTCGTGAATTGGCGGATGTTCCGGAAGACAACGCCCGGGTCGCTCTCCTCGCTTTCCACGGTGCATTCGATGAATTTGCGCACCTTCGCTCCGAACACCGTCTTTTTGCTGTCAGCTAGCCTGAAAATAGATTTTTAAACCTGTGTCAACGCACGAACAGAGAGGCTTTATAACGTGTCAAATCACCCACTTTTCGACATATTTTTGGATGGCGCATGCCCCACTGTCATCAGATGGGTGCCGTTTCTTCGGCGACCTGGAGATGAGCGGCGAAAAAGTGGCAGAGTCCAGGTCCCCGACGCTTTCCGTACCCATCGTTGAGAACCTTGAGGCGGACCGTGGTAGCTGAAAACCGGGGTTATACAGACTTGCGGCAGATTTTTCCTCTAACGCTCGAGCGAAAGCCTCGTGCTTCTCTAAATGTTCTTCTACTCACCGAGTTCATGCTCGTGTCGTGACTGGCCATTCGCCCGTCGCGCCCCAGCGTATTCGCACGCTCGCTGATCCTCGAATTAATCGTGGAAAAGTTCCTAAAAATTTTACAGACGTTGTAAATCCCTAGTAAATTATTACCCATAATGGCTTGTGTCCCAAGATTTTTCGGTGACATGGTCGGATGGGATGTGTCGGGGTGTCGGGTGGAAACTCGGGGAGTAGGACTAAAAACATTTTTTTACAGTTTTGAGTTGGCTCCTTACGAGCTCCGGTTCGCTGTCCAACATCGGAGAAGATCTATCCGAATCGCTGTCATCTTCTTCGGCAATTGGCTCGTTCATTCCTGAAAGATCGAGATGTTTCTTGGGACTTTGATTTTTTCGGATCCAGCTAATTCCAAGCTTCGCTAAAACTGACTTGTGGTCCTGGAGTCGCCATGATGGGCAAGGTCAAGCAGATTATCCCAGGCACTGCTGTCCCACGGCTCGTTGAAGACGGTGCCGGCCACGGAAAGTGCGTCTTCGTCCTTGCCAAGCAGGAGACCTAAGAATGATTTTTGTATATGGCCTTCGAAGGGCTTAGGCTTAGGCTTAAGCCGAGGCTTGTTGGGCACATTTTAAAAGTTGCGTGTCCCTAGAAACCGACTTACTTGAAGCACTGGAATTTCTAGCCGATAGGTGTGGCGGGGAGAGGAAGTCGGCTGGCTGATGGTATTCCGTTTTCAGGCAACCATCGTCCATCGTCGTCATCGTGCCGCCGGGATATCTGGGCGGGTTCAGGCGGACCTGTGGCGTCGGTCGGACCTGGAATGGTTGTATTAGAGGAGTTTCAGAAAATCTGGCCAAAAATTTTACGGGAACAAGTATTCGACACGAAATTGGTTTCCCAACCGACCTTTGCCACTTTTTGGCGGCTTTTCAGCTCGCCGGCGATCGCTCCCCAGGTGGAGGTGCCGGGCTCGACGATGTGAGGTGAGTCCAATTTAACTGAAGCGATTTTCGAGAATATTTACAATTTTTTGTTTGGAAAGTACCGTTGTTGTTTTGTTCGTCGGGGGATTCGGGTTTCCGGGGGTCTCTTGCGGGCCTTCCCCTTTCGCTGTGATACCTGAAAGATATGAGATTGTTCTATTAAAACTGTAAACTATGAAATGTTAGCTCGCGAGAAATGAGTAAGCGAGTACAGATTGCATGCTACATATTCAGACCCCATACAAAATGCACCCAAGCCGGCAGCTTCAGACTAAAGAATAAAAATGAAAGCCAATGCCAAAACCTTGCCATCGAGGGTATCTAGGAAGACCAGTTGGTACTGGGAGGTGAGAATAGAGTCATTTATTATGCAAATAAGCATAGGTCCCCAGCGGTGGCCCCAGTGGCAGCAGGGGGCAATTAGCCACTGTGTGCACCCATTGACAAGCACCAATTCTACACGAATGAAGGGCCTTCCGGGAGGCAACATAAAGCGCTCCGGTGCATTCGGAGGGTGAACTCAACTGGTTACTTTCGTGTATGAACAAGTTTAAAAATTGGGAAGATATTTTGAATTTAAAGGCTTTGCCAGTTGGTCACGCTTTAAGTCGAACGCTCGCCGGTTGATATTTAAAAGCTCTTGGTCAACCCCAAACAATCAGAGTCGCAAGGTGTCGACTGGAACTGTCCAGCCGGTTGTCAGTAGCGGGAAGTGGACAGCGCCGGGGAGGGGGCGAACAAACATTGGCTTCACTCTGGCGCAAACACAGCCATGAAGTCAGCCGTTATAAGAAATAAAATGCTGGTTGATTCGACAATCGCCATACCTAAGCCAAATTCCAGACATAATCCAGACAGCAAAAATGGGATATTTCCGGCCGTTTTAGGCATAAATTGTTTTAAAAGCTGAGGTTTCTGGCTGTCGGGATTTTGGCTGTCGAGATTTTGAACGTCGCTATTTTGGATTTTCCCCCAAGTTATACATTGATCTTTACCATGAGCCGAAAAATAAAGAAAAATTGCCAGCAGAATTCCGAGAATCAAGGCTGGCGGATCCGGCGGTACGTAGAAATGTTTGATGGCGTGTGAGCTGAGATGAGAACCATCTGCTTGGCAACCGAGACCTCGGGCCATTTGGCGGTAATTAAGTGGGTGTCATCCACGCGCCGAATTGAGCTGTTTACCCTGGGGGGCCGGCCACCCGGTCCAGAACGAGGTCTTCTTACAATTCGGCTACGATTATAATGCGCTACGATTGTCAGGAATTATCAGAACTTTTTGGGGTTTTTTTAAAGAAATTAAAAAAACTTAGCATTGCGTTACTAGGCGTTTCTGGGCTTATCGGAGTAATTTGGGTCCCCTGAGAAGCAGAGGAGCACTTAAAAATACAAAAACCCTGAGTATAGGCCATCTTTAAGACACTAGTGTCATATGTAAGAGGGTGTGCGAGGCATTAATGGGTGTGAGTGGCAGCGTATGCTACTATTGTACAGCGACGTGACCTTGGTGGCAAGGTAGGGGACGCCCAAAAGGGTTCGAAAAAGGGATGGGAACGCATAAATTACACCCATTAGCGCCATTCTAATTGCAGGAGGGGGGGGGGGGGAGGAGGTGTGAGGTGGGCAGTACGTTTTGGAAGTAAGGGTATTCGGCTCTATATTCGGCTACATTTTGTCACCACCCTCAAGTGGCGTGAGAATTCCGCAGGGTCCAGGGTAGAAATTCGAGTGCTCTCAGAAATTTTAGAAAAGTGAGAGCTCGCGAAAAATCTGCAACTTACAGATGGGGAAAACCCAAAATCCTGACAGCCCGAAACCCCGATTTTAAAGCCATTTATGGGAAAAACGACCGGAGATAGCACATTTTGGATGTCGGTATTTTGGTTGAGGGTTTTTGGCTTGTCGGGATTTTGAGCGAGCGAGCTTTGAATTCTATTTTTTTTTAATTAATCAAAAAGGTATATGCAAAAATGCGAGCAACCTTCCTCAGTTTCAGTGAGCGCGGATGAATGGGGAAAATGTCACCGGCGGCGACACGATTTTGCTCAAAAGCTTTCAGTCGGTGGGGGCTGTAATACAGGGATCACCAGGCCGTCCGCTACACCGTTCGACAGCAGAGAGAGAGAAAGAGAGAGAGAGAGAGAGAGAGAGAACGCCGAGAACGCGTTCGTATGCATACATATGCCCTAATCCTCAGCCTCGGAGGCACCGGGGTTGCGCAACGTTCGTCGAAAGGAGAGGGATGGAAAACGCCGAGAACGCGTTCTTTTTTTTAACGATTTCGCATAATTTTCATAATTTCATTTCCTAACGACCATTTCGCATAATTTTGATTTCGTCTAACCGTCATTTCGCATAATTTTCGCCATTGACAGCCGATGGTCTATATAACTCTAGCTCGGTAATCAGCAATAGATGAAAAACAATCTACCGGCACGGTTTTTTGCGCCCTTCCGTGCAGATATCCCAAGCTTGCACAAAATCCATCCCCATGAGGTGTAGGTCTGTTTTGAGGGGCTTGGCCAAAAATCCTACGTTGTAGATAGTATCCATGTGTAAACTAGCAGATCTGACCGCAAATCTAGGTCAAAAGCATTACATTGATTACAGATGCGGGATCCGCGCAAATGGTAGCTAGGCATTTCGATTGTCTTATACCGTGACTGCACTTCATATCATCAAAAACGCCCTGTTTTGCTCTTGGTTGCCACTAACTAAAAAAATATGCGAAACAAACGTTATGCGAGATCATCGCTAGGTGAAATGAAAATTATGCCAAATGATCGTTATGCGAAATCATGGTTAGGCGAAATGACCGTTATGCGAAATCGCCGTTAGGCGAAATAAGCGTTATGCGAAATCACCGTTATACGGAATAAAAATTATGCGAAATGCAATTATGTGAAATAGCGTTATGCGAAATGATAATTATGCAAGATGAAGAAATACCACGATAATCAGGGTAAGAATAGGCCAGATTCATAGGGACGCCAGGTGATTCATGCGAGCCTTCAAAAACTCGAGATGAGCAGCAAAAAGGTCGATGGGGCAAGCCGTGTAATTAGCATAGGGGGCGCTGACCCGGATCAAGACGCACGCGGCCTGCTTTGTCTGATTGTGAGGGGATTCAAAGTTGCCCCAGGGAACAAAACAAAAGGTAATCAGGGCTGGGAGATGAGAGGAGAATGATAATAGCTTGGCGGGTATAAACAGAGATTGGGACTTCGGGAGGTATTCGAAGGAATGATTAGGCTTAGGAATCTTGGATTAAGCAAGCGCTAACAAGAAGCGTTTTTGAGTGTCCTCCGAACTTTGGGATCAGACGAATTCTATGTTGTGCAGAATTTTGCGCTGATTACGAATACGGCTACCGTTTTTGTGGAATTGTCATTTCGCGAAAGTTATGAGCTATTTAAGGCGGAAAAAGCCACGGAAAAAGCTTCGGAATAGGTTTTGAAAAAAAGGCTGCTCGGTATTCACCGTAAAGAAAACATTTTACACAGAAAAATAGCTTTAAAATAAGCTGCTTAACACAAAAATTATGTTATTTGTTATATACTCAAATCTCTATTTAACAGAAACGGTAACCAGATGCGGAATAAGCGCAAATTTTGTTCAAGATATTTTTGGTCTTATCTCGAAGTCCGGACGACACTCAAAAATGTCTACTTGCTAGGTTTAGTTAAGCATTGGCTTAAGTTTAAGAAACGGTACAAGTAGAACCGCATCTCTCTGCTGCCATCCAAAAAGGTGTGCACGTGCGGGGGGAAAGGTGTGCCATCCAGTTTGGGCAACGGCTGCAGGGCCGGTCCGGATGTGTTGGTGGCGCGCGGAGGGGATGGGCCGAACGGTTGGAGGGGGCACTTCTGCCGACCATTGTCGGTCCGTCGAGGGCCTCCGCCCCCACTCAACACCGTTCATTACACCGGCTGGTCATCTATTCTACGCATACAGGCGCGCTCGTTAAAAAAATCTGGCGCGTCTAACACCTGGAGGTGCGATAATCCGGAACCTATCATGTGACTGGCAGGCAATAATCCCATCCATCATCCCTCCACCTTAGATTGTGTAGGCAAAGATGATTGATTCGCCCGGCTTAACGGGAATCTTAAGGTACGTGTAAACCTATTTCACGTCAAATGTTTCAAGGTGTCTAGACATCAAGTAAAAACGAATCCATATTTGTAGGATCTTGAATTTTGGGTCCTGGGCTGTTAGCGGGGGAAGGTTTAGCGGGGTTTTTGCCTGTGATTCTCTATGGCCCTTAACAGAAGATAAACCATTTTTATGGAATTTTAAATAGCTTTAGATATAAGACCAATACTAAAAATATTAAAAATGTCGGAAAATTTTTGACTTTTTGGCCAAAAATGTATGGAAAATGACCCAGAAATGTCACAATTTTCGGCTTTTCAAAATGTTAAAAACTTTTTTAACCTTCTAGTGATTAAAACCTACTAAAAACACTATAAAGATAGAATATATCATCAGAAGGTGAGCATAGGTGGAAAAAACAGAAAATGGTCCCCCCGCTAACAGAACCGAATTTTGTGTCTCTGAAAAAACACTTAAAAAAGAATTCCGTTATGCTCCTAGACTATCACCCAACAAAAAAAAACGGTGCCCAGCTGATGATAGGTGGAGAAAAGCCAACAACTACGGGAGGGCATAGATGATGATGATGGAGGGGCACAATAGAGATGGTAGGGGCTCGCCGTGGCTGTGCCCCCTGTTTATTGAATCACAACCACGACTCCTCTCACGAGAAGAAGAGGGGTGTGCACACCAGACCGGTTGAAATGCATCTTCTCCCCCGGCATCTTCTACACTATTCCGCGCTCCTCTCACCTACTTCTTCGCATCGCAACGGGGGAATATTGGGAAGAAAAGAGGCGAAACGAAAATATAAAGAGGGATCTGGCAGAGAATGGGACGAGGGCAGAAGATGGTAAGAATGAGTAAGAGCGCGGTTATTTCGCATTATCGGGGGACCGAACTTTTTTGTAACGCCTAGAAATGCCTAGTAACCTAATAGAAAAAGTTTTAATATGGTTTCGAACAAGATATGAGTATATTTAAACTCGAAAAACTATCCAAAAACTTTTAAAAAATCGAAATTTAGGTTAAAACGGTTCGATATTTTTGATATTTGTAACAAAAATGTATGAAGTTGTTACGTTTAGGCTTAGTGAAAAATTGTTTAGAAACATTTCCACTTTGAGCTTTATTTTTTTGAAAGGTTTTAATTGAAAATCATTAGAAAAATTAAATCCTAAGAAAGAACGTTGCCCCCCCCCCCCCCGATAATGCGAAAGAACCCAGAGCGCCAATCTAGATCCGAGCCTTTGAGACCACAAATCTTAATTCATCCAAAAAAAACCCCAATACGGCAAAAAATAACGAAAATCCAGGCGATCCACCGACCTCCTTGGAAATCCTGGGTCTGGACGGCGTGACGGATCCAAAATAGCCTCCAAATTCTTGCGATTACGGTCGAAAACATCATGGGATTCGGCGTCTGAAAACCGATTCTTATTTGGTCCGGAAAACACTTGTTCGAATTTACAGTATTTCAATTCCACTAACCGTTATTTCGATCCTCGCAGCTGTCGCTGCTCGTCGTCTCGGCGTCGAGCGCGTTCAGGTAGGCCGAGAAGTCCTTCCGGCGCACCACGGGTGTGATTAGACCCTCGTTGATCACCTGAAATTTGACTTGATGCTCCGAAAAGTCGTATAACTCACCCGCAGCTCGCCGGCGTCGGTGCGCCCAAACTTTTCGCGCAGCGCCCTGGCCGAGTTGATGACGTGGTCGTCGGAGATGCTGGGGACGGACAGGCGCTGCTCCCGACTCCCCCGCCATGAACCTCCGCCGGTACGTGTTCTGAATAGATAGCTGCATCAAGAGTGTTAAAAACAGTCCTAAAGCGCCTCAAAACAGTCCTAAATGCACCTCAACTGCCCATCGGCGAACCGACTCTGACCGGAAGCTCCCTCGTTTTGCTCCCCGCCCAGCAGTTCGTCGGCCGTTTGTAAGCTAAAATGCTGTGAAAGCAATAATGGGCAGCAACGTACCGTTTGCGGCGCAGCTCCTCCACGCAATTCTTCATCACGTTCTGATCGAAGGCATTTTGAGGCGGGCGCAGCACAGGGCCCTGACGAAGCGGCCCTGGGCTCCCTTCCAGATGCCCTGCCATCCGCATCGCCGGGTTCGTGATCGTCGGACCCGAGATTTCTGGCCTGTCCTTTTTTCCAGGTGATTTCAGCTGCGTCGACAGGAGTCCTGAAAATAGAAATATAACTTTGATTTATCACAATTCGTTGCCCGATCTCAGGAGCTTAGCCACTACAAGGTATCCTAGGCTAACACCTCCTTCATCCAAGATGCTTAGCGCCCGCTCTCTGCTCAAAAACTCTAATGACCTTCTGGTTCTTCGACAATCAACGGTGGTAATTTGAGGCATTTTAAGGTGGAGGGGTGGATGTCGGACGCCTCGAGTACCAACATCGACATCGACAGGGAGGCGACACAGTGGTCAAACTCCCGCTGCCGGGCGCCCATCCACGGGCAAGCGAGCTTCAAGGTAGGGTTTTAAAGGGGGGAGCAAGAAAGAAGTAAGTTATGGGTAGAAGTAAGTAAACGTTAGGAATCACATAAGTACCCTAAAATCCCGAGTATAGTTCCGGTGAAAATACGGAGCGTCCGTAATTCCGTATGACCGTAAAATGGTGTGTTTCGTCTTTCGGTTTCTTGCAAATAAATCTGTTAAGAAAGGTAATTTGGCAATTTCACACATTTCGACTCATTGCACCATTTTGAGTGGTTTAATGAAAGAAACCTATGCAGAAAATCCTGAGAACCGCTTCTTTTGGCTTACATGGCTTTTGCGGCGAGCGGGCGAGGACGCACGAAGTCAGAGTGTCATTTGTATTGTCACGTTGCCAAAATGTACGGGAACTATACTCGGGATTTTAGGGTGTGTCTTTGACGCGAGTTATCGGATCTTCCGCAAAATAAGCGTTGAAAAAGGCTTGAAATTCGAGTCAGGCTGTATTGGTGTGGCCACCGGAGGGGGAAAGGCACCACTAGATGGGTGATTATGCGGGATGGGAGCTTTAGGAGCGAGAGAGAGAGGAAGTGTAACACATACCACCGCCAGGCACATACACACAACCGGGAGGGGCACATGGTCTCGTCAAGAGCCCCGGCCACATCGTATCACCTATAGGCAAAGGAGGGTGGGGGGTCGAGAGTGTCGGGAACAGGGGATGACTACACGACCATCCACTTCACTGACAACCGCCCAATCATCGTCAACGAACCGTGTGGCACACTCGGGTGTTCCGTGGGAACCTCAGTGAGTTTGGAATAGGGGTTCAGGGTATGCTAGCCGGGAGTTGGGCAAAAAGCTATGCAAGATCATTTCCCTCTTCCCCACTCACCATTCCCATTTTCGGGGCGCAGCGTACGCATCGATGGTCCGCGTACCCGATAGACCGTGTCCTCGCTGTGTAGCTCGTAGCTTGAATGGCTTCTAAAATGAAGCTTATTATCTTGGGAAGACCATTGCTAGGCTGTTTGCCGCTATAAATAGAAAAAAAAAAGATATGGGGTTCCTTAAAGGACTGGCGATTGGTCAATTGGTCAGTGAACGCGATGGAATGGGATTTGGGGAAAATTTGAGAGTCGTTAAAGTCCGAATTAATTTTGGAAAGAAGGTGTAAGGTGAAGGAGTGAACTGTCTGAGACGCTTTAAGGGGAACAGGAAATTTGGGTGGAGAAGTTCTTGCTCTCTAGAACATTAATTGAGGTTGGCAGGCTGCGGCTAGGAGATGTGCAAAGTTTTGCACCGGCTGACTAATTGTTTGAGGAAGGCACGGACAGAGAAAGAGAAAGAGAGAGAGAGAGAGAGAGAGAGAGAGAGAGTGAGAGTGAGTGAGAAAGAGAGAGAGCGGGAATCCAGACAATGGAGAAGCGAGCGAGAAAATTGATAAAATTCAGGCACCGGAAGGGAACCAGGAGAAGAAGAAGAAGGAGAAGAAGAAGGGATGCCCTTGGGGCTGGTGGTGGGAACAGTATTTGCCGATTGGCAGTGTGAATCAGCTGTATGGAGGGGAAGTTCTGGGCAACCGGTCAGGCCTGCACACTATGCGAATGGCTATTCTTTGGTCTGCGGGGAACCGTGGGTGCGCATAATCCGTATGTTTCACCTTAACGGCAGCGTGATAGGGAGATTTTGAGTGAATTTTCATTTTTGTAAGTGCTACGACTTGCCCACAAAAAATAGGGGGTATTCTACGGGAATGAGTCATTTCGAAAAGGTATAAAGTTTTTCAAGACTGCCTAGACGCTTTCTGCGCTATTCGTCGTCCTGTGTTACTTTCAAAATGTCGAAATCCATATGTCAAATTCATAACGCCGAAATTTCGTCATGTCGAAATTTAATTAAGCTAATTTCCTGGAAAACCCGGAATCCTTTGCAAAAAATAATTAGAAATTCTGAATTTCGACATCATGGTTCGACATTAGGAATTTCGGCATTATGAATATTGACATTTTGATAAGAAAACTTTTTTATCAGAAAAGCATACTGAAGCTGAAATCCGCGATAGCGGAACTGTCGAATCGAGCTATTCGGGAAGCAAATCCCGAGTGAGAATCGGAGAGCACCCGCGGGCCCTCAGGGCAGAAGGGCCGATCCGCGGGGGTGTGATCGATTCGATAGCGCGCGCTATGGATGTGAGATATCCGATCAAAAAGGGGTGAAAAGGATCGAGGGGAGAGAGCTGTCGACCCACATCAAAGGACACCCACCGTCTGGCGTTCAACCATGGGAAAGGGAAAATAACGCATGGCGGGCTGCCAAAAAAAGGGTTATGCATAGGCTTAGGCTGCGGCGTGGCTTATGCTTAGGCTTAGGCTTTGGCTTATTGTTAGGCTTAGGTTGGACTTCGTCTTTGGCTTATGCGTAGGCTTAGGCTTAGGCCTGGGCTCAGGTCAAAAGCGTTGCTACATTAGCTTATCATCAGCTATAAATTCGCGAAAACCCACCCCTTGACGCCGTGATGAAAATAATCGGTGGGCACAAAGGATCTGCAGGCGGCTAACTGATTGATCGGAGCGCTTTTCTCGTGCCGATTCCCAAAGGTGAACAGATTCCGCAGGAAGGATCTACAAATGGGAAATTTACATGTGTTTTTAATAAAGGGATACCTTTTCGACCCGTCGGGCGCCGCCGATGTTGATGGGAGCACGGAAGCTGAGGGTCGAGCTGGAATTTGGGAAGTTGGGTCAAATTCAAGCAGTTTACGCTTAGGATTAGAACAAGCTTAAGCGTATTTTGAGTATAATTTTTTAATAGATAGCAAGTGGTGCCAAGTGCCCTTTCAATATAGGTGAGGGGGGCTTTAATTTGGGTGGTATGCCCGGAGGCGTCGAAGGGTCACTGGGTCAACCAAGCCACAGGGCAAGCTTGATGCCGAAAGGTGTGTCAATAAGGGCCATGCACGGTTTTTGGGCACCTGCCAATAGCACAGACCCGTTCGTTGAGCCTAATAAACCTTGGCTAAGCTTAATGAGCTGACGACAAGGTCCTACCTTTAATGCTTCGCGAACTGGAACGACCCAAAATTTCGCCGCGTTGCGTGAGGATGGGCGAGGCAGGAACTGGAATTATTTTTAGAAGTTTGTAGTTTAACGTATTGGCCGTGTTACTTTCAAAATGTCCAAATTCATAATGTCGAAATTTCACAATGTCGAAAGTTACATAGGCGAATTTCCCGGAAAACCATCGAAACCTATGCAAAAAATTCGACATTCTGAATTTCGGCATTACAAATTTCGACCTTATGAATTTTCGCATAGCAAATCGCAATGCCTACCTCGATCGTTTTTCATCGATCCGCTCGGACTGTACACTGGAGCGTAGTGTAGCCCGCCTCGATTTGGGTCACCGGAGCGAGAACGAAGGGATGGGCGCTTCTAAAAAATCTCAATCATATTTGCCAAATCTGGAATCGAGTCATGTAGATGTGGTTTTTAATAATACCTTTGTAATTTGAGGCCCCTCCAGCGCCGACTCATTCTTGGTGCAGCGCCGGGGCAGCGACGAGTCCGAGCTCCGCGACGATCCGCCCGAACTCAATGCCATCGGCGTGGTCCAGAAAGCTGCAAGTAGACTTTATCCTGATCGAAAAATCAGTGGAATTTCGAATACGCGGAAATCCTAAATTTTCCCGGGGCGTAGAAAGCATCTGGAAAAAGGCTGCGGAAAAAGATGATGAACACATGCCCGCAGGGCCGTCACGTGTCGTAAAAAGTTTACGTGCACTTGGGACGGCAGATGGTGCCCGGGGGCTGGTGTTTTCTTTGCACTAAGGAGAGGTATAGGTATAGAAAAATGCTAGGTTGGAGAATGTGATTTTTGAAATTTGGAGGAGCACCAAAAAAAGCCTAGCAGAAATGTTTGGAATGGGAAACCACCAAAATCTTGACAGCGAAAAACCCCGACAGCCAAAATTCCGACATATAAAATTGTGGTTTAAAGGAAAGTGGTATTCAAACAAGCATCAAAGATATGTCGAGATTTTGAATGTCGGTATTTTGGTTGGGATCCGTTTGGATGTGAATGAAGAAATTCCGAGCCCCTTTCTTACGATATACGAGCCCCACAGCCGCAGGGTCTCAAAGTTTTCGGTATTATTTTCTTATTCTGTCGGGATTTTTGCAACGCCAATCGATAGGGTGTCAATAAATCCACTGCGAGTTTTAATTTTAGCCCAAAATTAAGCAAAATAAAAAAGTTATAGCCAAAAAACATTCCGGCTGGGGGGAAAGTAAACTGTAGCCGATTTGTGAATAAATATATAGGTAATTTAGCCGTAAAGGTGATAATCCGGAGTATTGTCCGTTAAAAGTAATGATTTTTAGAAGTAATGATCGTCCCCTTAAGCCTATGAGCCCCAGGAAATGCGAACGACTGTGCTAACGCGCTGAAGGTTGAGGGCTAGCCGAAACGGCCGAGTCGAGAATTCGCCTCCACCTCCACCGCGTGCACAATAGGGGCAATTGACCGGTGGGGTGGGGGAAGCAGCAGTTTCAAGGTCTTCATAACTACAGACCCGCTCCTCGACACCACCAACTGGCATCCACGTTTTAATGTGCATCGGCCGGGAGGGGAAGGAGGAAGGCTTAACGGAAATTCGAGCCACGACAACATTTCCCTCTAGGTAATCCAATCTGCGGCTGTGCTTTGTCAATTTCGAGGGACGATTTTTGAAAGTTTTTAAAAGTTAAAGGTGATAAACGGCTAGGAAAAAGAGCGTCGCAACTTTCTGAAAACTGCATAAACCAGGCTAATGATTCCCAATAATTTTCGACTATTCCACTATTTTTTTCGAATTTTGGCTACGCCATTCGATAGAGAGTCAAAAATATACTAAGAGTTTTAATTACAGTCCAAAATAATGTAATATAAAAAAATTATAACGAAAAACTTTTTGTAAATTCCGGCTGGGGGGATAAAGTAAAGTGTTACCCTAAATTATAGTCTATTAAAAAATGCAGGCCGCGACACCGGGAGTATGAATTTGGCTGCCTCACCCCCCGGAGCCAGGAGGGATTGGAATCGGTCAAAATGAAGGGCTGGGTGAAACGGGAAGGGAGCGAGGAGGAGCAGAACCTGTACTGCTCATAGCCGATAAATTCATCCTCCCCCCGCCCGGGCTCGCACCCGGATTTGCATATACCGGGTCACAGGGCTCACCGCCAACAGATATAGCCAGCGCGCCGTGAAGGGCGCTTTGCGGGAAACGGTAAATTCAAGGAAATGTCAAAACGTGAGGAGCGTGAAGTGGGGAAGCTATAAAAAATTTGACAAGCTTTAAAGGCGCTAAATATTGCTCTTACGGGTAGTAGAAACCAATATCGATCATCACCCGTGGCTATTTTCTCCCCAATTTGCATAGGAGCCGAAGGGCGGCGGAGATTAGGGGTGAGCAGCACTCGGCTGACCCGCTCATTATATGGCCCGGTGGGGGTGCGGATCAACAGATCCATCATCGCGATTATATTCACGACCACGATCGATCGGTATCGCACACCGGAAGGATGACTTTTATAGATTGGTAGTTTATTACCATGAGGTCGAAAATCCGAATGTCGAAATTCATAATGTCGAAATTCACAATGTCGACATTTTTTGCATACGATTTGGAAAGTTTTCCGGGAAAATTAGCTTATGTAAATTTTGACCTCATGAAATTCTAACATTCTGAATTTCGACATTATGACATTTTCAAATTATCACATTTCGAAAGGGTAGTAAGTAGTAAGTAAGGGGGAAGGGTAGTAAGGTTGAAATCTAGGGTCGCAAAAAGTTAGAGGCTTAAAAATGCTTTGAAGCTCTAACGTAAGGTGATGGTTGATTAAACCAGCGATCTGCTCATGTACCAATTTCCTCTCGTTAATGGATCACACTCATCCTGAGCACGATGGCCCTCGCGGAAATGATTGAGGCTAATTTACTGGCAAGCGTATCGCCATTTGCTTAATGGTCTGCCATGGAAACACTCAATCTGAAGCGAGACCTAGGCTTAGCTTAGGCTTAGGTTTAGCTTACAAGGAGACGTTTTTCGGTGGGCACGGAGTTTCGAGACGGGACCAAGCCTTAGGTTTAGGCTTTGGCTTAAGCTTGGGCTCGGCGTAGGCATAGCTTAGCCTGTTAGCTTAAAATCAACCCTAAGCCTAAGCATCAGAAAAGCTAATTTTCAATCCAGCCTTCAAATACTTCCCTATATGGCACGATAGTTGAAAATAGGTAGATAGTCGTTAAAAATGGCCTCAGCCTAGGCCGTTTTCAAAGGCTACTTAACACCGAAGAAATGGTGGTGAATTGTCGTGGTAGCTATGGTGGTGATGGTTGAGGGGAAGAAGGGTGATGGTTGTTTGGCCTGTGTATACGCTTCGGTGAGGTGTCGGGAAGGGGGAAGGGTTGAGGGCAGTTGCATGTGCATCATCAACTCAAAGACAAAGACAAACGAGGTGGGGGCCCTAGTGAACATACTACCCAATTGCTGTAACATCACCATATACCCAGAGGAGTGGCTAGCAGAGGTTCTTTAGGAAACGCCATAGCGGGCCAGGATTTCTATCATTATGAAAATGCAAAAATGGTCACATTACTGGAGGGGGGTAGGAGGAGGAACCATTATTAAAACTAAATAGTGGAAAGCTTTCTAATTGATTTTTAGCATTCCTAAACCTCAAAACTTTAAAAATTTGTATTTAAAAATACGAAAAATATCCATTTTTTGACCGAAAATGGCAGATTTTTACGAATATCTAGACTTTTTAAAGTTTTTAGATAGTTTTGTTAGTTTAAATACACTTAATCCTTCAAGACCACTATTAAAGCACTTGCTATCACTTATTAGGCATTTCTAAACTTATACAAACGTTCGGTGACCCCCCCGATAATGCGAAAGAACCTAGAAGCTACAACAAATTCGCTCCATACCCGAAAAAGAAAGAACGACACGCGTGAGGCTAAGCAAAAAATGGGCAGCTTTTCCCTGGTGAGATCTTGGCCCTAGCGCCACGGGGGCCCAGGTGACAAATGGCACCAACAGTTGGACACACGCCAATCAGGCTGAGGCCCCACCATCAAGGAGACGACGGCGGGAAATGGATCGATCAGCACTCACCGCAAAACACCAATACACAGCAAGGTAGACATTTTGGACCCGACCACCTAAGAACCTACCGCCGCCGAGAAGCGCCAAATTACGCAGCTGGGCCACCGACTCGCAGTTGACGACCGCCCTCGGCAGGGAAAGCTTGCTAGAACACGGTTTTGAACCTTGAGGATCACCTCCAAGCCTAAGCTCAAACCTAAGCCTAAGCCAAAGCCTAAGCCTCAGCCTAACAAGCCAAGCCTCAGCCTTTTACTCACAAAAATCTACCCTTTTTCGCAGTAATACACCAACAAGTCGGGCACGGTGGCGAAGGTCATCGAGTGTCCGCGCAGCATATAGTGGTTGTGACCACCATTTTCTGACCTAGAGTTTGTTGGTCATTGGTGCTTTTCCGCTATGCTCTACCGCTTGTTCGTGATCACATGATGCTCCACCTTGTCCTCTAGTTTTCTGCGGTAGGTGAGGACGAGCGAGTTGGCACGGTCAGAGAAGCGCACGATGAAGTTCTGGAATTTTTGTTGTAAATAGCAAAGAAGTTGGCAGGCTAGCAGAGATTGTTGAGGAAAACTACTGATCCTAAAAATTCTTCACCTACCCCAGGCTCCATATGCCGGAGAAATGAGGCGGAAGTCTCGCGAGTGATGTTGATCAGATGCCTGCGAAGCAAAAAAAACTCAGTTTTCTAAGGGCTGCCATACCAAATCGGCATCGAGACTACAAGCCTTTCGAGAAGTGGAGGCACCACCGGCTCGAGCTCCGGCTTTTCCGGCTCATCGCCTGTCCAACCGGTCGTCGCATCCAGTACGCGGGAGCTTGTCCGGAAAACCTCATTTCGGGCAGTCCGTGTGCTGGCCATCACTGCAAAATAAGGACCATGAGATTGATTAAGAAAAATTCAAATTTTGCCTAATATAGAGGCAGGAAAAGAGGTGGAATCACTTTTAAAGGTGATACGATACCGTGGCAGAACGCCAACCGGAAATAACCGGCGATAGCGTGAAGCCGAGGGGAAACGACTCTCGCGCGCTCCGCGATTAATTATCCGATGGGCCCTGTGGGGGTATTTGCCGCTGGGCCCTTCTCACTGTCTGTCTGCCCGATTGTGGGTCTGTTTGTCAGCAAGCAGGGTGGGCATTGTGACCCCATCCACCCGCCCCCGGCGGGCCCATTTGGACGGGGGCGGAAGGCCGGAAAAACTGGGCCGGGGCTTGGGCGCAAATTATGGGGAGCACACTGGCCAATGGAAAATCATCTATAGGGTCGCTAGACGAAATTAGGTGGCATAGAACGGCCTATCAGCATTTTCAACGCTGTGTTTTCAGTGCAGCGAAAATAATTTTGTCAGAAAATTTTTTGTATAAGTCTGGAAATGCTAATTTAATAGAAAGTATTACAATAGTGTTTTAACGGTATATAACTATATTTTAACTAGGAAAACTGTCCAGAAACTTTGAAAAAGTCGAAATCTTGGTAAAAAATCGGGCTTTTTCGGGTTTTGGGTCTCTTCAGGGTCTTGAAAGGGCTTTCAGTCCTTACTTCGAAACGTCAAAAGAAAAGGAAAGGAGAAACAAACATTAATGACAGGATGGACTTGGATTTTCGGCGGTAAGGGCAACCAAAACGAAAATATTTTCGTTCTCCAGGAGCTTGGAGGGTTTTAAATCGAACCAAAAATACCAGAGTGCCTCCCCCCTCGCTCCACTCAATCTCCCCGCACGGCATACCGGTTCGGGGGCACTTTGATCCTTACGAAAAAGGAAGCCTCACTGCCTCCTTTCCAGTTGACTAGACAATGGCAATCCGAGGGGGAAAAGCCTGGCTTAAGAGCTTGGATTTGAAACCGTTAAAAATTATAGGTATCTAACAAAGGGACAAAATCGTGTCAAAAAAAGCAAAAAATCACATTTCGAAGAGGGTTTTTTGTAGAAATGTGGAATCTCGACATTGTGAAATTTCTACATTCTCAAAGTTCCTCAAAAATTAAGAAAATTCTCGAGAAAAGCTCCTCATTCCAAATTGGCAGGTGTTCGTTTCGTTCCGGACGGCCGGCCAGGCCGTATTCCCCGACCAATGTGGCCGGGGACATGTGGACGATTCGAGGTCACCCCGGAGCGGAAAGCGCTACCGCACAACCACCACCCCCAATTTTCCACTCCTCAACGGCTGTTTTCGGCCAAAAAGTCCGGATTTGGCATACTGGTCAGTGGGCAACGCCAGGTTGCTATTCGAAAATCAGGGGCTTACGGGCTAAGTACATCGCTGGGTTGTTGGACTTTGCGAAGGGGACAGCTGGTTAGAATCGTGAAAAGGCTTCCGGAATCCGGCGGATACTGCGAAATCGAGTTGGAGCAGTTCAGTGACTTCTGTCTAGGTTTCTGCGAGGGCTTGGAGCTGTAGGGCTAGGCTTAGACTTCGGGGCTAGACTTCGAAAAATTTTCGACATTTCCGTCGGGATTTTGGCCACTCCATTCGATGGAGCAGCAAAATATATACTGAGTGATTGAATTACAGCCCAAAATAATGTAGAAGTAAAAAGTCATAGCGAAAATCTATTGGGGACTTCCGGCTGGGATGGGGGTGGGGGGTGTTAAAGTAAAGTCTTACCGACTTCGGGCTTAGAAATCCAAAGTTATGTCGGGCCAATTTAATACTAGCAGAACGAAACGCTTAGTGCATAAATAAATCGATTCCAAAAAGCCTTCGCATTCCTATGCGCCCCATGGTGTATGAGGGACACCCCAGAGGTCTAAAGGGATGAGTCACGACAGGGCGGTCGACGATGCGATGGCCCGAGTGCAGACATTTCGAAATGAAGGGCCATGTCCAACGCAAAAAGGAACAACCCGAAACCTGATGGGCAGGAGCACGAGTTGGTATTATGGCCAAAAGCTTGTTTAGAATGGAGACCGGGCCGCGAAAAGTTTAGGAGCGCCCACATCTGCAATGAGGGATGAGGGATGGATTGCTGGGGCAAGCTGGTCAGCGTTATGAAGGGAGACACTGGGTCATAGTGGCAAAAATTTCATTTTACAGCTAGCGAGGGACTCACCGGCAAGAGGAGCTTTTCGGAATACCACCACCTGCGGGGCGGTAACTTCTGGGAGCTGTTCAGGATTGGAGTAGCTGAAACGTTCTTTTTTAATGAATTAATCAAAAGGAGGCGGAAGACAGATGGGGGAGAGAGAGCGAGAGCGTGAGCGAGAGAGTGAGTGACAGGGCGTGAGAGCGAGAGGTTGAGAGAGATAGGGAGACAGAGAGAAAGCGAGAGAGAGACAGAAAGAGAGAGCGAGAGAGAGAGAGAGAGAGTAGCCGCGCACGCCTGCTAACAATTCATCCTAAAGTTTACGATAATATCAGAATTTAATCCATAGCCTAACCACGAAACTGCAGTGGTTTCCCTAAAAAAAACCTGGTGTCCACGGTCCGGTGGTGCGGCACTTTTGCATCGAGACAAAGGGGTAGATTCGGCGGAAAATGTGCTGTGGGAACATGTGCCCCCGGGGCTCGTACACATGCCCCCCCCCCACCCTCCCCAGTCAGCTCACCCTTTCAGTTTTTATGGGCCATTCGAATCTTTTCCCAGGGCCACCTCCTCCCGAAAAACCACTGTCCCCCCATATGCGCCCTACTTGCTGCCATTAGCTCCAAAGGGAGTTGTAAGGATAGAAGGAAAACTTTAACAGCAACTTGTGCTGGGGTCCGCAAGCCAGGGAAGAGTCAGTGGACAGTTGCGATGTCAACACCCAACAACAACACAATAAATCACAAGGGGCACCAACCTCGTAGGAGAAACTTCAAAGTTGATGCTGCCTATGGGAGGAACTTCTGAAAGTTTGTTGAGGACACGCATCCCAAAAGACAGAGACAGACAGAAAATTTACCGTTTCCATGGGCTTTAACTTCGCGAAAGGTCACTTTTTTCTTGCTGGGCGTGGTAATCATTTCGAAAGTTCTCGGATCCTCAGGCACAGTTTCTGGTAGCGTTCGACCTAATAAGTGAAAAGCTTCAGCTACGCATAAGCCAGGTTACCTAAGCCTAAGTCTCAGATTAAGTTTAAGCCAAGCCCAAGCCTAAATCTAAGCTTAAGTCCTAAGCAAAGCCTAAGCCTAAGCTTAAGCCTAAGCGATGCCCTAGCCGAAACCTAAGCCCAAGCCTAAGACTAACAACTTACCTTCCGTACAAGGAACCACAGCTCCTGTGATTAGCACAGTCCGGCTCATCAGACTTGGTCGTGGAGGCGGCGTTGGTCTCCAGCAGACTTCGGTCGGTCTCTCCTCGGCCATACCGTCACAGACCAGCCCCTCCAGCTTCATGTTTGAAAAAATGGTGCCCCGGGGCCCGGGCTTGGTTCCCACGCTCCCTCCGTCCCGCTCAATCGATGGGCGGCGGCCGCTGCAAAAAAAATGGTGCGCCCCGAGGTGGTGGTCAAACTAGAAGCAAAATA
Source organism: Mesorhabditis sp. LJ9110 (assembly GCA_038088335.1). Taxonomy (NCBI): domain Eukaryota; kingdom Metazoa; phylum Nematoda; class Chromadorea; order Rhabditida; family Rhabditidae; genus Mesorhabditis; species Mesorhabditis sp. LJ9110. The sequence goes on from JBBGBA010000031.1 coordinate 188,825, forward strand.
GAAGGACAACGACAAGGAGGTTAAAATGAGGGAAATCTTGAACGGTAATGGTGGAAGGTTTTTCCTCCTTCCCAAAAAAAACCCAGAGGCCGTCGTCAACCCGGGGCATTTCGGGGCTAAACGGTACGCGCCATATGAATCAGCTGCGCCCCTTCGATTTGGTGGCTCAGCGGGACAAATCGGCTGCTCACATCCATTGGGAGCAGACGGCAGAGACACACTGATTGGGCTGTCTTAAGTGAGTCACACGCATTTGGAAATGTTGGGTTACCTAGGGACATTGAGCGATTGGTTGGTTCCCGAGGGGAATGATGCATTTCAAGGCGATCAACCCAGGATCGATGGCTAGACTTATGCCTATGCCTAATCATAGGCTTAGGCTTGGCTTAGGCTTAGTCTTTAGCTTAGGCTTACACGTGAAGAATTTTTCGCTGATTCCGAATCCGCTTCCAATTTTTTGCCAAATATCATAGCTCGTTTTAGATAGTTCTAGCGCTTCAAAGTACCATTTTTCCCAAATTTGCGAATTTCAAAGACATTTATTTTTCCTTTCCTTTCTCGAAAACCATTATCGTCATCGTGTTCAAAAAAAATTCTCTATCGAATGAGCTGCATAGCTCAAAAATCGAAAAATTGCAAAAAATGACTTCTTGTCGGCTCAAATGTGACCTTAAAATCGCTATAACTTTTTTAAACTTGGCTATTTGGCCAAAATTTAAAGCGGATTCGGAATCAGCGAAAAATCAGCCAGGTCCGATACCGAAACGTCTGCTCGACCTTGGGTGGTTCCCTGGTTAGACTTCAGCTTAGACTTAATCCACCCCCCAATATCAACATAGTCCATTTATTACCACTTAACGGTCCAGCTTGGCTCCCCCCGGGTGCACTCGGCAGGGGGCATTTATCGGCCGTGCTAAATGGCGGGCATGGTGAACCAGGATTTACGACACCTTTATCACCCAACCGGGTCAATTCTGCGGGGGATGCGTGAAATCTCAGACCCCGACAAAAAAACCTTATCGCTCCCGCGGATCTCTCGCCGTCATTTTAAACTGTGGCCTCCTTGTGGCATCCAAATCCGCCGTTTCGGAATCTTTAATTTCGCTGGAACTCCATTCAAAATGGCATGGTTATTCCGGACATTAATTTTAGCGGCTTTATCGAGCTGTTTTCTTTGTGAGGTGAGTTGATTTTTCCTTGTTCATTCCTATGAAAATCCAAAAAATTGTTGAAGTCTAGGGCCCTCAAAAAAAGGCGATACCTGAACCGCGAATTGCCATCATTGGCGCCGGGATGGCCGGGTTGTCCGCCGGGAAACGGTAGGGTTTTCTGGGTAGTAGCTCTTTGGCAAAGCGCATTCTACGACACAAGCTCTCGATTCAGCCTAATGGAGCTCGGCCTGACCGAATACGATATCTACGAGGGAGCAGAACGAATCGGGGGCCGCATTCATTCCATTCCATACCGTAACCAGTTCGTTAAGTTCCAAACAACGCGCGCTTAGACGGCGGCTACCTCCAGATGGGGGCGCAATTCATTAACGGCGAGGCGAACCCGATCTATAAGATTGCGTCCAAGTTGGGGCTGATCGAGGGGGAGCTGTCCGACTTGGCCCACTTCACCGAGTCCATCTACCCGTCCGGACCATGCGAAACTTACAAGTCTGTTTCTTTTTAGTCTGTTTTCGGCTTGTCGCGGATGTTAAAACATCTAGAGAAAATTAAAAGATTCTGAGCAAGCTCGATTTGAGGTCTATTAAATTCTAGCAAAAATCTTTGCAGATTACTCCTTTTCAGGAGCGACTTCCAGTTATTCATGGATTTCATTGAGCCGCTGGACACGAAATATCGTACCCTAGCCGAGGTCGACGAAAAGATCGCACGCTCGCATTCGATGAAAATGCTGTTCGACCTGGACTTTGCCGAGTTCGTGAAGGTACGCGAGAGATCTCGATTCTTTCACATCATCGGGGGGCGAACTTTTTGTACAAGTTTAGAAATGCCTAATAACTTAATAGAACGGTTTTTAAAAACTTCGAAAAAGTCGACATTTTTTCCAAAAATCGGCCATGGTTGGGCGAAAAATCGATAGTTTTGCGATGTTTTAAGAAAAATTTCTAAAGTTTTTACGTTTAGGAATAGTAAAAAACCATTTCGAGACCTTCAACGATTTATATTTGAAAAATTAGATCCTAAGGAAAAAAATTGGGCCTCCCGCAACTGAAATCCCTAAAAGAATGGATTATTTTTCTAGGAGCACAAGATCTACGGTAGACGCCTATATTACTTTGAGGCCCTATCGCGGCCGTATCGCTCCTACTGGGAATTTGAATGGTCGTCGGATTGGGGAGATGTGAGACGATTTCACAAAATTTCTGAGTAATGAGCAAGTTTAGCAAAGTCTAAGCAACCTGAGGGACTGGGACGATCAGGGGGCCATTGGCGTCTCCTACACGACCACGAAAATTGGCTACAAGGGCATTATGGACTTCATGGCAGGGCAATCCCCAGCACAGAATCTGCATCTGAATCATCGGGTTGCTAATATCAATTATGCGGGTGATTCGATTGAGGTAAGCAGCTAAATTTTTGCGTAGGTCTCTGAAAAATACACATTTCCTTTTGACCAAACTCTGGAAAACTTACACTCTTTGTAATATTATTAGCGTATTATTAATATTGTCATAATAATGGCTAGACGAGGCCTGCGTTAAAACGTTCTTTCGTCTAGTTGACGCTCCACAACGGCTCAAAAATCGAAAAGCACTACGACTATGTGATCGTGACGACGTCGCTGGGCCATCTGAAGAAGTACGCTGGCTCCCTGTTTACGCCACAGATTGGCCGTTTCAAGCGGAACCTAATAGACGCCGTAGGTAAGCCAGCCTCGGTTTGAAAACCTTTAGGCTAACCTCTAACATTTAGGATTTGGTGGTTCCTGTAAGATATTCATGCGTTGGGAGGAGCCGTGGTGGCTGCCGGGCACCCATTCCATTGCCCCACTCCCGATCAAGGTATTTTAAGATGACGGCAGACATGGCAATTCCGATCGGCCGAGCCGCGCGGCCGGGCCGGCGGCCTAATTTCCATAAAAAACGCGGCCCCCTACGAGCCGCCGTAATTAGTTACTTCCGGAAATGCGCTTTGCGGCCCTCGCCGCATTTTCATTGCGGCTCGGCTGCGCCGCGCCAAGCCGCAAACCGGAAGTGGCTCATTTACATACCAAAATCCGCGAATTTCATGCGAAATGGCAATGGAAATGAGAAAATTAAGGTTGTCGAGTATGGATATTCCTCGTTAGCAAGCTAAATACCCATTGCATCTCTGATTTGCGTACCGGAAGTTCTCAAAACTCATTTGGATGCGGCCTTAAAAGCCGCGCGGCTTGGCCGCCGTGCGGCCTCAAACTGAAAAGCCGCGGCCGCACCGGAAGTGCGGCTGCCGCGCGGCCCGGCCGCATTCTAATTTTTGCGGCCGAAAAAGCCGCGCGGCCCGGCCGATTGCCATGTCTGGGTGACGGTGACATGAGGTCTTCTAGGGATGCCTGGGCCGTGAGGTTGAGGTGGAGCGATTTGAGGAGGAGATGACGACATTGCAAGTAAGCCTCAAGGAGTGGCACGAACCACATATGTAGACGGTAGCCTGGGAAAAGAACACATTAATGGCGTGGATCGCGGGCAAGGGTCATCGGCTGATGGACGAGCTCGAGGATCAAGAAATTGTCGACAGGACCACGAAGTTGATACGCTATGTGATGAACAATCAAACGATTGCGCCGCCTTCAGAAATTGTTAGGTGAGCTAATTTGTGGGCAAATTCTGAGAATCCGGATCATTCCGGTCGTTTTACCCATAAATGGTTTTAAAATCTGGGGTTTCTGGCTGTCGAAATTTTAAATGTCGGGATCTTGGCGTTTTTCCTCTGTGGGCGTCGGAAATAAACTTGTGTATTGCAGGACACGTCTCACGCAGAACGAGCTCATCCTTGGCGCCTACTCCTACGTCAGCCAAGCACAGGCAGCTGCCGGACTCAAGCACGCCGATCTGGCGATGCCGTTGAAGCGGGATGGAAAGCTTCGAGTGATGTTCGCCGGAGAGGCGACACATTACAGGTGGGGCCATCAACCTGTCCGAAGGCTTTTTTAGAATGTTCGAGACGGCCGTCGGCGCCTACCAGTCGGGACGTCGCGAGGTCGACCGTCTCGTCGAGGACTGGGCCATTCGGCATGGGGTCCGGCGGAAGAATGGCAGCTCACCTGGCCAGAGGATGGTCCGAAAAGGTGTCGACAAGAAGCAGCGAATATCATCGGTGTGCAATAACAAAAGTGACGGCGGTTGCCATTAGTTGTCTTGCTTTTCTAATTCATTTACGGGTGTGCCACGAATAAAGTTTTGATCAACGTCTCGTTTTATCACATTTTATACTCGTCGTCGAAAGCTCATGTTTTGATGAGGGTCAGATCCTTTTCTTGATTCCGCCGCTTCCGACTCGGCATGTGCTCCACCTAAAATGAGAATGATTGATTTTGATGCATGCTTCAAACCATGGCTTGGTTCTTGGTTTCCGGCAGAACAAAGTGCCAGGTGAGGATGTCGATCAGGGCCGTGATGCACATCACCACGAATGGCAAACCGATCCAGTAGTCACTCTGAAAGATTCAGTTTAAAGACGTACTGGAAGGTAACCCAAAGCTCTTTTTATGTCTTTGGTCTTTGCTCCTTTAAAAAAGGGGCTCCGAAATCTGGCCCACAGCCCCTTGCGTTGATTCCTGGAAAATAGCCGCAGCGACTGCAACGCGTCCGCGCCGCAGGATCTTTTGCCCATGTTTGGGCGTGAAAACGCTTGAATATAAAAATTCTGACGCTTTATCTGGGATCCACATAGAATTTTGGCCATTCTAGACATTTTAGTTATGACAATTGCTCCGAGAATCAGCGACATCGGGAGTCTGGGTGACTTACAAGGCATTACGACATGTAATCGCCTCGCACTCAAAATGTCGTTTTCGCCCCAAGAACTTTTCGGTTTTACTCAAATATTTTGCATTTTTTTTGGCGATGAAATCACTTTTCTGGTATTTATCGGCCGCAACCTTTTTGTTCTTCACCAATGGGGTCAATTCTTAAATGCGCGATTTTGACTTCCGAGTCCCTTTAAAGCCTTCCTAGAAGGTTCTTACCAAATAAAAAACAAATGGCGAAAGCGTAACGCCGCAACGGTTGAAGAACGATTGGAACGAGTAGCCGAGGTTTCGGATCGGCGTGGGGAATATTTCATTCGACAGGATCGTGGCGGCAATGTAAATCTGTAAAAGCCATGGAGTATTGGCGCCTAGAAATTCTCACCTGGGACGTCATCGACACGGCAATGAGTATCGAGATTCGAATCCAAAAGCTCAGCTGCTCCGACATTTCTGAAAAATTACACTATTGTTTGTTTATTGCGAGCGCCTACCGTAGTAATGGGCCCCAATGACGAGGAGTAGAGGCAAAACGATGAACAACAGCCCGAACCAGTGCACAAATTTCCGGCCGCACCACTTGTGCCTGTAGTCGAGCCAGGCAAATGCCACATTCGTTGCCCATCTATGAAAGGTATCTTAGACCTTCAGGTTATATGTACCTTATTAACCCGGTGTACACCATATTCATGTAGATCGACCCGCTCATCTTCTCAAAGTTGAACATGATCCCGTAATTAATGATGGAGATTGAGAAGCTGAAAGGAGAAATTAGACGCTGCGAGCATTGGCAATTATCGACATTTTTTGTAAAAATCCTTACAAGGTAAAGGAGAGAATGAGGGTGATGGTGGTGAGCCACGGGGTTGAGAAAAGGTGATAGTAGTAGTAGTGTTTACTCTTGGCTCGTTGCCTCTCAATTAGCTAAATGAATTGTGTATGCTTGGGCTTAATCTTGGAGATAGCATACGAGTCTGACTCATTCTCAACAATTGCCCACCTCATGCTCATATAGCAGCACCTCCTCCAACTCGTTGCACTCCGCCTCATCCCGGCGATCGAGCTTAAAAGACGGGTAGGACTTTACTTTACCCTCCACAGCCGAAGGGTCTCAAGGTCATCGGTATTCTCGCTTATTTTGTCGGGATTTTTGCAACGTCATTCGATAGAGCGTCGAAAAATACACTAAGGGTTTTAATTTCAGCCTACAATAATGTAAAATAAAAAAATTATAGCCAATACATTCCGGCTTTCGGCGGGGGGTAAAGTAAAGTTTAGCCAAAGGCCGGAACGTCTATATGTTAACCTACGTACCTTAAAAACCTTCTGCATCACGACCCTAGCCTCGGCGATCCGCCCCTTTTGAATTAACCACCGCGGTGATTCGTGGATGAAAAAGCTGAAACGGAATTTGCATGGTACCAAGAGAACACTTTCTGAATACTCTAAAAAGCTTACAACATCAATATAGCGGCAAACAACAGAATTGCGCCTAGCGCCACTGCGAAACTGCTCCATGTGTGCGTCAGGTAGGCGATGAAGGCCAGCGGGGCCATATTTGGGGACCAGGTGATCAGCTGAAACGAAGCAAAGGCCTTAAAAACCTGTAAAACCCCGCTTACCATACTGATCCAGAGCCGCGACTTCTTCGGCAAGTTCTCCACCCAGAAGACGTTGAATACGCTGAAAAAGGCGCGCGGTTTGCTACGAAAAATATCCCTACGCTATCGAGCCGCCCAGGAAGAAGCCGCAGATTATCCGGGTGACGATGAACCAGAAAAGCGACGGCGAGAAGGCGGAAATGATTTGGCTGATCCCGCACCCCATCAGGCTGGCCATTAGCGCCTAAGTCAAATTTGTTTCTACTTTGAAAATTTTATCAAATAGTTGAAGGTTTTTAATTTTTTTTATTGGAAGCTTTCACTTCCAAAAACTTGACTAAAAATTCGCAAATTTGATGCCTACCCGTTTTCTGCCAAACGAGTCGCTCAATTGGCCAAAGACGACGGCACCGAACAAGACGCCTAGCATTTGGAAGGAGATCACATTTTTCACAACTTTTGAGAGACCACAGTACAGCTCGAACTGAAAAGGATCGTGATGAGCTTTGTTTGTAGGTTCTAAGCGAACTTTATGAATTTTTAGATGTTCCGGGACTCGTTCCTCGCTCCCATAGGTATATTTTGTGATGCGATGGGGGATAATCGCTAGGTACTTGGTGTGGGAGCACGAAAATCCGGGGACAGGATGATAGACCTGGCCGCTCCTTTAAAGTCAGCGATGCGTGAAAGTGAAGCGCAGATTCGATGAGCCCATGTGGCACCGACGAGGCCAAGGCCGCCCCGGTTTCGAGTCGCGATCAACTCCAAAATGGTCCGTTTCGCACGTGCAGTAAGTTAGAGAGGCGTTTTGACTTTGTTGTAGTCACATAAGTCACAAGAATTTTGCGGAAAATTTCATTGGTGGCGGTTTTCGTCTGGTCTAAATTGAACCCCACCTCAACATCGATCGACTTAAACTGGTAGCTGATTTCCGGGCGGGAGCAATTTCCGGCCATGAACCGTTGGCATTTGTCCTCATTCGTCAGGGCTATCGTCCTCGGGTCACCGTTACAGTATAATGTTTCGACGGGCGGGGATGCTCCTGGAAACCGTGAGCGTTCTGAGTCTATTGATATGCCGCTGCCACACGGCGCTCAGCCTAGCACCAACCAGCAAACACAAAGTAGAACATTGTGGAGCATTGGCCAAGGAGGCAGAACTCGCTGACGAAGCAGAACAACGCCACATAGCGCCCGAAGACGATCAGATCATCGAGGCGGCGCGGCGTAGTCGCCTCCCCAGCACTCCTCGTCTTCATCAGGGGCCCAAGTTCTGAAGTTTGATATCCTACTAGCCTTAAATTTGTAATAATGGAAGCCGAGCATTTTAAAACCAGAGAGAGGGAGAGAGAGACCCAATCAAAAATCAAGGCCCAAAGCGACAGTAGCTCAATCAATCTTGTCCGTAACTGCCGGAAAATGTTCTACAAAAACGCGACGATGTGAACCGAAATGATAAGGCGGGCGGGGTGAGATCGTTGCTCGGATCACCAACCCGCCCCTTATACAATTAACGGGACTCGAAAATTATCGACTCTCAAGCGGAACCGAAAATTCTAGAAGAGAGTTTAGAATGACATTTCAACTTTAGGCTTTCGAGTTGTGTTAAAAACCGAGGGGTTGAATATTTCTGAATGGTTAACCTTAAAAATGTAGCGTAAAGAATCTGAACACCCCCGGGATACCGATGAATGATTGAGGTAAGTAAGCAGACGGCCCGCACCGGTATTGTAGGTGTTGTATTTTCTGCTCCTGCGCGGACTCCTCCCTTTCCGAGAGTGTCTCTGTTTCTCACATGCCCCACATCTCTCGCCGTCTCTCTCATTTTGCTTATTCTCCGATGTCAGAACGATGATCCACCTGTACCCGAATGACATGCTCCGGGTAACCTTGAAAAAGAGTACGAAATTTGGCACCGCTTTTCAGGGCGACCTTCCGGGCACCACCAGAAAAACCGGTAAAGCCTAAGCCTCAGCCTGAGCCTAAGCCTGGGCCGAACCTATGCCGAAGCCCAAGCCTTACAAGGGAAGTGCACGACCGGCCCACGAGAAATCGACACGAGACATAGTGGATCTGATAGAATCGGACACGGGATTCGAACTGTAATCAGAATTTGCTAAATAAACGGAAAAAGTTATGAAGCTTAAAGGTTGGTAAAATCCCCAAAATCGGACCTTTATGGGCCCGTAAAGGCCGGAATGGAATTTGCAACCCATAGTCATCTTGTTCAGCGAAAAGCGCTTTTGAATCGGCTATCTTACTTCAAGTTTCGATGATTTGCAAATCTCTTCTAGAACTTGACAGGCCATACCTTGCCGTGATAAAAATTTCTGAGTTGCAAATGCGTTTCACTCATTCAGCCTTTTCTGCTGAACAAGATGCACTAATTCTTTTCTCCTCAATTCCATTCCCCCGGTTTCTACGGGCCCTTAAAGGTACCGTTTTTGGCGATTTTACCAACTTTGAAGCTTCATAACTTTTTTCTCCGTTTTATTTAGCAGATTCTGATTACAGATTCGGAATCCCCGTGTCCGATTCTATCAGATCCATTATGTCTCGTGTCGATTTCTCGTGGGTCGGTCGTGCACTTCCCTTGTTAGCCTAAGCCTGACCTAACAATAAGCCAAATCCTAAGCATAAGCCTTAAGCCCAAGCCTAAGCCAAATCTAAGTCTAAACCTAAACCCTAAGCGTAAGCCTCGCCTAAGCCTAAGCCTAAGCCTAAGCCTAAGCCTAGGTCTAATCATAAGCCTAAGCCTAAACCTAAACTAAACTCTTATATTTTGCTAAAAAAGATCGTAGTGGTTACGGTATTCCATACCAGTCCCTTTAATTCAAGTTCGTCCAAATTTTTTTATCTTTCTTATGCGCCAAAAAATCTTCGTTCCAACCCCTCCCAATTTTGTCTTTTGATTGTCATTTTATGACGCCATCTGTTTCTTATCAGCATGCCTTTGGCAAAGGCCAGGGCATGCATCTGGCCGACCTAAACGGGGGCCGTGACGCGACCGCAAGGCCTCCCCCTTTTCGCACAATTTCAAGCAGACCTCGGCCACGAAAGTCTTTTACTTATTTGAAACTCACTTCTCTGGCTCTAGTTCATTATAATTAAACCCTCGTCGATTTTAGCCTAGAGCCAGGCATTTTTTTCCCTTGTTTAGAAAGTATAAATCATTTAAACTGCATGAAAGAACCATTTTAGAGCATCAATGTCCGATCGTGACTGCCGCATCTACGTGGGCAACCTGCCGGCCGACGTGCGCGAGCGGGACATCGAGGATGTCTTCGGAAAATACGGACGCATCCGCGCAACTGACATCAAGAACGGCAGAGGGCCCGCGTTCGCCTTCATCGACTTTGAGGATGCCAGGTGGGTACAGCTGGAAAAAAATTTCCGTAACTACTTTAAAAATCTAGAAAAACTGATACGTAAAACCTTTCAGAGATGCCGAGGACGCGGTCCGCGGACGTGATGGCTACGATTTTGATGGATACCGATTGAGAGTTGAATTCCCGCGCGGAGTTGGCCCGCGTGGCGTCGGGGGCAGACCGATGCGTGATGGTGGAAGCTCGCGCGGAGCTCCTCCGCCACGACGTTCCGGATACCGCGTCAAAATCACTGGTCTGCCTCCCACTGGCTCGTGGCAAGACCTCAAGGTATGTCTGACTTTTATTTACCAAAATAGTATTTGCGTAAAACCTGGACGCCTATCCTTTCAGGACCACATGCGCGAGGCGGGAGACGTCTGCTACGCGGACGCGAATGGCGATGGAAGCGGAGTTGTGGAGTTTTCGCGCTACGAGGACATGCGCAGGGCCATCAAGAAGCTGGACGACACGAAGTTCCGATCTCACGAGGGCGAGACGGCATATATTCGAGTGGAGGAGGAGAGCGGCGGCGGCCGGGGAGGACGGTCGCGCTCTCGTTCTCCACCTGCACGTCGAGGTGGCAGGAATTCGCCGAAGGTAAGCTTTCCTTCAATAAGCATCTACCTCGATGTTTCAGTACTCTCCACGTCGCTCGAGGTCCCGCTCCCGTTCGCCAAAGTCTCGCTCGGTCTCCCGCTCCCGTTCTCGTTCGTAGATGGTAGGTGTCAGTTTCCGCATTCCCCGGAACCTAATCTTCCACCTAATCTGTCCACTTGCGGCCCTCAACATCACAATTTCCGGGTTCAACGCCCCGCTCCCATTTGTGTATTGATGCCTTTCAGTGGCTTACGAGGAGTGTCAGGACACAGGACAGGAGTCAGGATATGGGGACACAGAATATAGGACCACAAGCGAAATTATCACCCACACCGCATCCGGCGATCGATCGGGATCGGGATCCGCTGGCATCGAATCGATTGGAAGGATCAAAATTCGGGCTACGACGGGGCCGTTAGGGAATTTTGGGGTCGGTCGTGAGGGTTGGGAATTTAGGTGTTTCTCGTACTATTGTTTTTATAGAATTTTTACCTTTTATCTTACCAAAAATACCAGCAACACGCTTAAAATTTTGACTTTGTGTTAATATATGAAAAAATGTTGGTGGGTTTTTTTATGTTTAGCCAGCAGAACTTATTACAAGCATTGCTAAAATTCATTTTATCCCTAAGTCGGCATAGGCTAAAAGTTGCCCCTGCGTAAAGCTTCGGTCTACTGAGAGTTTGAGGGTTGAATTAGGATTTTCGAGTGGACAAACGCCTATTTCCCTTTCAATTCCCCACTCTCGCCGACCTACCTCAAAAACCCCCAGCCCCCGATAGCTACCAGCTTTTGTCACATTACCTCCTATCTATTCTGGCGGCCGACAGCAGCGTTCGACGCTTGAACCATTTCCCCCGCATCGACCCGTATATAGGAACTATCGGAATCTGTGGAACGAGCCGGCGGAAACCAAGCGCTCACTGGTCAGTAAATTTTTAGGAATCTACAGTACTGCGCAAACCCTGCTCCTCCCTCTGGCGGCCAATACTATACATACCTACCGATTGTCGGTTGGTTCTTTGTTTCTGTTTATCGCTTTTGGCAAATAAATCGACTTTCAAATGCGTTCTAAACCAATCACGTTACAGTCACACAATTCGCCATAATAATCTTTACTCTCAGAAGAATGGCACCGATGACAGCGCACAAATCACACACAGATTGAAAGGGATATTACGCGATTCGTTTGAGAAACTACGAAAAACCCGGGGTACGGCTTGATTGTGAACAAAAATTGGAATGAGTCAGAGTAGATAAAGCTTGTTGGGAAATTGAATAAGCAATGATATATTAAAAAGTCATGGACACTTAGACGGATTCACCCTGCGCGACGGTGCGGACCTTTTCAGCGTTGTACTGGACAAAGTTCTCCCACGGCTTCTCCCAGACGGTCAGCTTATAGATCTGGAAAACAAAGTTCAATGAAAGCCAAAAGAAACTAACAGCTCGGTTTGCTCCTTCGCGAAGAGGACAGTTAGCCTGGTTGAGCTCGCTGGCTTGCATCTCCTGAAATCGAAATATAGAAACGGATACTTATAAAAAACAAATGTTTAGCTAAAAAACACTTACACCCTTCTTGCAGCTGCTCTCGCCAACGAGGACCTCGTAGATGTGCTTGACTCCGGCGACGACTTGCGATTTCGAGGAGAGAATCTGAAAGGATTTGCTAATGAAAAAAAAGAAAATGCAAACCTTGATTGGGACAAAGTGGTAGGGTCCATTGTTGCTGGCTTGGCTGTTCAGTTCTCCATTGACGGCAGCCCAAGCACGTTGCTAAAACGGAATTAGAAATAAGAAACCGAAAATTAAAAGTACCATGTCCTCATCGGTGGCGTCCTTGTCAACGGGTGCTCCAGGCATCGGGGCATCGGTAGCGGCACTAAAAATGAAAAATATTAGTGAATCAAAAAATTAGCGAGATGCCCATTACAATAAGCTATCAAAATACTCAAGAAAAACAGTTCAACTGCCACTCTTTTAAACGCATGATCCTTTAAAGTAAAGAAAGTATACTTCTTTTAATATGTTTTCATTTTATTTAAAGAAAAGAAACGCACCTCATGACAGCGATTGTTGCGCAGAAGAAGAGAAGTGCTTTGGCGAGCATTGGGGACAAGACGGGGCCTTTTCAAGAGATGCTGGTTGTTGTTTACCGCCTGAAAAGCAGCGTAGTCTAGACGGAATAACAAGCGGCAGGAAGCACCAATACGCGGAGAGGACAGACACCAAAAACGATCGATCGGGTCATATGTTTGCGACATACAAACCTACACAGACAGAAGCACCCCGCAAAAGCCGCAGCTTTTTCGGATAAAATATAAACGCTTGGGAGGCTATATCAACTGAAGCGGGCTGGGCCGGGAGGAGGCGGAACCAAATAGAAAATAGGCGACTGTTGAATGGAGCGATCGAGGGAAAGAAGTTGCGGGAAAAGAAGAGAACGGTGAGTCATTTGGGCGGATATGTTGACGGGGAAAAGACGAGTACCAACAGTTGGTTAGTCGAAAAGGAGCTATTGTAGGCCGATAGTGAGTAAGGGAAGCGAAAATAAAGAAAGTAATCCATTTTCACGTCAGCCAAAAAATCTTGCCAAGAAAAACCAAAAATATTACGGCTTTCTACCGCATGCCCGCATTTGGGTTCTTTCGAAACCATCAAAACATATCGATTTTTCGGCTAAAAAAGGCAGATTTTCGACGAAAATGTCGACTTCTTCAACATTGTTATAAAGTTTTGGATAGTTTTTCTAGTTAAATATAGTTATATATTACTAAAAACTATTAAAACATTGGATCACAAGATCCACTTTTCCGCGCGATTTTTTTAGCAAGGCTGGCGATTCATCTCATAGAACAAGCTGTAAATGTCAAAACTTCTATGAACCAACGCTTTCCAGACAGATTTAAAGCTTTTGCGAATATATGAACACCAATCAGCTGAAGGCGCCGAGTGCAGCCCGTCCAAAAATCAGAATACTTCGCAAATCGAAGCTCCAATAACATAAATATGTATGCGTGCGGGGGCAGAAGACCTTTTTCCGTGCGGTGTCCCGCCCCGGATCGTGTTATTTGTTTAGACGCTGGCCCGGGGCTGATTCAACTCGATTCGCCCGAAAACCATTCGAATGTTAGAAAATAGGACCACATGATACATGGTGTCGAGCAGACCCGCCCGAACACTCTGGAAGTGAAAAGGGGACGGCCAATCGGAAATGTTTTCGGCGAATCGGCATAATAGGGTTATTGAAAGGCCGAAATATTGTTCCCGGGAGCAAATGTGGACAATTGGACCACGGATTTGCAGTTTGGCGGGGGGATTATGGAGGCATACAATTACACTTTTGTGTAGTTTTATTAGGTTTACATTTACCCAGGACATAAAGGAACCAAATCGATAGAATGAAAGAATTTTTCCTTAGAGCATCATTGGCACGTCGTAACCCTGATCGCGTTTCCGGGCCAGATAGTTCTGGAACTTCTTGATGAAGCGCGGCAGGTCAAAGATGAAGTCCGAGTTTAGCACGACTGGAATCGGAGCTGATTCTGATGCGCTGCGGCCTACCTGCACGATCCGTGTAGTCGAGGGACATCTCGTCAAACTCCACCCCGCAGATGATTGGCAATTGCACTCCTAAAGTTGTAAATTTATAGCAAAATTTGTTTTTTTTTTGTAAAGTGGTAAAGTAAAGTTATATTAAGGACATCCCTCGTTTGTTTAGCACGAATCGCAGGCGTTTTTTGACTTGCGGCCAGAGGGCTCTGGGCACCAGGAAGTTGGCGATTTTCTCGAGCGGGAAAGCTAGTACGCCGCCGACCCCGATCTAAAGCCGTACTGTAGGGAAGCTATTTAAAGAAATACATCTTTAACATTCACGTCGACATTTGTGAGCGAAACATCTCCATAAAGGCGGCTGTGTCTGATGGTCGGCTTGACCTGCAAGAGCATACGGTGGTCTGTATATTGTTGCGCACCGTAACATGAAGCGTAGCATCTGCATGTATACAATCGTAGCTGCGCTTCGGCCCGTGGAATTGAACGCTCACGTTGCCAGACACCTCGACGCGGCCACCAAGCCGCTCACTGATCTCCATTCGGGGCTTGCTAAAAGGGCTCAATTTACGGCGAATTTTAGGAGCCGGTTCTTTCGCATTATCCGGGGGGAGAACCAACTTTTTTCGTAGGATCCAACTTTTCAAATATAAGTAGTCGAAGTGTTTCTATACGGATTTTCTTTACTATTCCTAAATAAGAAAACTTTACCAAATTGTATTAAAAACTAAAATATCTGTTTTTGACCAAAAATTCGACTTTTTTGAAAATTTTATATAGTTTTTCTAGTTGAAATATAGTTATACATTACAAAAAACATCATTAAAACACTTTCTATTAATTTACTAGGCATTTCTATACTTATGCAAAAAAGTTGGCCCCCCCCCCGCTATTGCGAAAGAATCCACGAGCCTACCTTGTCAAATTGGCATTAACTTCCAGATAGCACTTTGAGCAGAAAAGCTTTGCCGCTCCCCGCGCGAACTTTGGCAGCTGGTCCATGTAGACTCTGAACCAGTGCTCTTACTCGTTCTCCAAAACTTCACTACTTTGACGAATAATCTCCGAGTCCACCGTCGAACAGATGAGACAACATCGTGTTCGGAATATAATCTGAGAGCAAGATCCCAATCATCTAAAACAACATGAACAGCCTGATATCATCACTTTCCCAGCTTTACCTTTTTGTCCAAGAGTGTCGTGTCGAGCTTATGTGGCTTAGGAATATCTTCCGCGGCTTGGCCGTTCAGCAGAATTCCCCCATCCACCCCCAGAACGACGTCCTAAATTCAGTTCAACTCACAAATAGAAATCTTCCACGTTTTTCGAAAATTTTGGAGGATGATTGAGGGTGAGGTTGACGCTCCACGTGTGATTTCGGCCAGCATTTCGGAGCGGTTTTGGGGTTGTAGGCTCAGTTTCCAGCTCGTCGGTATCTAGCCTGTAAGAGCTTCCTGAAAATGGGACTTGCATACTTGTCGACAGCGCAGAGATTGGTCCCGAACTCGGAGGCATAATCGGCGGCGCCTGGTCCGGTAGCGGCCTCCGGTTCCGTTTCTTCAGTGCTCTGAGTTATAGTTGTAGTTTGTAGTTAACGCTTGGTTCTTTCGCATTATCGGGGGGACCGAACTTTTTTGTATAAGTCTAGAAATGCCTAATAAGTTAACATAAAGTGTTTTAATAGTGTTTTCAGTAATAGAACACGCTATTTCATCTAGAAAAACCGCAAAAACTTTTAAAATTAGCAATTTTGGTAAAAATCGGCCATTTTTGGTCGAAAAATCAAAAAATTTTTTTGAATCCAAATTTTTAAAAAGTTTAAAGGAACAATCGTCGCCAGAAAGAAAGAAAAATGTGATTAGGGCGAAAGATACGCGTATGGAGTGGCACATCGTAGTAGAGTCCAGTACGCCGAGCTCCAATACACACATTTATTTTGGCATTTTTGTAGTAATCTACTCAACCGGGAAAGCCTGCACTTACAGTCTGTATCTCCTGCTCGTCCACGTACTTGATGGCCTCCAGTGTCGTTCCGCACACCTGAGTTATGCAAAAACTGCGCTACACGCTTCGCACCTGGGCCTGTAGCGCCGACGTCACCTGGTCCTGGATCATATTCTCGAATGCGCTGAGCTGTGAGCCCTTCTGGAAGATGCCACGTAGGACTGCTGTGCTCACGTTGCACACCGGAATCTAAACAAGCCTCTAGAAAAATGAACCCGGGCCGCACCTCGACAATGTTTCGGTTGCTCGTCGCGTTTCGCCCAAAGTGGACGTCCATTTTGATAGTCAGATTTTGCAGCTCAATGTGGAAGGTTTCTGAATCAAAGTGTTCTCTTTTACCGAGTTTTTGGATTCATAATATGTAAAATAAAACTCCTACCGTCAATCTCAAAGAAGATCACCACTGCCTTGGCTCGTGCTCCAACTCGCACATAGGGAAGTGCAATTTGTGTTGTGACGCCTAGAGCTGATGGTTCTTTTGCATTATCGGGGGTGGGGGTCACCAAACCTTTGTATAAGTCTAGAAATGCCTAGTGACTTCATAGAAAATTTTTTAATAGTTTTTTAGTAATGTATTTCAACTAGAAAAACTCTGAAAACTACAGAAAGTCGTAATTTGGTAAAATCGGCCATTTTCGGTAGAAAAATCGATATTTTCATATCTTTTAACAAAAATTCGTAAAGTTTTGACGTTTAGGAATGGTACAAAAACTATCTAGAAACACTTCCACAATTTATATTTGAAAATTTCGATACCCCCCGATAATGCGATAGAACCTAAATTAGTTCGTCTCACCCCCCTGAAGTGTTTGGCCGCACCTTTGTTGGCAACGAAACGGGCGTGGATCGTTGGCTTGTCGAACTGCTCGATGATAATTTGACTGATGTTCGCCCTGCTGGTGACTTGTGTGGGCAGCATCATATGTTCCAGGATCTAAAAGCAGGTGCGAAATTTATGAAACGTTCTGTGTCTGTTTCCTAGCCCACAGCATTTCAAAACCCTTGCTGATCCCTTTAAAGGGGCTCAGAAGTCAAAATTCGTGCGTGCGGGGAATCGGCCTACGGGTCAAAAAACGAAAGGGTCACTGCCGAGAAGTGCCAGAAAAGTGATTTGATTGCGAAAAAACGTAAAATGTTTGAGAAAAACCTAATTCTTTTTGGGGCAAAAGCGAAATTTTGTGTGCGCGGCAATTACATGTCGTAATTCCTTATAAAGCACCCAATCTCTCGATCTCGGTGATTCTCTGGTCAATTTTCATAATCTAAAAGTCCGGAATGATCAAAATTCGTTGAGGATTCCAAAAACAGCATCAGAATTTTGAAATTGAAGCGTTTTCGCGTCCAAACAGGGGCAAAAGATCATGCGGCGCGGTCGCGTTGCGGCCGCATCTGGCTATTTGCCAGGAATCACAGCAGGGGGCCTTGGACCAGATTTCGGAGCCCCTTTAAGAATACATTACATTGAAAATACCGAATTGCAGCCAAAATCCCGACATTCAAAATCCGCACAGCCATAATCCAGACAGGCCAAAATATCAACAGCCAAAATGTGATATTTCCGGTTTTAAATCTGGGGTTTCTGGCTGTCGGGATTTTGGCGTTTTCCCATCCTAACCTGGGGCATCGCTTCCGCCGTCAAATTGCCAATATAGTCAACGGCTCGCTGGTTGAGACGCAGATAAATTCCAGCATCGCTTCGTATCGCCTAAAGATGCAAATTTTCGTGTATATAAACCCGAAAGTTTAAGGTATCAAATTTTTCTCACGTCTTGAGCGGCCAGCTGTAGACCGACGAGGCCGACAATGGCCAAAATTCGGCGCAACATCCTCAGCCTCTGAACGGCCCTAGTAAAGTGAAATTGAGTGCTAGTTGGTGAGGGTGCAATGTTGCCATCCTTTCCTCACACCACCATCTTTTTAGCGATCGCCACATAACAAAAAAGGTATAAACTGAAGCGCCATGTGTTTGGGAGAGGCTGCAGGTTTGGCTAGTCAGCCATAATGGACTTTTTGGGGAATGGGCGAATCCGAGTTCTTTCGCATTACCGGGGTCGAACTTTTGCGAAGTCTCAAAAAATGCCTAGTAACTTAATAAAAAGGGTTTTAATAGTTTTTTTAGTAATATATAAATATATGCCAACTAGAAAACTAACTAAAAACTTTTTAAAGAAGCCGACATTTTATGCAAAAATCGGCTCTTTTGGTCAAAAAATCGATATTTTTGATAATTAACACAATTTTGTAAAGTTTTCACGCTTAGGAATAATAAAAAACCATTTAGAAACACTTTCGCTATTTATATTTGAGAAATTAGATCCTAAGAAAAAAGTTGTCCCCCCGATAATACGAAAGAACCTTTGGTCATTTTAGGAAAAGTTTCTCCCTGCTTCAACTATCACGTTCCGAACACAGACTGGATGTTAATGAGCGCTTTGGAAAATGTGGAACGGAACAACGCAGGTGACAAGCCAAATCCGATTACGCAACGGGATCGTAGTTGGCAGAAAGTGGAGCTGGCGGGTTGGAGGACTGTGACCGGGCCCTGGGCCGGGGACACATCTGGTGAGCCGTCGACAGGGGGTCACACTGACCATACTTTGGGCTTTGTCTGTAGGGTTGCGTTCATGATTTTTATCGCTTTTGTATTATGGCGTTTCCAGCTGGCAGCAGCTCAGGCATTCGACGGGTATGAGCATAAGCCTAAGCCTAAGGCCCTCTCAGCCCGAGCCTCCCAAGCCTAAGCCCAACCAAAGCGAAACCCAAGCCTAAGCCTAAGCCTGGGCCCACGGCTAAACCTAAGCCGAAGCCTAAACTCAAGCCTAATCAATACTCAGAGCAGCGTGAGGGGCTACCCCTCATCTTCAGGGCTTCTCATCTGGAGTCCCCCGCTCGACGTCTCCATCCCTTCCCCACTATGCCCTCCCCCCTCACTTCCATCAGAAGGGCTTCCGGCCGAGCCCCGGGGCCTCCCCCTTCCAATGAGCCCCTTATCTTCAGCCCGCTCTTTTCCATAACCTGCCGTTGGGCCGCGGATAAAGGAGATTGGATGCGGGAAGTTAAAGCAAGTCTCTTTCCTAGGGTTTTGTTTTTAAAAGCTATCAAGTATCAAGCGACAAAATTGATAAATTGATTTCGTTCGAAAAAAACCGAGCAAGGACACCAACGATTCCTTGCCAAACACGCACGTTTCTTCATCTGAGGTCCACCTCTCCAGAAGGCGCTTATCATTCATGCCCCGCTCCTTCTGGCCGGGCGTTATGTTGCCGAAGCCCGTGTCCGTCTGTCTGTCTGTCTGTGTGTCTGTCCGTTTGTCGGCAGGGAACCGCGGGGATCGATGACCAGCGGTGAGAGGGAGGGCGCCGGCCTCGAACAGTGATTTCACAGTGAAGAGGAGAGGCCCCTCCCCTTCTTCTTTTCCTCCAGAAGTCCTGGCGTGTCGTGGCGACGCCGTCGAGCAGTGTGTCACCACGGCGCCGCGGGAGATTCTCTGCCCCCTCCGCCATCGATTCGCTCCCTCGTCTCTTTTTCTATCCAACGCCCCTCTTCTTCGTCTTCTGCGACACGCACGCTGTCCCCCACAACGCCCACTTGGCCGCCGGGGGAACTTCAGAAGCACCCCGCTCTGCCCCGCCTTGTAACGTTTAGGCCGTTTTTATACTCATTTCGATAGTCTATGAATTATGTGCTTTGCTGGCATGTCCATTACCGTAACCTGCAGGTCTTTCGCGTGCATTGTACCTCCTCAAGG
The DNA here is from genome assembly GCA_038088335.1 of Mesorhabditis sp. LJ9110. Classification (NCBI taxonomy): domain Eukaryota; kingdom Metazoa; phylum Nematoda; class Chromadorea; order Rhabditida; family Rhabditidae; genus Mesorhabditis; species Mesorhabditis sp. LJ9110. The sequence goes on from JBBGBA010000031.1 coordinate 208,653, forward strand.
CGCTAGGAAGTCAAGAATACGTTGCGCTGCTTTTGACGCAAACCCGGCGGCAAAACAACAGTACTTTCCAGGATCTCTAATAGTTGATTCTCTAAGTCGCTAAGCAGCTGATTACAATAATCCGCTTTCCAAGGCTCCAATTGAAACCTCGTGCTCACTTCGGCCTTATATCCCATTTTCCAGCCACCCAAACCCCCGCACGAAATCATTCGAATCAATACGCTGTCCCCAAATCAGGGGCGCAGCGGCGGTTGTTGGCGTGGTTCGGTGAATGTGATGCGTGTATCTATCTATCTGTCCGTCTGTCTGTCCGTTCGTGTGTAGGGGATAGGAGAAGACAGGCTCTCTCGATGAGCGCCATCGCTGAGCACGAGTGCCGAATCCGGATCTCCCGCCACGATCCGCTCATTACGCGTAGAAACTATAACTTAGGTGCGGTTGATTTGTTCTACTCGGTTTAGTCTACCCGATTGCCAATCAGATAAGCAAGAAGGGGAGGTGTCAATAGGAAACTAGTGTAGTGCTGGTTACAAAAGCTTCTAAATTTTTCAAAATTCGATTACCCTATGATGCCAGTTTTAACGTTAGGAGTCACTAGTGGAGCCCGAACAAAGCCGCGCTCAGAATTGGCTGAAAATGTCACACCATCAGAATCGACCAGACTGATCATCACCTCGTTCTCCGAATTTGCGACTGATCTTTAAAACCAATTCATTTTCAAATTCATTTTCAGCTAATTCTGAGTCCGGCTTTTTTCGGGCTCCCTCACTCAGGCATCTAGGCATCATGCCATTTTTGCGGTTATAGGAGTGGTAGTTTAGCTCTGACACCGTCAGCCCTCGGTTTCGATAAACGCGCGATTTCTGAAACCGTCGAGCCGACCTCGTTTCCTTGTTGTTCAGCGTGACCTCGTCTCGAGCGCCCTTCTATACACTCAGAATCCCCACATCTATCCGACCGTCCATCTAGAATCGATCGAGCTTCCCCCCACCCGTTGTGCGAGGAGGGAGAGGCTGCTCGCGCCGGGAGGGAGGAGAAGGGCTCTTCTGGGGGCACATGTGCGTGGGGGTTGTGTGATCGGTTCTCTCCGGGAGACGACTGCAAACAGCCGCTCCGCGCTTCCCCCCTCCGCATCGTCTGCCTTTCTTCTACACTTTCCACCACCCACCCCCCTTCCACGTATCGTCGACGGCAGAAAAGAGCGTGCAGCTGCTCGCCTCCCTTCTGATTCACCCTCGAGTTTCGGTCGCCCGGGTTTTGCGAAACTTAGAAATGTCTGCACTCAAAAGCAAGCAATGGGCTAAGAAGTGATCGATTCCAAAAAAGATTTGGGTCCACGTGAGGTGCGCGTTAAAAATTTCAGTACCGTTTTACAAAAGCCATACCCAGGCTGACGTCAAAGACAACGCTCAAAAATCGGAGAGTTTCAACTTCCGACTTCGATTTCGTTACCGTTTACAAGAGGCACCTGTTATCACCCATCACCCCCTGTATCCCTCCGCGCCGATGACCACCCCCCTTTCACAGCGTTCCGTTTCTTTCCGTCGAGTACATCGTTATGTACGTGCCTTTGTCTCTTTGGGCGTGCCGGTAGATCGATGCGTTTGGATGGATGTGGTGGCGCGGTGCTGTGGAATGGGAAGGGGTAGAAGGACGGATGGATCGGGCGAGGGGGAGGTTCTTCTTCTCTCACCTGACGCGGCTCTCCGAAGGTCGCCCTCCTCCGCCTCCTCCTCCTCTACTCGCCCGCCTGTAGTCAGTACTCTTTTCTATTCCCTGCCCCCTTCAGCGCTCCTCTTTAACTGACCTTGGCAGCCGATAGTCATCGCTGAGAGCGCACCCCCATTCTTCTCGCCCGATACCGTTACTGGACATTGGCAATTCTGCCAAACAAACCGAAAGTCAATGAAATCAGATGATGCCAGTTTGAAAATTTTAGATCTAAAAATTAAAGAGGACTGATGGAAACTATCTGAAGATGTGTGCTAATTTTTATATCGTTATTTTAACAGCAAAAGCTATGCTTAGAGCAACATAATTAGGTAACAACGCCAGAATCCCTGAACTTTTCTAAAACGGCATGCACCGTGCACTTTGTGTTTTGCTGGAACGCGAGGTTCACCCGTTCACCGCTTTGACTGACCACTGGTCGAGAGGTTTTTCGAAACAGCTACTAAAAACCCTCTTCCTCATAGATGATTTGATATTTTCGCGTAAAAACACTAAAACTTTACTTCCATTCTAGAGAATCAAGATTCTGACAGGTTTCGCGATTAGGCTTAGAATTCTGAGCTTACGAAGACCGTGAAGACCCAGAAAGACAAGTTCCTTAGACATTATTCACTTCGTGACTACTACCCGTCCTCCCGGCTGAGGATGACTCTCACCGGATGAGATCCCGTTTGGAGCCTGGGTCCTGGTGGGCCCCTTCGGGCGGAACGTTGTGTTGTAACAGGCGCTTCCCCTCTTCCCCGTCGTCCAGATGAAGACCAACTGACACACACACTGCCCAGGCAACGCCCCACTTCCACTACTCCATCCATCCCGCCCTTCACTCCAGCGTCGGCTTCTCTGCCTTCTCTCTTGGCTGTTCGCCTTTCTAGCCCCGCCGCCTGGAATCATCTCCCCCATCACAGCGCGTCGAGCCGCCCTCTGATCCGCGCCAAGTTTAGGTTATCATTGTTTTGGCCTCGAAATTTCAGTTATTTTTTGAGGGTTTTGTGAAAGTCGGCAAGCAGGCAACTTTTCAAACCGTTTAAACGCGAGAAAATAGACTTTTTGAACTTTTAACACTTTGCAGCCCTTCTAATTCAATAACACGGTTCCAAGCTTTTTGTCTGCCACAATTCTAAGTGATAGACGCTAAAATATATCTTTTGGCGTATAAAGTAAGTGTTGATACCTTGAATTACTATTCTTGATGTGTTGTTACAACGCCCAAATTAAGGTTTGCTATTATAAAAAGTTTATTCAAGCAAATCATAGTACAACATTTTCGAATTGCTGCTAATTTTTACATTTTCTGCCCATCCTCTAATTAGCAACGCGTTAGTGTTTGGATTTTGTCTATCAGCATTACTTCTGACATTAATAGATCGAGATTTCGCCAACTTCGCCATTTTTTTAAAATTTTGATTGTTTTTCCAATTGTTTTTCTTTTTCTTTTGACCTTTTCCCATAATGACGTCAAATTTCAGCGTGAACGCGACAACCAGCAACGCCCTCGACCCCGGCATGCTGGACTTTGGCAAGCTGGACGTCGGGTCGCAGAAGATGCTCGTTCAGCAAATGTTTATGGTTAGGTTTTACAATTGATTAGAGGCAACCTCGGCACAGGGCCCTATTTGTAATCTGGCTCGCGGTTTTGTTGTTGCTAATGTAATTTATTATTTCTTTTCAGGCCCAAAACAACCCGGTGAGGACACCTGTCGCTGATGGAATGGAGAGTGACGGGCGGAGCAGTACTTCGTCGACAAGGGTCAGTATTTAAAAGAATTCTACCTTCATTAGTAATCTCTGTTTGCGTAATTGACCAAAATTCCCTGAAGGCATGCGTGACCTTGATCGATTGCTTTGATTGATGTGGTTTTCAGGAGCTTGGTCTCGGGGGTTTCTTCAGCGAGTAGTTTTGCTACTGTAATGGTTGCCTATTGGAATCGCGAATTTTCAAAATCTCCGGTTTCAGAATCTTGAATTTTCACAGACTGATCAAACTTAGGAGCGCGAGCGTATTACACGTCCAGACCGTGATTTCAGTCCCCGCAAAATGAGGGATTCTGAAAATTCTAGTTGCTGATTTTCGAATTCGGGCGTCCAAGATCCTGATTTTTAAGTTTCCGATCTCCGATAATCGTATTTTTTGGTTTTGACAGGCCCCCGGGCTCAGCTATTTTTCGAAAACTCATTAGGTCGTCCCGTATCGTGAACCGCGATTAAAATCAATGCATACGCACTTGAACCCACTCCTTATCAAGCATCAGCACAATGGTGCACGTCTTCGACGTAACGCCGTCGATCGATCGACGTGCTGATGTAGAGAGAGAGAACACGGGGGTTGCGTGACTTGGCCAGGAGAGCGTCAAGAGATCGGAAGGTCGAGGCAGGGAGTAGGCCATCTGGCCGGGGCTGTGGCTGCGTGCGAGTCGTCGCTCAGGGCTACACGTCGCTCCTCGGCCCCTCGGAAAGTGACCTCTCCCTGTGCCCTCCTGTGTGCCCCTCCTCCTATTTGCCGCATCCCCACCATCGCACACCGCCAAGAACAACCCCTTCTCTACAATCAAACAACCTCCAAGCTCCCCACATCACCGCTGCCTAGACGCGTATTCTGAATCGAATGGTGGCGCTGTTACAGACACGGCCCTTGCAGGTAGATTCTTGAATTCTAGAAGATCAGAAAATTATTGCATTGTGTAACCGATTTTTATTTCTATCCTGAGTTTCAAGATTCTGATCCCTAAACGTTCTCATTTCTTCTTGACCGTGCTAATTAATTTTTTTTTTCCATATTTTTGGTCAGCTTTTCAAGAATTTAATGTGTAATGTGCATGATAAGCTTATAGTGGACCCCCGTTATCCTCATCCCGTTACATCATGTTTCCAGTATTGCCTTGTGCGAAACGCTGACTTACCATTTACTGAATTCACCCGTCCACAATTATGAAGGGCGCTTCATCGTGCGTCATTAGAAATCGCTCGTCGTTGGTGCATACACATTTCGCAATATGCTTCGGCTTCTGGGGTTTTTTTGGGGTAACCGCGCGTAGTTTCCTAACAGGGGTTACGGCAAGAATACGGCATTATGCTTGGGGTTTTTACTTATTGTTAGGCTAAAAATAGTTTGGGATTTCGAAGAATTCTCTTCTGACCGTTCTATCCAGTCTTCTGCTAGATTGCCTATTGGAATCTAGAATTTTAAGAATCTGTAGATTTCGATAATCTGTCGAGATACTTATTTTCAATATCCTGACGGGCTATTCTGCTATTGTGCCTGATGTTTCAAATTTTCCTGCAATTTCACCCTTTAACATCCCATTTCCTTGCATCCACCTCCCCCTGATGCTACCGTATCCCCAAGGGCGAATCGATTTACCTGCTCGTTCATCGGCGGAGAGCTGTCTGCTGGGTGCAGGGGGGAAGGGCCGTTGTCCGACGGCACTCTCCGCCCAGAATCGATTGACCATGGGTGGCGGTGTGGCGGGAGAATCTACGGTGCTGCCGTGCCCGCTTCTCTTTTCTCCACATCCACACTTCTCCGCTCGGCTCAGCACAACAGGCAACGAGCACAGCGAAGGGCACATGGTCACCTCCTCACCGCCCCCTTCTCACACTAAACACGCGCCCCCCGAATTCTGTGGCACAAGGGATGTGGGGATAGAGCACCGGGGGGCAGCTGTGTTCAATATGTCTGTCGGGTGACGTCGAGCTCGTCCTCGTCCTCCCGCCCAATTTACCGAAATCGCCGGGGGATTAGCGTGAAAACCGGGATTATCAGTTCCACTGCTTCAGAAGATTTGCATCTTTTCGTGCAGGTGTCTTTTCGAACAGAAAAGAATAAGAATTTTCGAACAAAAAAAAACAGAAAAGATGAATTTCGAAGCCTTCGAAACACACATTGACCTCGATGATACTTTTCAAAATCACCCTTCTGTAGATAATTCGATCGGGGGATTTCTAGATGTGCACAGACACCCCCTGTCGACGGCTCCCGTTAATGGATGAGAGAAATTTTCGGGGGGAGCGCGAGTTGAGATGGCGATGTTGGCGCAATGACATCAAGACACTGGCACACACAACCCGGGATTCTATCAAAAACAGTTTTGCCACCGATACATCGTCGACGGCCTTTGTCAATGCGGGGAGCAGGGAAACGGGGCTTTGGGATTCGAGTAGCTATCTATCTCACCGGAAATGGCGATTCGAGCCGAAATTTGCAAATTTCGCCACAAATTCTGTAATCCCCGCACGGTGCCAGTTGGCTCTGCGTAAAACTTCCGAAGGGAACGGCTCACCCAAGTGCTTATTTGCCCGAAAGCGGTTCGGTCACGGGGGGTTGTGCCCTGACCAAAACAGCCGGCTGATCACGGTAAACAGGGTGATGCCGTGGCCTGAAGGGCCTCCTGTCTGAAATCGGTGGGGTTAATTAGGTGCATATTTTTTAATGGATTTTCATTTTTCCAAAACCGGGATAACTTGGCTTTCCTGAAGGCTATCCGACGTTTGAGGTTTCGAACCAAAAGTGTCGTGACAACCCCCTGAAATCACGTCGTCCCCAATTCGCAATTTTGCGTCGTCGATCCATCTTTTTTCGAGCTAATTTTGCGATCCGAACTAACAACCCGGTGCTCAGTCCCAGTTTAAATTCCGCGAACGCCTAGGCTCTAGAAAAGTGCCGCCAATTCGGGCGACTTCTATGAGCTGGCGCTCCTGACTCAGCGCCTGTTTCCACCCAAACGCCCGTGGTCTCTTTTGGCCCCCACCGTGTGATTTGTCGGAGCAGCGAGCCCAGGGTCTGCCTGCCCTTCTGTTCGTCTATCGCGGGGCACGACGACGAGTAGGGTGCCCCTCCTGTTATCCACGAATCGGGCATCGATCCCCGCCTCGACTGACTCCCATTCCCCGGCCACCGCCATCGCTCCGCGAAGATACACTGAACGTGTCAGGTGACCCACGGAGGCGACTCCTCGCCAGAGAACGATGGCCATCCGGCGTGCCCGGGAAACTCGGGGACGAAACCATGGGATTTGATAGGGTGTGTTGGAGTGGAGAGAGAGATTGTGAAGTGGGGGATATTAACTGGTGAAACGCTGATGCTTGGCTGGGAAGCATGATGGTTTTAAGGCCTTGTAAGTCATTCTTTTGTTGATGTATCTAACCGGAAAAATCAGCGCTACAACTCTACGGTTTTAGTTTTTGAACGTAAACCTGCTTAAATAAGTTCTAGAGTTTCAAAGTTTTGACTGTGCAAAGGGGGGCGAGCTCGAGCGTGCTTTGGCTTGCTTCCAAGCCTAGCTTCGAAGCATGGAAGCTGACCTCCAATTCCGCATAACCCCCCAAAAACTTTGGTCTATGCTCGAAGCAGAATCCCAATTTCACGTTGGCGGGGAAGCAGGCGTCTGCCAGAGCCCATCTTCCCCCCGTCCGAGGTCACCATCGCAAGTTACACAACGGCGCCAGAGCCCCCGGCCGGCGCTCCTTCTTGCCCACCACCAACCACCCTCACCTCTCGGGCCGCTTGCTCTTCTCCCGAATGACCGCTGAGAGACGCGGTGACGGCTCGTCGCCCCCCCCCCCTTTCGACTCTCCACAGCCTCCACCACCACTACCACCATCCCCATCCACAGCCATCCATCCCATTCAACCCATCGGAGCCGGTGCTTCCTCCTCCCGCTACGCTACGCTACGCTACTCTGTCCCCCAATCATTATAATCCCCCGCCACAACAACAAGCTTTTCCGCGCTGATCTTTTGACGGTGCTGGTGACGGCTTCATGCAAATTCTGGCTTCATTTATGGTGGGTCAACGGGGAGAATACTGGCAACGTCAGGAATTGACTCGATCCTGATTTTTACAGCTAGTTCAGACCATTTCTAGTGGATCGTTTGGGAGAACTACCTTTAATTAGTTTACTCTGCTAACTACCCTATGAAAATCCATATTTCCTTGGGCCGAGTTATGGCAATTTCTAGAGATCGGCATCAAGTTCTGTCAAGCCGTGACTCAGCTCATCAAGACCACCTTTCTCTGAATCTTTCTGTTAGTTTTCCGGTTCCTTGAGTATTCGGCGCGCTAGTTTTCGAGATTTATAAAAATTCTGAAGTGACTTTTTCGATTGAAGGGACGTGATAAAATTTAGGCATGAGCTTTCGATTTTTTCGCGAAGCCTGTGTTTTATATCCTCTTTTCTAAGTTCTGGAGAACCCCGGCCCTTTTTCAGAATTTTTAGGACCTCTGAAGAGACCTTTTTCTATAGAGAGTTGGTTGTTTTCATCCAAAAACCGCCTTTTCCTCCTGTAATTATTTAGTAGCGTTTTTGCAATACATTCCTCCGTACCCGATCGCTTCCAACCACCGTAGTCGCTATTCGTCGAACCAGCGCTCCCCCAATTTCCACACACAAAGCGTGGCCACGTCGTCCTGTTTATCGTCAACGAATAGAACCGGCGACCGTGTGTGGCACATCGCGCCTGTTTACGCCCTGGCGAAGCGGCGAGAAGGGATAATCGATCGATCGCCGGGGGACGTGATGTGCTGCTGGTGCAGCCTACTGTTTAGATTCGGACGAGGGTAGGGGGTGAGGAGGCTTGTCATCTGTTTCGCGGCCATCTCCCCTCAATACCGAAGGGGGGACTCATCAAGGCATCTGTGTTTCGGGGGGAGAAGGGGGTCTTTGTGCTCGCCGGCGACGACGCGGCTTCTCTCAACCTTTTAACAGGCGCGTCTGCCTCTCTATCTCTTTTCCCCTGCCAAAGCGATTCCTTCACCACTTCCCCGAAACTCCGAGCAGCAAGGCGGGGTTGAGATTTGTTCAATGAATGAGCAAAAGACGGTAGCGAATTGGTCCATCACCCGAATTCCAAATCCCAAATACCAACAAACCTCATGCTCAAAATCCCGATTATCCCCTATGATATATTCTTATCGTCCACGATAAGAACCGCGAAAAACCGTCAAAGATTATTTAGGAAAATGTCCGGTTTAAAAGGCGGCATTCTGAAATATTGATCACCACCGTTAGCTACTAACTAAATAGCTTTCCGTTATTTCCAACTCGTACCCACTTTGTAAGAGAAAGTATATCAAGTTGTTCCCCGGAGGGCTCAGGGTCGTTGCATCGCCAGACGGTGGCGTCGAGTGGAGTCGATCGGAATGTAAGACAGGGAGGGCTGTAGGAGAAGGGGAAGCCGGTTCCCAACGCCCCACACCGACATACACCAACGATGGAGCGCTGTCCCGATGCGGAAGGCCACCCGAAGGAGGGGGGAATGGGAGAAATCGGGTCGATCCCCCGACAGGAGCCCCCGGGATCCGATGATCGGAAGAGTTTGGATTAGGAAGAGGGGATGGGATAGCCTGACCTGAATCTTTCATAAAACCTTGTAACTTGGGAATCTCGCTTCAAACGCTCTGGCTCGACTATGTGCTATAACAAAAAGAATTGGTGCGGAAAAAGTGTAAAAAAAAGTTGTACAAAATGACGACGAACTTCTTTTCTATAGTGATAATTGACTGTTCCGGTAATCTCAGTGTTTCGAAGGTTCCAGGGGCTTTTTTGCTACATTTTTAAACCGAAAACACACTTTTAGAAAGACTCTTTTTATCCGGATGGCTTTATCCTGACCTAAAAAACTGTGAAATTCAAAATATTACTATCTTTTTTTTCAGAATGGCCACTCCGAATCAACGGCCGGTGACTGGGTAAGCGAGCAGTCCAACTCCATCAGCAACAACACCCCCTCGATGCTGCTCAAATGTTCTGAGTGTGGGCTGGCCAAGAACAGCTCCGAAGAACTCGAGGTGCGCTTGCCTTGTCTTGTCAACTTGAAATATCCCCCTATTTTTAGGTGCACATCAAGCAGGAACATCTCCAATGGCTCCCCTTCCAATGCCCGATCTGCCTCTCCGAGCGCGCCTCTGACGCCCAAATGCGCGAGCACATCTACTCGGCGCATAAGAAGAACATGAACAAGTTCATCTACGTCGACAACGTGCAAGCCAAGCGCACCCTGCAGCAGCAGATGGACCGCTCTTTTCATTTGGCGATGAGCTTGGTGCGTTTCGTGAATCCTTATATTCATTTTCTCATTTCTAGAACTCTGCCAACAATTCCTCAAACACAACAAATTCTGCAAATCGGCGCGGTCCCCTCGGACCTCTCAACGGGCGATCCAACGGAGCCATGCTGAACACACTGGCAAATCAGTTGATGGCCAACCACACGAAGGAGCAAGACAAAACTAAGGAATTGGTTTCGGTACGTTTTAGTCTTTTTTTAAGTAATCTAAATTGTATTTCTTTTTGATTTATTCATTCGATTTTTAGGTAAACTTCAACGGCACTTCGGACACAACCGCCGCCCGCAGCCATTCACCTCGTGAAGCGCCCGCATCCCGAAAACGGGAGCACGATCAACCGATCACGAGCGGAAGCAGCAACACAGACGCCCTGCTAGCCCAGATCAACGCGCAAGCAAACCTGCACACTGAGGATGACTACGGTATGCGCAGATTGAGATACCAAAGCTTTATTTGTGTTTCAGATGTCGATGATCCGCAAGAAGCCTTCGCCATGATGTTCTCCCCCAAGCGAGCAAAGCATGATCTCAGCCAAGACGACGACGAAGTGAAAATGCCCGCGTTTGAGGACGATTTTGGTGACGCTAGCGCAAGTGCGTTTTGTTGTCCTTTATCATTCACTGTTTATTTCGGTATTTGAGATCCTAACCATTGAATTCCAGTGCTCGAATCGTTGTTCGGCGGCACGCCATTGACGGGTGACGTACCGGCTTCCGAAGACTTCCACGTGAACCCCAAATATGGCAAGCACATGCCACTGTAAGTTTTAGCGCTATTTTCGTTATCTTTTCCTTCTAGTATGACGAAAAAGCGCGTGCTCGGCGAATGCTCAAAGTGCCAGAAGCCGGTGACGGCCGGCGCTCGCCAAATGCACATGTTCTACCATCTTGGCAAAGACCACGGGGTGAGTATCAGGATTTGAAACTGATTAAAGCCTCCCATTTCCAGATTTTTCGTTTCCGTTGCCGCTTTGATCACTGCAACGTGGAGCACTACCGCAAGGATCAAATGGAGAATCATCACAGCAAGGTAGCAATTCTTTGTGGCGTGGATTAGTTATCGTTTCCTCTAGGTGCACGGCCGCATCGACCCGGAAATGATGGAAGACCGGTCGCTTGAGCTATACCAGCGGTGCCAGGTATACAAAGTTCGTAGCAAAATAAAGAGCCTCCACTGTCGGGGTGTCTCACGTCGACTTGGTGGAGGGCAAGGGATTATTGTCGTGATGTGCTAAACTGTCTCACTTCTATCCATTCCCCCTTGATATTCAGGTTTTGGGCACTCCCTAGGTTGATTCTCCATTCCCATTTTTAGTCGACCATGCCTCGACCCATGCACCGGGAAGTAAGGGTGGCCTTTGTGTATAGTTTCATGTCGTAGGGTGGTGGTATTTGTTGACGATGGGCTATCGGAATTTAGATATTTGCTTTGAAGAATGGGCTTTGGAGCGCTTCTAAAAATTCATTTTCACTTTTGACGTTTCTCTCAATCACTTGGCAAAAAAATTTAGCATGCTCAAATTTCGACATTTTTTTGACTTCCTGCTCCAAAGCCCAGGGTTCTCGGTGATTCCCCTCGGTGGCTTCTCCCTTTCCCCTTCCCGTTGTACGTACATGTATATCTGTATCCGTACAGCTGTCGTGTACGTTGGTGCTTCCAGGAACTTTCCCGCGAGCTTTTCGTCCCCAGCGGTACCTTCTCGAACAACACGACACCACAATCGAGGCAGCGCTCATCCGAGGAAAAGGTAAGCGCTTCTACCCCCGGCTATCCCCCTGCGTGTATCGTGTCGCATTCGCTTTTGTGCTCCCCGTTTGCACTACTGCATGCCGTCGCTCACCACGACTACGTACTACATACTACCAGCATCGACACCACCTCTAATGACGTTTCTGCTGTATCACTATCCATTATCCCTGCATGCTAGTAATGTTGTCGTGTGCTGCGCATATTCGCTTGCCCTGATCGGTCGTGTTGTAGCTCGATGTGCCAGTAGGAAAAGTGTCCTGAACTGATAACGGGATCTATCTGGGCTATGCCGAAAATTTTAAGGTGTTTTGTGTGATTTTTTACCCCTAAAAACGAGGACCAATTTTTAGAAACTTGGTAAATTGGAAATTTTTGCGCATATTCATACTCCTTAGCCCAAATATCAAATTTTTTAGAGCTTTTTAGTATTGTTCTATGAATTGAAGAGACTGAAAACAACCTAGTCCTAAACGTTCTTTGCTTCGCCGGTCGCCCCCCGCAAACAGTCCTGTACCGGAAAAGTCTGGTTGCCAGGGGTTAGGCAAGAATTTCTCACAAAATATGCTCGGACCTGCTTGTTTTTTGCTGCAAATTTGTCCGACCTTACTTCTGATTCAGTCTGAAAATAGCCCGGTTTATTTAACACTCCAGTGCCATCGTAGTCACTCCCATAAAATGGCTCACTAATCTTGCGAAAAACTAACCAGGCTTCCTAACGGCCTTCGACAATGGCTATGAAGCCCGTTTCGAACGTCACAACGGCCCGAATTGCTCAAAAAGGGCTTTCGCGTGTGTGTATATGTTGAATTGCTCTGAATTCTGCAGGAAATGTCGATGGAGCTGATCGGGACCGACAACTGCACCCCCGGCCCGACCGCCGACCGCGCCCAGATCGCCTACGAAGCCCAGCTCGCCGAGCAGAAGCGACGAGCCGATCGACCACGCAGGAAGGTGCGCGCTTCCACGCCCTAATTTGCCTTTATGAGTTGCATCTATCTGTCCGTTGTCCAGGGCGAGGGTGCCGCGCAGGCCCCTCGCCGCATCGCGTTTTGCACGATAATTTGAAAGAACCTCAAAAATGTCGCCTTGACCCTGAGATAGCCGGATGTGCGTCTGGCACTCGGTGAGATCTCCCTTTTTCTGAAGCACCTGGCAAAGATACATTAATCACGCGTGGCAAAACTGTCCAGATTTTTGTGCCGCTACCGGCAGCGTACACACGAATTTAAGTTTTTCTACGAGAAGCGCTTGCATTGCAATTAATATCCACGCGTCCGTTCAGCCCCCCCCCGCGCAAATTTCCTGTAAATAGGAAGCCGCGTTGTAGCTATTCTTTTTCATTCCATAACTATGACAATTTAGGAGGGTCACGACTCGACATGGCAAAACAAGGCGATCCCTGATGATGAGCGGCCGTTGGAGTGCCGCAAATGCAACAAGACGATGCAAAATCGGGTTTGTCCATGCGATTCCCCTTGACAACTATCCACACCTCCCCTCCGGTCCTTTCAAAAAATTGATTTCTTCGATCTTTAATCTCGCCGCTGTCACCCAGAAACATTTTTCCCCCTTCTCCCAGTTAGTTTGGCAATTTGTTTGGATAATTCTGGAGGGTGCCCGGGCTCGGTTTCTTATAAAAAAGCAATTTCAATATGTCGCATTTTTCCATGAACAAATCTTTAGGAAAACCCTTATCTATTACTGATTCCCTCACATAAATTTCCGGGCACCCTGCCAGCTTTTCAGTTAGAAACGCGGTGCTTTGGGATAGCCGGAGCATCACTTTGTTCTTTCGAACCACCCCCGCCATCCTTCTTTTCGTGTACGAACTCCCCCTTGCCGCCTCAGAGACGTGTTACGGTGCCTCATTTCTCAAAAAAGTCATCTTCATAATAAGAACAAAATAATAAAGGGTCTTTGAATTTGGCCGCTTCCACTCCCTACAAAATCCGCATTTTAGCATCGAGTCAAAGACTACAGGGTCGTCCAGGGTCGGCCTCTTTTTTTGTTGACGTTTTCGATAGCATTTGAAAGTATGAAATATAAGTATATATTTAATCCAAAGTAAAAACAAATATTGGCCGACCCTTGGCGACTTGTCCCGTTATGCGTCCCGCGTCCATCATACCCCCGGGGGGAGAGAGGCTGTGGCTGAGGAGCCAACGTTCAGGGGTATAAATTTGGCATCTTAAAACGGTTTAGCTTTTGCCTAACTGATCGTTTACCATAATCCGGAATTTTCGTAACCTCGGATTTACGAAAATTCGAGAATATGGAAAAAATCCTAGAATACAAAAATTCGAGATCCCGACAGTCTTCCCCTGAACGCTGGCAATTTACAGAATTTTTCGCTGCCTAGCTTACAAAGACTTTCAATTTGCGCCAATTCCAACGCTTATTCGCGCAGCCCCTAAAACTCGGCCGCCCTCCCTCTTGCCCACCTTTTTCGATTGGCTTTTTTCCACGGCAACGTAACACGTCCGAGCGTCTTGGGCCCGTCCACGTACCACCAGAAAAGGCAATTGTGTGGCTTTCTTTTTCTATGTGGCTGAGACTGACCGCTGGCTTTTCGCTTACATCATTGGCCATTGGCATTTCCGCCCCTGTGGAGATCACGGGCGACGGTAGCGGAATCTTCTTCCTCCACCTCCTCTTCTTCTTCTTCGGCCAAGGAGTCCCTCGCCAATAAAAATTATCTATGTGGCTTTTCCGCCCACTAACAACTCTGTGTCGCTTGCAGATCCGCGGCTTCCACATCCTCTGGCATCTTGCCAAGGACCTCAACATCAACCGCTACATCTGCAAAATCTGCAATTTCGGCCATGATCGGTGAGTACAGCTTTGCTTTTATTTTTGGGTTCTGTATTATTTTCGGGAGGACTGAAGTTTTTCACATATGTCTAGCTATGTATTGATTCCATATTTCCATATCAAAAATTAGTTGTATTTGAAGCGGAAAAACGGAACGTGACTATTGAAAATTTGGCAATTTTAGTCTAAAAATAGATTTTTTGTAGTTTTAAGGTTTAAGAAAACTAATAGAGTTTGAAACACTTCAGATTAGTTTTGAAAAATTCGAATTTTCCGCACGGGAAATCGTAAAGAACCTTTTTTTGCTGTGGCCTTTACTCAGCGATGCATTTCTTGTTTAGATCGCAGAGCGTTCAAACTCACGGCAAACGCGAACACGGAACAGATGACGTTGTCCTCGACAAAATTGACGTAAGTGCCCCTCTATTTTTCAAATTCCGTTTTTTTAGGATTACGAGGAGGAAATCAAGCAGATGTCCGAGCAATGCTTCGGTTTCCAAGCCCTTTTCTCGCAAGAAAGCCGGCGTCGCAGCAAAATTCCGTTAGCCCCGGTATGGTTGTGTTACCTGATGTTTATCATATTTTGTTCAGCGGGCCGACGATAACAACAGTCCGCCTGTAGATGAAGAGGATGACACAAAGGGCGACATCGACTCGATGATTGCAGATGATGATGAAGACGAGGTAAGTTTTCACTCAGCTCGTTCAATTTCTTCAATCGATTTAAAGGTTCCCACTCGGCCTAAGCCGGTCAGGGTAAGCTCGATGTTGTATAAGGATACCGCACCCCCCGCCTCGTTTATGGGGTTAGCCAGAAAACGCTGAAGCTAATTCGAGCCCATTATGCTCTTTTTAAAACGTTCTGGCTAACCCCATGAAAATCCCGGGCTTTTTCTTTGTACACAAGCTCCTTCGACCTATCTATCCCCTCCCTCGGGCCCCGGTTTTGGAAAAGTTATGAAGCCATTTTAATCGAAAATAATCAGAATTCTTTTTGAGCATCAAATTCTAGGCGGGCTATCATTTTTTCGCAAATGATAGTTTTATAAATGATTTTTGCGAACTACGTTGTCGAAAATGGTCTAGTATCACATTTTCATAACTTTTCCTGTGGAAATTACCCTCGTTTTCGACTATTCTCTATCTGACAACTTTTTAGGCGGAGATAAAGCCCTCATCGGCCAGCCGCCCGTCTCGGCGGCACATTTCCCATCGACGATTCGGCACCCGGAGAGCCATGGGGAAGAATAAGCGCTTGGAAATGGCCCGACTCCGCGAAGTCAGGTACGTTTTTTAGTCTTCGTGCTTCACCTGATTTTTTTACTGTACGCTACAAATTTGGCTTTTTAGCATGAGACTCGGCGGCGCGCAATACTTCAAGAAGCGCGTCAACGAGGTGGCTTGCTGTGGGGTAAGCTTGACTTCTTTGCGAAATTAACTTCTTTTATTCAGGCATGTGGCCTCAATCTGCACACCCGGCTCTCCGAGCACGCCTACAAACATCTGAACGTGCCGCTGTTCTTGTGCCCACACTGTGATCTGGTGAGTTCTGAATTTTAATGAAAATTTAAAGGAATAACTTTCGAAAATTTTATTTTGGAACGATTTCTGAAATTCAAAATTTCGACAAATCTTGATGATGATTTTGATGATTTGAAAGAAAAGAAAAAGAAATCTTGATGATCTTGATGGATGTCAGAAGATTCTTCTATTTCTAGGGCAACCATTCGCGCGACACGGTGGTGAAGCACATGAAGGAGATGCACGATGACGTGAATACGGGTTCCCCCATCGACCAACGTCTAAAATACGCCCAAGAAATTAAGGTTTGTCATTTATGCATATTTTCTAAGTTCTGGAATGTTGGTTTATCATAATACATAATATATCATAATAAATTTAACAAGTTTAATTTTTGCAGGACATGATTGCTCATTGCTACCCCGGCTTCTTCGTCGATGCCCCCATCCCGACGCCGGCAGATATTGAAAAATTGTATGTTTTTTAGAAAAATTTTCTGGTGAAAAAGGAGCTGGTTCGTTAGCAGGGGGGGGGTAACTTCATTCGTAGAATAATACACCCTTTTTTATAAAAAGTGTTGTCATAACAAGCAATTTTTATGGTGCTTTAGCAATTTACGAATAAGAAAACAACAGAAGATTGATGCCCATTCTTGAGCAAAAAGCATATTTTTCGGAAATTTACTGTTCTTTACAAACTCTTTATTGCTATCAAAATAGTTTTACCGTTATACGTACCAAAATTTTAGGCAAGCACCATTCGGCGACGATGACACGAAACCGCAAATTGCCATCGACCACGACGGTGACCACGACGAAGAAGATGACAGTGATGCTGATGATCAGGTATGTTCGCATATTTCTTATATTTAAAATTCAAACGTTTTTCAGTCTGAACACACCGAGGAGGACGCGCCCGAGCTTGCCGACCAGACCACCGAACGCTCAGAGTCGCCACCAAACTCTGAACTAACGGAGGAATAGACGGGCCCGTTTAGTTTTTTTATTTCCAGTTTTCGGATTCTGTCATGTGACATATGTTTTTCCGAGTTGAACCGTTATTACCCTAGCTTTTAAATGTTATACCTTTTAAGACTCGAACCCTAAGTTTGTGCGCGTCCTCACGCGACCCCCACCCTGTCCGGATTTTTGTGTTGCCTAGTCCGGGAAATGTTCTCCGCCTCTTGCCTTATAATAACCCTTCCTCATCCCTTTAAAATATATCTTTTATTGTCGTGTACCCTCCCGATTTATTCAGTGTAGCCCCGATCCCAGGAAGCGTTCCGTTTTTATATTATGTGTATGTTGGCATTGACCATGGCAATAAAACGTGAATACAAGCAGCGAGAGAAATGTAATTGTATTTTATTCAACTGTCAATTCGGGACTATATTCATATTAGCGGGGTAAACTTTGGGGGAAAAGGGGGGCAGATCAGATTATGCAAGGCACGCCACTGATTACTAACTGTTCTGAACAAAGCAAAATATGCACAACTCCAGGCAACCCGTATTTTTAAAGAACGCCTTCAAAAAGTGATGTCCCCTGTAAAAGCATGCGTGAAAGGGCGCTGAATACGGGTTGCCACTTTTCTGACTACACAAATCACAAATCCGGTAGAATCTCCTTTACATACTGTCGCGGGGTTGTGTCCAGGGATGTCGGACGTAAAGCGGCTGTCCAAAAACAACGAAGAAGGCGAATGTTTGGGTGTCGGGGAAAATGCTCGGCTATAGGGTATCCCAGAGTTGTAGGGTGCATCTCGGCTAGTATCACATCAACAGGGGCTCCAGTAGATTTGGTAGGAAAATTTGAAAATTAAAAGCGTTAGGGTTAAAAAGTTTCAGATCGACTTGACTCGTCAAAGTTACGTTCTATGCTGGGCATAGGGGTTCGAGGTAGTGGTGGACGGGGCCGTGATGACGACGATATTTCCCGGATACGAGGACTGCTGCCCGAGCACGTGCTGCACCGAGGTGCCCTGCTGAAGACGCGGGGTTTAATTTTGGAAAGTGAGTATTCCATACCTTCAATTGGGCCAAAGTCTGCGGCTGCTGGTGGCCGATTTTGGAGAGTTGCGGTTGGCTCGAGAGAACGTACGTGGCTGTCGATCCACTGTCGTCGAGCATTCGGTGTGACTAAAAAGGGAACGGGGTCTTTGAATTGCCAGTTCGAACGTTTCTCGAATTTGATGCTTGAAACAATAAAGAGTATCGAAAATAAGTTAGGATTTTGTTTTTTTCACCCAAAAATTGCCTCGCCAAAATTCGAAAGAGATAAAACCTACATGCGGCAGATGCGTGTCCTCCAACTGCTTGCGGCGAAGCGTCTGCTGGGCTTGTTGCGTCCGCTTCATCACATCCCGCTCGATTGACGACAACGCATCAAAATCCCCTTCGACGGTGCTAAAGTCCGGCTCGTGCGTCTTTGGCTCATCCGGACCGCCGCCCTTCTTCGGCGAGTAGCGCTTCTGGTTGTATTGCTGAAAAAGAGAAGCATAATATAATTGAGAAAACTAGGGTGTGTGCAAATAATTGGGCGATCAGAAAGCGCCCAGGGGCAGCTCACCGACCTTCCGCTGGTCGGCCGACATCCTCTGATAGCGGGAGCGAGCGGATTCGGCGGCCCTCTGCGAATATCGGCGGTAATGGTTAGTGCACAACACAGGGATTGAGACCGGCCAGGCGCTGGCCCTTGCCCTTTACCCTTTAGGACCCACCTTTCGTTGGTCGGGCGTCATTCGCTGGTAGCGAAGTCTGGCTGCTTCGGCTCGTTTCCGGTTGCGCTCGACAATCTGCTGGGCGCGGTCGAACACTTCGCCGGAGACACGGCCGATCGGCATCGTTAGGAGCATTTCTTCCTGAACAAGAGATATAGAAATTGGTAGAGGATTTTATATACTAGTTTACATCTTTGCGTAAGTTAACGTAGATTTTTTGGTTCTTTAGGATTTCCGGGGAAAGTATTTCCGGGAAACAAACTTTTTCGGCCCAAGCCTAAATTTTTTTCTAAATAGCGCATGCGTTTCTAAATGGTTTTTAACTATTCCTGAGCATAAAACTACCCACATTTTAATTAAAAAATTTAATTTTAGGTCGAAAAATCCTATAGAACCTTTAGGATTAGCGGGGGGGAAAGACCCAAAATGACCAATCTTCGACTTTTTCAAACATTTTTCTAACTTTTTGAAAGGTTTTTCTACTTTAAATATAGTTAAAATTTACTAAAAACAATGTGAAAACACTTTATATTTGATTACTAGGTCAACCGGGAAAAACAGGAAAAATTGGTTTCCCCGAAATCCTAAAAGAACCGATTTTTTAAATAGTTTAGAAAATCCGTTACGCAATTAAAAGGCTGAATCTAACGATAACAGCCTATAACAAACTGCAAGAAAAACTATAAGAAAGCCATACTCATGCCTTACCGGCCCCTTTAAACCCTTCAATCTAACGTTAGCAAACCCTACCTCAAGGCGTTTCCTCCTGAAAGCATCGGTCCGCTTCTGATTATACGCGCGCTTCTGTTCATTTGACATGGAGTGATATCGATTCCTCGCGGCTTCCGCTTTCTTTTTATTATTCGTCTTAATAAACTCGACGACGATGTCATTGTCCTTCATCGGGTCATTGCCGATGACAAGGCCTTGTGCCTAAAAACCCCACAGTCAGATCACGAACAACAAAATTACCTTGCAGGCGTTAAAGGCCTTCTCATGCTCGCGCCTCTTTCGACGCTCGTTACAATCTGCCTTCTGCTCCGGGGTCATTCTCTGGTACCTAAGCCGGGAAATTGACATTTGCTTTGCGAAAATGGCTTTCACCTAGATTTCAAATCATTGCCGATTCCCCACCTCAGCCTGGCCGCCTCGGCCCATCGCGCGCGCCGCCGTTTCTCGCGCAGCTGCTCGGTGATATCGGGGTCCTCTTGGATATCGTTGGTTTGGCGGAGGATATCTTCGAGCTGTTCGAGCTCCTTCTCGCGCTGACGTTTCCGTCGTTGCGCTTCTGTTCGTTTTGCGTTTAGTTCTTTCTTCTTGTCGGCGGAGAGGGCGTGGTAGCTAAAAAATTATAGGTTATGGATGATTTGATATCAGGTTTATTAAGAAAGGGATTAACCTGTCATAACGTTGAAATTTTCCATGAGCGAATCTGTCAGGAAATCAACGAAATATACGCAATTCCAAAAATTTTGACACTTGTAAAAAGCTAGCTAGATAGCTACGGTTAAAGGCCCGGTTCCCGAAAGAAACCGCCAAGAAGAACGATAATATTATATTAAACTTCATATCTATCGTTTTAAAACATTCTATATCTCGAATATATAAAACGCTCAACCGTACCGTAGTCGGGCGGCTTCCGCTTGGCGCTCCTTTTTCGCGCGCTCCTTTTCCGACAATTCAGGCACGCCGGCGACCAGTTTTCCCATCACGTCCTTGATGGTGCCGGGCTGGCCCAAGTAGCTCTGAAAAATTTAAAGTCATCTCAATAACCCATTTTTTTTAAGTTTTAAGCGAAACAAATATGTACCTGTGCCGAATGCTGACCGTGGTTCCAGGAGGATTGTTGGCCTTGCTGCGAAGGGACATCCACAAAATATGAGTCGATCAGAGCCGTCAATCTGCAAGGTAGGATTTGATGTGTGCAGGCTAGGAGCCAGGAGCGGTATGGAATATATGTGATGACCATTCAAAACCCCGCCTACTGGAATTGTCAGAGAAACAAAAGCCTAACGATTAGCCTAGTTCTAAATGTCGTTTGCAATGTAGACGCCTACGAAAGTTTTGTTGCTTTCCTAAATTCCAAAATGACAACTCACTTGTCCTCACTGCCCGGCTGGTTAATGATATAGCGGTGTTCGCCATGTTCTCCATGTGAGTTCACGAGTCGAAGTTCAGTTTGCCCCTGAAAAGTGTTTAATAATAATGAATCAATAAGAAATAAGATCTTTCCAGGTAAGACCGCAGATCCAGGCCTGCCACCACTTTTGGATCTCCGCTCCCCATTGGGCTATAGGGTCGTAAAGTACGCTAAAATGTTCGTCATGTTCTGGCGATCATTTTAATATACTTTACACCTTTGTGGGTTACTGGAGAGCTGAGATACAATAGATCGGGGTAGGCTGGTAAATCCCAGTAACCAAGAAAAACTCACATAGCCCGGAATATAGCTGGCAGTGGAAGAGCTGCCCGGCTGGCCGGTTGCCGCCGAGTACGAGGCGCCAGTGGGTTGAAAGGTATAAGCGGAAGCCTTGTCATCCAGGCCCCTCATCGCCATGCTGCTGTACGAGGCTTGAGACGCGGTTTGTTGCGAGCTGCCCGGTTGCCCGGATTGGCCCGTGTAGCTGTAGCTTTGGTTCATCTGAAATAGGAAAAAATTATGAAATAGAAAATCTATTTGAGACGAATTCAGAGGAGCAATCTATTCGGTAAAGCTCAATACACAACTCCTAAGCTAGCTAAGCCAAGTTAACTTAACTAACTTTAATACGAGTGCGATTCTCTCATCCACATTTAAAAGAAAAGGAAGAAGAAGCAAGACAAAGGAGCGGATGAGGAGGGGTAGTCGCAGGGATAATTGGAAGTTGCGGGCAAGGGAAAGAGGGCCGAGGTGGCGAGCGTGCGGATTCCCATTCCTTGCCTTTACCTAGCACCACCCGACGCTATTTCCCCCCGAAAGAAGATGCTTGAGCAGAGCACTAGAGAGGGCCCTAGAGAGCATCGAAAGGTTGCCCGAGCACAGGCAGGGTCTAGCGACTAGTTTGTATTTAAAAAGCAGCCTAACTTGAGCTAAAAGCCGGAGCTCCAAAACCCGCAACTCTACGCCCCACTCCCTTTTTCTTTCGCATTGCTTCTCTCCCCCCACATTGTCCACACTCGCTTACAGGGCTTTGTCTCGGGCACAGTCTTACTTTCACTCAAGTTTTCTCTCTCTCTCTCTCTCTCTGCCATACTTGACCCTTCAGCTGAACCTTGCCACGCCACCAACACCGTTTGATGATTCTTACTCGACATTTTGAAAAGTAACTTAATCACTAAATTTGGTTGCCATGAGGTTTTCCAGTTTCGAAAAAGCGGGTTGAAGAGAGCGCAGGGCTAGTAGGGGCGCATCTCCACAAGTAAATCTTAGGTTAAACAGCTAACCCCCATGAAACTGCTATCATTCATAACACCGTTAACTACTAGAGTGATGAATCCCTAACCCTCTTTGTCGTCAACGCACTTGATACCTAACTTAAATGGCAAAGTGCAACGGATACAAAGGCTTCGGCTAGGCATATTTAAAGCTAAGTCAAGCTTAGGTAGGCTGCAGTTAATAATCAAGTGACTCAAGCGCAGCATTAACCTCGTTAAGTCAAGATCCCCCCGCCCATGAATTAGCACCGTTCAACCATTCCCCGAACGCACTGTTGCGTAGAGAGGACCTCGTACTTCCATCCGTAATCATCCTACTACCTACGGTAGTGCCTGGGGTATCACCGTATCGGCGGTCCCTCCCCGGGATGGGGCCACTGTCCAACAGCTGGGGGCACCCCCGTCTCGACACGATACCCAGCAGCGCAGCACACCTCACAAGACCCCCGCCCGACACATACAAGAGCGAGAAAATGCGCATTCATAAAACGGCTGAAGAGAATCGGACGAAATGAGGGGGGCCTGGTGGAGGACGGAGGAGCCGGGGGACGGCCGAGAGAAAACCGGGCTGCCGATCGGGCCGCCCCCTCGCCTCGCAGCCGCGTCGCGTCTCTCGCAAGGACGCCGTCTCTCTCATCGATGTCGGGCCCGTACTCTCTCACCCCCACCACACACTCTCGCCCCCATCTCGGTTATCGACTTTTACGCCACGTGCTCTCCACACAGCCGCACACAACGCCCCGTCAAGGCCGTGTCTCCCCCTACAGCTCCCCATCCTTCTCCCTGCCTTCCACCACCACCCTCACCCCATACCCCGGACACTCGCCCTGTTTGCGATGCCTCGCTATCGGGTCCAGCCTCTCTCCCCGTCCACCCCTGCGTCGTCGTTAAATACGCCACTCGCCCCGCGCCAGTGTTCCCTCTCTCATCACACACACACACACCCATACATACCTACTGGCTGCCCACAACTCGGGGAGGGGACGGCGCGCAGGCACGCATATTGCCAACCCCCTCCATGGGGTTCGTGAAGCCAGCTGGCAGCACTGAAAGAAGGGAGGAACACCAAACTTAACGCTGTGGAGTCTAATTACAGAATTCAGGGCTTTGTTCCTCATAACATAGCTGTTGCCTGCCGACATGGAAGCGGGGTTCTTTCGCATTATCGGGGGTCATTACCGGGAGTTGTAGTTTTCTTGTTTAGGGAAAGTAAAAAGCATTTAGAAACACTTCCACTATTTATATTTGAAAAATTAAATCCTAAGAAAACTGTTGGTCCCCCCCGATAACGCGAAAGAACCGGAAGCGGATGCCGCCACCCCCTGCGCGGGGCCGGTAAACCCAGCTGGCAGCAGTGAATGAAGGAAATAAACGATAAAATTAACGCCAAACAATGGTTCGTAGTTATGGAATCCAGGGCTTCGTTCTTCATAAATAATTCCCAGAATGCGAATCGGATGATGCGGCTCGAGCGCGAGCGCTGTAGTATGTGAAAACACTGCCAACCTCAAAAAAGTCGGGCAAAAATCTAAAACGATAATAATCAGAGACGAGTAAAATGTAAAATCTAAAAACTCTATAAATGACTATAAAAACATGCTTTTGAAATCATTTATTTATTTATTTATTTGAAATTTATCGAAAAAGGTGAACGAAAACAAAACAATGCGAACGCTGCTGTACGAAAGCGTCTAAGGACGGAGACGTCCATAGGTGTCTCGCGGAATAGAACATCGTATGGATTTTTCTATTTTTTTCGTTGGACTCGTTTTTTTAAAGAGATGAGGACGGCATCTGTTGAACCCCCCCTGGGGAGGGGGGTTCAACAGGTCCCAGCGCGACCGGCGGCGAGAGAGGGCGCCCAGGGGAGAGGCGCAGAGACATTTTCTTTCCCGCGCGTAACCGATTGACTTATGCCGCCCCTATCTCTTTAACTTTTCTACCCAGTCGCGATTTTTTGCGCGTTTTAGATTGCTTTTCCGAAAATAACCTGTCCTTGCGTTTTGCTCTAAATGTGTGACCGCCCCCTCCCCAGCCCGCTGGAAATTTGGCGCCAAAATGCTGGGCGTGCGGTAAAATGCCCCGCACAGACTGGCCGGTAGCTCCCATTTTCCCTCTCGATTCCTATTCCACTAATTACTATGTCCAAGATGGTGCGCGAGACGTGGCTGAACACCAGGGCCCATCACATCATAGATAGGCTGTATCAAGGTGCATATTTTTTGTTGATTATTCCTTTTGTTTTAGCGGATCCGGAAAAGTGGAGGGCCGATAATGGACAATCGTTTATGGCCCTTTGCCGCGAAAAGATCAAGGAAGTGGCAGCGGTACGTTGATGTTTTGATCGCAAATATGTGAGTTAAGGAACTACCTGTCTACAATGATGATATGGTCAACGGGCGAGCGGTGCGCATTCGTGCCATCGTTCAGAACCAGTTGGAGGACGAGTATTTCAGGCTTGACTACGAAGTAAGGCATTTATTGAAATTTGGATATTTTGGAGATAAATGGCTATTTAGAAAACTTGAAAAACCCTGGAAAATGGTTATTTTCGTCTTAACCGACTGTTTGTGATTTTACGTTTCTGAATGGCAAAAACACAGTTTGAAAAACTCCATGAGATGAGTTGGAGCCTAGGGGAAAATTCAGAATCCCGTAAATACGGAAGAAACCAAAAGTTCTATTTTCTACCTAGATTCCTCCCGTTGGTGGGCAGCCTACTCATTTCCCGGTTTGTTACCGCTCGTTTATGGACTCCGCGGATGGCAGGGTGAGAGCTTTAAATGTTTCGACACCCTATGCTTTAGCCTTACACGGGCCAACCGATCCGCCGGAGCCGTTACATGATGGCGCCAGTACCGGGAGCCAGCGCTTGGTGGGACACTGAATGGGCCGGCAATGCAGAAACGCCCGAAGTCATGGACTTTGGCCATTTCGTCGCCACGGTTGCTTGTTTTTATAGGTGTAATTTTTGTTTTGAGGTTGTCGAAGAATCGTTCCGTCCGAACTCCATTATGGAATTGTACGGCTTTGCCAGCAAGGCCCCGTTAGATCAAGACTCTGAGGAGACTGACGAGAGGTTGGTTTTATGATTCTCGTTCGTTAGCGGGGGAGGCATTTTGCAGTAAGTTAAAAAATAAGTTTTGCTATGTTTCGTATATTGAAAAATAGCGAGTTTAGGTATAACTAAATCCTAGATTTTTCTAAATCTTTTAGCAAATATTTTGACCGGAAAAGTTGCGGAGTTTGCATTCATGAAACAATTTCAGTCTGAAACGTCCGATCTTCTATGTGATCGACTGGAAGCCCTACGTCGAAAGCATTGATGACGCGGCACCGCTTTGTTCAACGTACCAGGAAATTCTCGACAGCGCCATCGGTGACCCTACGGCCGCCCGCTTTCTAATGCTAAACCTATTGGCCAAAGTGTAAGTGCGGTTTCGCGATCTCAAACTTCTTCAGATACTCTCGCAACCCTCTACCGCCTCAGTGCACGTTGCCCGTGACTTTGTGCGGCGTGATGAATCCCAAGCCGATCATCGATCTGGTCAGGTCGCTGATGCCTCGG
This sequence comes from Mesorhabditis sp. LJ9110, assembly GCA_038088335.1. Taxonomy (NCBI): domain Eukaryota; kingdom Metazoa; phylum Nematoda; class Chromadorea; order Rhabditida; family Rhabditidae; genus Mesorhabditis; species Mesorhabditis sp. LJ9110. Next base: position 234,226 of record JBBGBA010000031.1, read on the forward strand.
GTATTTGGTCCTTTACGCTTTTCGGTAACCTTTCGTTTGATAGGTGATCCACCTTAGGCTGACCTCCGAGGAGTTTTCCACGTCTTTTGCCTCGTATAGGGACTATGATCGTGGAATTATGGTTCAGGGAAAGCTGCAATGTGCTCTCGACAGTAACATTTTTTTTTGTTTGTCGTCAATGAGGATTTAGACACGGTGCTGATAATCGACGAAACTGAGCTGCCTGAAGGTAGCGTGCCAATCCAAGGCGATGACCGGACAGGTTTGTAGAATTTGTCTAACAGGTTCCTTATTGTTTCCCAGTGTTCGCTTCGAATTTCTTTCAAAACTGATACAAACAAAAATTTCCACTCTCGGAAAATCATGTCTTTTGTATTTTAACGTAGGGTTTTTGAAAGTTTTTACGCTTATAAGCAGAAATATATATAATTTAGAAATACAACTGCCATTTTTAGTCGAGAATTGGGTCACAAGGAATAATTCTGGCCGTCCGCCCGGAAATATGAAAGAACCGTATAACATGCCCAACTGTTGTTTTCAGCCTCCCAAAACAAAGCAGCGTTGGAGCAAATCATGAACTCCCAGGCCATCGACTATGACTTTTCCTTCTACCCGGTCAATTTTGAAGTTGATATGCCAATCATTGTCATTAGCCGCGATGCCGGTCGAGCTCTGAAGGTTGGTGATATGTTGACTATATTTTGATCTTTTCTTTTTTAGACTCCCTGGCGCATCCCTTTTCCGGGGGAAGTCGGCCCATTGGCCGTGGACGATTCTACGTTGAGGACGTTCCGAAAATCCATTGGTGCCGCAAAGGAAAAGCTAAAAGGGATCGAAATTATGACAGAGGTATTTTTTTCAAGCAGCTTCGGGAAAACGGCGCAATTATAGGAAATTTCCCGCGGATTTTCAAACATGACGCACACACACGTTGCGGGCGGTTATGATAAGGTTGAGCGCTTCCATCATCTTCTGGCGGTGTGCAGGTACTCGAAAGTGTTTTTCATGGTTCACGCTATCCATAGGTTATCCGTTGCCCATAACGGACGCCACACGATCACCCCTGAGGTGTGGAACGAGGCTTTGGCCCTGGAAGCGAAGTGTGCCGAGAAATTTAACGAATGGAACAACGGCGCGGCCGATCCCCGTTTGGTATTCGCCCCCACCGAATAGCACATTACCGTCAATCCTCATGCCATTTGTGATCTCGCCATTGCTATGTTATAATTTGTACGTTGTCGATTGTGCTAGTAACCGGTGCCGCGTTGTGACTTTATTTTTCCGTGATATGCACCTGGGATAAATGAAACGATTAGCTTTCCCTTTTCGGGAGGTCTTTGAGAGCGTGGTCGGTATTCTTGCGCCTCAACAAAATATTTAGCGGAATAACTGGAAAATAGAGACGGCGACAAATCCGAAAATCGAGGCGTGTACGGCAAAGTTACAGTAGTCCTTTGTACAGCAATAGTGATGGTTTTCGAGGCCATTCTTGTGTGTTGATGAAGCCTGGAAAGGACTTGTTAAGTCAGATAATTTTTTATAACATCGGTTTGCAAAATTTTTTCAAAAAAATACATATAATGAAAACTCGCTTTGCACTCGTCCGCGCAGCCCCACGACGCGGACACCGATTTGTCATTGTCGTTCTTATTGGTGTCTTTGAAGCAATATTTAGTGCTGTCCGATGTGCAGTTGGACTTGGCGTCCGTCTGGAATCAGGCATCTACAGTTCCGGGGCATCTTGTCGGTCACTTACGTGCACGTACGAGTTGGCGCTCGTGTCATTATAGCACACGAGGGCGGATGTCGACGAGATCAAGAGGAACAACGGCAAAAGCAATTTCATTCTGAAAAGGGCCGTATTATCGGCATGAAAAAGGAGTTATTTTATACTCGTAAGTATTAATAGAAACGCTAGGCTACCAGCGACTACTTTGTGCAAATTAAGCCAGGTAAACAGCTCAAGAATCTGAACCAAGAACCGAAAATCGGTATCGACCGGAGCCCGGCAATGTGTTGGCCCGCCGGGAGCCTAGTCCGCTGGGGGTTTTATGCCCATTTAATAGTTTTTGATATGACACCACCTTTTCTTTGCTATCAAGTCACCCTCCTCGGACCGTGAATAATGAGGGTGATTGATTTTCGGGATGAAGAATGGCGGTGAAATCGGGATTTTTGAAACTGAAAGAATATTTTTAGCTTCGAAATTTCAAGGTAAAAATTGGCCTCAAGGTAAGCCGGAAAGCTTGACTTCCAGTTTTCGGATTTAGAGCTTTTCAAATAGATCCTAATAAAAATATTGGAAGTGTTTCTAAACGGTTTTTACCATTTCTAAACGCGAAAACTTTGCAAATTTGTGTTAAATAATAAAAAAAACATTTTCGGCTTCTTTCAGCCGAAAATGGGCGATTTTTACCAACTGTTCGATTTTTAAGAAAAATGTTTCGATAGTTTTTCTAGTTGAAAAATAGTTGTATATTACTGAAAAGACTATTACAATTTACTATTTCTAGACTGATACAAGAAAGTCCCCCCGATAATGCGAAAGAACCGTTCACTTAGATTTCCTTAGCTTCCAACCTGCAAATTCCCAAAATCCTTGTTGGCTTCCACCCTGCAAGTTTGAACAGATTTCCTCACCGCCACTAGACTTCACTCCACTTCCATCTACCGTTATATTTAGCAGAGCATTTGGGCTGGGGAGCTGCGCGTCTCTCGGCCTGCTTTTTCGGGTTGGGATGGCGGTCGACCGGCCAGTAGCGACGGGCAGGGGGGAGGGGGATTCGTCGGCCGGAAGTCATCAATTGTGCTCGATTTGGGGTGGCGAGAGAGCGCGACGAAGGAGGAGAACCCCAGGGAGGAATGGTAGAAAAATTGAGCGATTCATGCACCCATCCATCTCGCGCCGTAATTACAACAACGGAGCCGCGGTGACGGCTTCACCGCATGATTCCACTATTTTGGGCTTGTTTTTGTTTTATGGGAAGCTTGGATGAATGGGTTGGGCGGGTCCAGAATTTAGCAGGTTTTTAAGAACTATCAAATTCACCGTTTTTATGCTTCGAGAGTTTTGGAAACGGTATAAAAATTATGGCTCTAAAGTTATGATCTACGACATTTAAATGTAATAATGATTGGGAGAAACTACAAGGCGAGACTACAAGCACTACAAGGCGAGACTACAACTACAAGCTACAAGCTTTGTGGGGCAGATCGTCTTTAAGACTTGCAATCATTATGCGAAAATTCGCCTTTTCGAAGTTTTATTTTGTCGAAAAAATGATTTTGTAGAAGTGTCGCGCGCAAAATTCATCTTGTCGAAACTTATTGATCCAAATCATTTAGAAAATTGTAATTTGAATTCGACAAAATGACTTCGACAAAGTAAAATGCCGACAAAATAAAATTTCATGAAATTCCATGTCATCGGAATTTTTTCTCCACGCTAGGCATCATCCCTTTAATGAACTTAATCAGTTTCATTTCTAGATCTTTCTGTCCCTTCCGTTTCTGACCGATGATCCCAATTTCCCCTGTTTGTTATTATCGTAAACAGCAGTCCTTTTTTCGGCGGATCGTTCCCCCACCCCGTTCAACATCAATACCCATTCCCATCAATTGGGAGGTGCCGATTTCCGCGGCGTAATCTATTATTAGACGGCCGGGGAGAGGGCATCGCCTGATAGTGGGAAGCGGTTTTCTCCGCGCACAGCCATTTTTCTCCATCGGCACCAATGGGGGGAGTTGGAGATGATCGGAGGGTGAAATCGATCGCTAGCTGTTCTCTCTCTCTCTCTATATATATCTCTCTCGCTCTCGCTCTCTATCTCTCTCTCTCTCTCTAAATATAAAAGGATACAGTCTATCGATGGTGGCCAACAGGGCAAAGCTCAAATAACCAAAAGGGAGGGGGGGGGGGTGGGGCAGAGATCCCGACGCTAAATTCGATTAACATCACAAATCGGCGACAAACATCCAGGCCACACCGCCTTCCGGCTCGAGATTAAGGCAATACCGTAACCGGAGATCCGTGCGGCGAACTTGGTGATGGCTCAGCTCGAGCATAAGCATAAGCACACCGATCCACAACTGCAAATTTTCATCTCTCCCTCAACAGCTTAAAATTTACGACGGAAATTGGACTCAGTTTCATCATTGCTAGCAATCTCGATATCTGTTTTGAGTTTGATTGATGCTGGCATCGTGTACGCGCATCGACAACACTCCGCTCAGAGATAAATCGCTGTTTTTGGGTTGCAATTTGCGAAAACTTTTACCTGGCCGGCTATGCGCTGTGAAACTTGAGGAGGCCCCTTATCCACAAAATGATTGGGCTGAAGCATAAGCCTAAGCCTAACATAACATAAACTCCTAAGCCTAGGCCGAAGCCTAAACCTAAGCCTGACCTGAGGCGAGCCTAACCCTAAGCATAGGCATACGCCTAAGCCTAGTACTAAGCATAAGCCTAAGCCGAAGCCTAAACCTAAGCCTAAGGTAAGCTTAAACCGAAGCTAAACCTAACCGGTTCGATATGTTTTTAAGCACAGTCTGAACAAAATCTGCGATCCCGGGCAGAGATTCCGCGATGGGAAGATGATGAATTGGTGATATCCCGTTGTCTGTCCCTTGTTTCTCATATCACGTGTGCAAGCATACCTTTTGCTTCGATTTCCCGGCTTGTCCAATTAGGAACATGGATATACCCAACGGCTGTATGTGTCACCATTGTCAAAAACCCTGATCCATCTTCGTCTTTTGTGGGGCGAAGATCCTGTGAGGTCGCCCTCAGCTCGTACCCACTTTTTGAGCACACTCCGTTTTCATGATTATTTTTTGTCCTGTATCTTTATTTAATACTTATTTAATATTAGGCCTGGATGTCAGTATTGGCGTGGACTTAGGTTTATGCTTAGGCTGAGCTTAAATTTAGGTTATGCATAGGTTTTGGCTTAGGTTAGGCTTGGGCTGTGGCTTAGGCTGAGGCTTATAACTTGGCTTAGGCTTAGGCTTCTAGGTACAATCGTGCTATACTTAATTTATCTATATCCCCTTTAATGAAATAGTTCCGCCGTTACCAATCCCCACGCGCCACTCCCGTTCCCACCCCAATCAATACCGTAAGTTCCCCCTGATAGTACAGCGTCATTTCGTAAATACCGGTTTTTCGGAATCGACCCTTTGGGAACCCGAGCCCTTCCTGATCGCTTTGACGCCAGCCCAAATTTACGGCCGGCGTTTCGGGGCGGAGGGTGGATCCTTTGGTTTCCAGACCCCTGGATCTACCGTATCCCAAACCCGGGCGCTCCGATCATCGTGGAATGCGCAAAGGCAATGCCAGTTCGCGGGGCCAGAGGCAAAGATAAGCTTTTTGCAAGCTGTCGGGATATTTTGATGGGTTGACCATTGCAGGGTTGTGGATTGTGGATTGGGCGTGTCGGGATTTTGAGCTTTCAGACGCCCGGCGTTCGGCATTTTGGCTTGTCAGAATTTTGGCTTTTCAGGTTCTAGTTGTCGGCGTTAACCTTCCAAATTTCAGCTGTCACGATTTTGTCCTTAAGGTATTCAAGCTGCCGGGATTTTTGGGTTCTTTGAGTCCTAGCCGGCGAAATTTCGACGTAGATTTTGGTTCTCGGTATGTTGGATTGTCCGTATCTTTTCTTAAGGGATTCCGGCCAGCGGCTTTTTGCGTTTGCGGATTTCCGCCTGTCAAAATTTTGGAACACACGTCAAATAGTCGACGGCGCCGAACCGGCCGATTAGCAGCTACTGTCGTCAATTATCGGCTTTATCGAAGCGGGGGCTTCGGATTGTGACGGAGTCGGGTTTGGCCCCGTTTTGAGGGTCTAGGGACGGGGCCGGTTCAAAAACGAAACTTCCAACTTCCGTTCCTCGTGGCGCCCACGCTGATAAGGCCATGTGACCTATTTTAGGGCCGATAGCGGCGGGGCTCCTTGAATTTTGGGGCCGTTTGATAAATGATCAAATTTATGGAGGGTTAAATGGACTTTGAGAAATGGGCATCTGTTTAATCCGTGGCTTTTTCAGCTACGGCTAAGTCTAAGTCTAAGCTTGGGCCTAGCTGCTTAAAAAGAGAAAACTTTACTTTACCCCCCACCCCCCCCAGCCCGAAGTTCCCAAACATTTTTCCTTATAACTTTTTTATTTTACATTATTTTGGGCTCCAATTAGCACGCTTTGTATATTTTTTGATGCTCTGTCGAATGGCGGAGCAAAAATCCCGATAAAATCACTGAAATGTCCGAAAATCTTGGGACCGCCGGCCTGGGGTGAGAAGTAAAGTCTAGCCTACAAAAAAGGATGACGTTCAAATTAGGGCCAAGCATGCAGCGGAATTTCGCTGTCGAGTCTTTGTGGAATTCGTCGAGATTCAAAGACTCACTAAGGCGGCTTACTTCTCGAGCAACCGGGTTCAAAAAATCCCTCTTCCGTTCTTCCCGGTTTCACCCAGTGGCCACCACTTGCCACATTTCTTTATCGCGTTACAGCGTGCCGGCGAGGAAGTGCCCATCTCTGATCACTAGCACAAAATTGTCCGTTTTCTGATCGGCTACCCGGGGGGTTAGCAACAGCAACTGCTGTTTTTAGCCGACGCGTGAAAGCGATTAGTCAGCCCACCACACCGTCCATGCTTGCATATTATACACACAGAGAGAACGCAGCCAGAGAAAATAGTTGTGTCATTTGCATTTTTGGGCTCTTCCCATCACTTCATACACCACCGTTGAATTGGCCACAACTTTTGAAGGTCGCAAGTTTAAACATGCAAATCTCGCCGCCAGACCACGCGCAAAACCGTGCTCGCTAACCCCGAAAACAATGTGTTCAAGGACGTCACCCCAAAATAGCTGCTGCCGGTCTTAGGGCCTGTTTTTTTGCGGGGATGATAAGCCCGATCTTTAAAAATATCTTTTGGGAGAAGGGGAGGCGGAAATAGCCGCATTCCGCTCGCTTGGTGATCTATAAAGGAGAGGGGGAATCCCCCATCCGGCCGGTATCCCAATTTAGCCAGCACGAAATGGAACAATGGCATCAGATATCGGCAGCCGAGGACGGGCTGGGGGTTCATAGCCTCTCTTGGGGAGCAAGCACCCGGTCCTGCCTTAGCCTGGTGGTCTAAGGCGCTTGCCCCAGGTGGGCAACTCGGGTTCGAATCTTTTCGGCGCCACACCAAATTTCTTTTACCCGCGAAATAACATTTTGGAAGCGGTAATTCGAGGTACCTCGCCGCCTAAGCCTATCGATATGGCCGATTTCCATGGTCGACCTCTGTTAGCCTAAGCCTAAGCCTAAGCCTAAGCCTAAGCCTAAGCCTAAGCCTAAGCCTAAGCCTAAGCCTAAGCCTAAGCCTAAGCCTAAGCCTAAGCCTAAGCCTAAGCCTAAGCCTAAGCCTAAGCCTAAGCCTAAGCCTAAGCCTAAGCCTAAGCCTAAGTCCAAGCCTATCGATATCGGGGATTTCGATGTTCGACCTCTGTTCGCCTAAGCCCAAGTAAGGCTAATCGTGCATTGCTGGCACATTACACCCCTCATCAAGGCCTGGCAGTCGGGCAAAGGGATTGATGAGGCGAACCACGTGGTCATCGTAGCCAGGCGAGAAAGTCTATTATTAGCCTGCGCTGGCTATTTTTGGGGGCACAAAGTTTGTATTGCGGGTGTGGTGTATCGGGTTACATGCGACGAAAGAATTTGGGAAAAGATTTGTGGCTTGAGGGAGTGTTGTCATAAAATATTGGAACGGAGAAGCCCGTATGTTAAACTTTAACTAAACTTTTAACTTTTTAGGCATCAAAGTCATACTGCCAAACCAGATCCACTTCCGGCTCAAATTACGCCCCCCGATAATTCTCGGCTGGGATCGAAATGTTGTTGTTTTTAAGGCCGTCCCTAGGAAGTGCTACCCCTTATCTTGTGCGACCTGTTTTCGCCCCGTCGGCTTGGGAGAAACAGTTTTTAAAGTCCGTGAGAGCTTCATCGGCTTCACCCGTAAACAGGGGGCTTCCATTTCAATGCCGGCGTTCGCCTTTCTGGAGGCAGAGTGTGGAAAAACACTCCCATCGATGCTGGGGCCATTTTTTGAGGATGGATACCTTATTTCTCACGCTCGCCTCAGCCGAGGTTGATTTTGCCGGTTTTCCCCCGCATCCCTCCACTCCCAGACAGTTTTGGGCAATGTTGCCTGTTTTTCCGAGTTGATCCCGACCTCCCCCCCTTGATGTCCAATTTTCGTGTCATCCTCCGGGTTGAGAGCGTGAGCGGGTTGTCGTCCATCGAGTCCAATCCCTGCCTGCCCGCTTGCACTCGTTTGCCAATCGGAAAAAGCGAGAAAAATGGGCGCCGCCTGGGTTTTGCAGGAGGCCCAGCTTCTTCTTGACCCCCGGCCCTAGCTCGCGAACACGGTTATTTATTGCTGTTTGGGCTTGGCGGTGGGATTACCTGGAAATTGGCCTGTTTTGACTCTGCTAGCGACTGGTAAATTATTTTGAAGACCTGGTGGGGCGCAGCGAGAGCAAAATACCGACCTTCACAATGCTAAGATGCCAAAATACCGACAGCCATAATCCCGACAAATAAAATTGGGGCAGGCAAAACTCCCGACCTTTTCTTCCTTTTCTTGTCGGGATTTTGTTCATTCGGTTTTTCGCCTGTCGGGATTTTGGCTCGGGTATTGCCATTTCCAAATTATCCCTGTCGGTATTTTGGTGTTTTTCCTTCCTAGTACGTTTCAGCCCGCTCCGTAGTTTATCTATCAGTATACGTTAATGACGTTCTACGCTTTACGTTCTCCCCCCATTTTTACGTGCTTCCTGGCCCTTCAAACGACAATGCAGCTACCCCTAAAAATTTCCATTTCCAAACAACCGAAACAACCAGAAAACCCCGCGCCCATTTTGGCACCCAGGCGTTCTGTAGTTCCGGCAATTTCGGGGTGAGCCACTCGCACTTTTTTTGGCAAGCTTCCAGGCTGGCAATGATTTTTTATAGAGGTAGATGGAAATAAACGAGCAAATTTAAGGCGAAAACACGCTAGCCAATTTTGCTAGCTCGCTTGCACGCAAATTCTTCGTGACTGATTTTGAAAATAAGTCCTTTTTTTCTGCAACAGCAACTCCACCCTCACCTGAATAGCCTCAATAGACGAATTGTGTGCTCTGGTCAGGGGAATGGGGGCTCTAATTATGGCATTCAGCGGCGTTTTGATGGCTATTCAAGGGGGGGGGGGGGTGCCATTGTTTGCACATTTCAATAAGCGCCTGATTTCGGGGCAACCCGTATCGCGGGTCGAGCAGCACTCTATGATATCATGCTTAAGCTGGCGAGGGTGGAGGTTTTTTTGTGCTATAGGTTTCACTAGGTACTCCCGAAGTCCTTTCGAACGAAAAAAATTGGCTAGACGTTACTTTACCCCCGTCCCCCAACCGTGAGTCCCAAAAGTTTTTCGCTAGAACTTTTTTATTTTACATTGTTTTGTGAATTAAATTTTTGAAAATAGCTTTTGCAAAATTCGATTTTGTCGAACTTTTCCTAATTTCGAAGTCTTTTTGGAAATTTGGAGACAATTATGCAGCGGCAAAGCACGAAAATTGCAAATTGCCGTTTTGCGGCTTGTCCTTTAGGCCTACCATACAAAAACAAGGCCCTAGACCGTAGTGATATCATGCCCATGCCCCGGAAAACAACCCAAAACAAGGCCGTGCACTTGGACGAGGTAGCAGCGCGTCCACCGCAAACATTATCGTCCGCCTCGCACGTTCCAGCTGAGCGCCATTCACCCGGGCGGATGTTGAGAGCTCTGAAGAGAGAGAGAGAGAGAGAGAGAGAGAGAGAGAGAGACAGAGAGACAGAGAGTGCGAGAGAGTGTCTCTCTGGGTTTTCGGTTCATCGGTCTATCCGTCTGTGCACCCGCGCACCCGCGCTGAGCACAGTTCATTCCAAAAATAGTGGGTGATCGATTTTTTTTATCTGCTGCTCCAACAACTGAGCTTAAGCCTAAGAGGAGAATTTTGGCCTTAATACCGAAAACTGAAATCGCGCCATCGATAATTTCGCCGGCAATGCCGACAGCACTATCGACATCGCGTCGTGATTCTGGATGTCGGGTCGGGATTTTCGTTTCCAGTTTTTCCTGACTTTGGTTAGTGAGATTTCATACTTTCGGGGTTCAGGCTGTCCGATATTTCATGTCGCGGTTTAGCTCCGTCGGGATTTTGAAATTCGAGATTTTCTGTCGGCATGGCCCCTCCCGCTCCATACCACCGTCTCTACCTCTTCCAAGGTATCAAAAATGCCTGTACATTCTGCCCATTCCAGAACTTTGCACCCCCCAGAATCCCATAAAAACAAGCCCCGGCACCCTGTCGCGAAGCCGTCTTGCATCACCCTTCTGAGACTTCCTTTATGGGGCCGTAAAGCCAAGAATCCGAACCGTGTGCCCTTATCAACATCACCAATCAGCCCCCGGCTTTTCGTGTAATTCACCCAAAACCGGGGTTGGTGTGCCGGGTATTTTGGTGTGGCGCGAGGATGAATCCGGAGCGTGAAAGATGGGGCTTTGGGGTGGTGATGAATCTCCCTCACATTTTCCACATCCTCGTTGAAGATGATTGGCTTCTAAAAATAGCGCTTCAAATCCGTCTGGATTTGGTAACGAAACGGCTCAAGCGCGAGAATAGGCGATTAAGCCTAAGCCAAGCCTAAGCTAGGCCAAAGCCTAAGCCCATGCCTAAGCCTAACCTAAGCACACGCCTAAGCCTAACCTATGCCGATGCCTCAGCCTATGCCGAAGCGACGACTTTGCCGCCTTTACGTCGACGCAAGGCTTCTAGCGCGATCCAACCATTTTCAAATGCCGCAACTTGCAAGGCACCCCCCGCATTCCCCGCATTCCTAATTCCCCCCAAAAAATGTTGCCACTCCGATATCCGGGGCGGGGCCGGGTCAGAAATCAAGAGATTTCGCGGGGGGTTACGGTCGGTGTAGCGGAAGCCCGGGTCGGAGCCGTAGCTCCGCCCCCCAGCCCCTCCCCCCATACTTGGGCTCATTCTCACGCAAACACCCCACACCACCCCGGCCCCGTCCGGTTTCTCCGTCTTTTTGTGCCTTCCCCTTTTTTGCCTTCTCAGGGCCATTCGCCGCGGGATTAACCCCTGGGTAATGACTTTCCAGATAAGGACTCTCTTTTCATCCCCACCCTCACCATCCCGTCACCTTTTTCTGGGGTGCGAGGCTCTTACATGAAATGAAATGAGGGGCGGCTCATGATCTTTTGGACCCGGTGGGCCATTGGGAATTCTTGTCGTCTGGTCTCGGCCGTATATTTTGAACCCTGTCGCGTTCAGATTACGAAGAACTAAAATGTTTGCCTGGCGCTACACTCCATTCCAATGCACGGACTACCTATCAGATCTCGAATTTTCCATAGTAGGGATCAACATTAACAGCCTCAGGAATTTCACGCTTACGCCCTGCATCCGGCCTATGCAAATTTCGAGATCCTGAAAATTCGGTATCCTGAAATTGCGAGATTCTAATTTTCGTGATTCTGAAATTTCGAGACTGTAATTTTCGAGATTTTGATAGATTCCCCTATGAACTCTAAGGCCGTGCCAACCAACCAGCTTTTTTTGGCTTCTTTGATTGGTCGTAAATCATCGCTTGAACCCTCCATCTAATTGCTATCCCAAAACATTTGCCACTTCCGCTCCTCCCAGATCCGAACATCATGACCCCCCTCCGTTTGAAGTTTTTGCAAAGTGTCGGGCGCCTGGATAAACAGTGGCCGGGCCCGGCGGCACATTGCTGGCCCCACATTCCCGCCACGAGCTATCTATTAGCCGGTGGGCTCTGGATGGACCCAGATCCCTTAGCCCCTATCAGCCACATGGCCACTCACTCCCCACACAACACATGTCCCCTTTCGACACCTTGTCCTGGGAAGAACGAGCCTGCTTCCCCGCTCCGGGTCAGCTTCTTCTAATGACACGAGGTCACTCGATCAAGCTGGTGCAACCCGAAAAGAGCTCCTTTGCTTGGTTCTTTTGCGATGCGCAATGTCTTTGTGAAATATTTAAAATTTTTCCTAAGCCTAAGCCTAAGCCTAATCCTAAGCCCAAACCTTGGCCTAAGCCTACCGACAAGCTGAGCGATAACCCTTATGCTGATCGATTTTCGCCTCCCCACGTTCCGTTTTGCTCTTCCAATTGCAGCTCCAGCTTTTTACTCCTACCCCTCTCTTAATCCATCTCCCATTTCACCAACTCGATGAAAGTCCAACAGCAAACATACTCGTTTTTGTCCCGAGTTCCGCTCGACTCTTGTCTACTTTCCCTTCCGCAAAAAGATCAGGGACACACACATGATTTATCCCCCCTCAACCCACTGGTTGGCGGGGTCACAGCGAGTGGACACATGTTCGCCTCATCCCTATCGGCAAGGTGGCCCACCGGGTCGCGGGAATGGAAAAAGCCCCCCATGTTTTCCCAGCATGTCTACGCTTCCGCGATCTGTGCCCTCATAATTTGCAGGCCGGAGACGCACTTTCATGTTTTTGAAGCTATCAATTTCCTGGCGTTTGCCCCTTGCCCGCACTTTTTCAAGGAGGAGCTTCGGCGTCTACGTCTGAACATTTTTCATTTAATGACTTCCTGTTGCCTGGAAGATATAGGGTTTCTCCGGTATATAAGCCTAAGCCTAAGCCTGGGCCTAAGCCTAACCTACTTGAAAGCCTAAGCCTAAGCCTAAATCCTAAGCCCATTGCCGAAGCCTTACTTGAGCATAGCCAAGCCCGTCTCTTTTACGTCCTGTTGCCGATTGTGCTCAGATCGATTCCCTCGATTTCCAATGCAATACGGCTGGGAATCGGCCATGTCCGGGCGAGCGTCTTTTTCCGATTTTGGTTTCCATTCAATGGGTCTCGTGGTATGCGTCTTCTTTTCGGCCTATGCCGACAAGACTCGAAAAATTCTGCTCCGGGCATGCAATTTTCCGAGACGCTTTGTGAGGCTGTAAGTGCTTGAAAAATATCGATGTGCTCTCTCTCTTTTTTTCTCTCTAGCTCTCTCTCCATATCTTGCATAAATATTCACCCCCTATTTAGCATGCTCGGGCTCAAGTTCCGAAAATTGGTCTCCTTCATCAAGGGCGAGAAGCAGAAGCGCAACAAGACCCTCAGCCTACGCGAGAAGAGCAAGCACAAAGCGGAAAATGGCGTTGAAGCCGAGCTCCCCGAGAATGTTTGGTGAGTCGCGACTTTTGAGAATAATTTATTGAGAATATAGGCAAAAGATTTTCGACCACTCTTCCCCGTACGATGTCGCCCGCTGGCGGGGGGTAAACAAGAAATTTGACGGGATGGTCAAGGTATGGGATTTGGTTATTTTCAATGTTTTTTTTTGCTTTCAGAAACGCTATGAGACGATCCTGTACCTCGACGTGTGGAGAATGAACCTCAACGAACTACTTCCGGCCCCTTACGATAATGATGGTATGTTTTTCCACAGCCCGGTAGCGTATCGGGTGACTCACGGAGGGGGACAATTGCCGGTTGTGCGATCGCTTTACACATCCACCTATTGACGGACAGACAGACAGAAAGGCAGACAGACACGTACGCACACCTAGGCATGAGCGCTTTTCGGCAGTTGATTGTGAGGGGAAGGTGTGAAGCCTAGCCGACATTAGTCGCATGCAAGGATTCGGGACTATACGAAAGACATCAAGATGATCGTAGAAACGAGAAAAATGCAAAATACCGAGCCATAATCCCGACAGCCAGAAACCCAAGATTTTAAAACGATTAATGGGTAAAACGACCAGAAATCTCCCATTTTGGCTGTCGGGATTATGGCTGTCGGGATTATGGCTGGAATTCTCGTAGAAACGATTGCGTTTCCAGGCGACTTCTTCCGACACCCCACCGCCAACCTGCTGATGCACGTGGAGGCACACAGCGCAATCATCGTCATCCACCACGAATGGTCGCTGAAGGACGTCGTCAAGCTATGGCAAGGACTTCAAGCCTTTCGCACGACCGCCCAGACAATCATGGTAAGTTTCTTGGGACATCAGTTTTTTCTGCTACCTCTGCAACTATAGTTTCTGTATTTCAGTTGGATGCCTCGGTCTTTGAGTTGACGATGGCCGGCCTGGCACTTCGCGATATCTCAAGGTGAGCCACCACCCAGATTTCCTGGTATCTAGTTGGCCGGAAATGGCCTCAGACCCCGGTTCCCCCAGCCCTGAAAGGGCCATTGAATGCGGAAGCGTGAGAACGCCACCAAGTGTATTTTTATAGCGCTACGTAGGCGAACAAAGAACGAATGTTAAAAAAACTTCAAAAATTTACGCGGATAATTTCAGATGGTTCACCTTTATGTGCTCGCTCACTCGCTCCAAGGAGGATCGTGTCGTGTTGAAAACCAAGCCTGGCCGATTTGCCGACGAGCCCTTCTTCCCAAAAGTGAAAGAGGTTCGTGGGGACAAAGCTGAATCCCGACAAACCGAAATCCCAACAGCCCAAAATCCCGACAGCCCAAAACCCCGACAGCCCAAAACCCCGATAGCCAAAATGTAATCCTTCCGGCCGTTTTCCCATAAATGGTTTTAAAATCTGGCGTTTCTGTCTGTCGGCATTATGGCAGGCGGGAATGCTTGTCGGCATTTTGAATGTCGGGATTTTGGCGTTTTTACCCAGCTAAAAACTGTAGTGTTAAGCCCCGTTTTAAAACAACAGTCTGAGCAGCAGACTCTTTTTTTCTGTAACTCCTAATCTACGATCAGCTAACGGGGTGAGAGGGACGGGAAACTCGATACGCTGGCAACTAAAGCTCAGGCCGAACAAGAACATCTTTCAGCTGACCATCCGCACGACCTACGCCGAGTTGAAACAGTTGAGAAGGGTGCCCGAGTACGGTGTGCCAACGTCACACCTCTTCGACGAGAGTGCCCTACAACTTTTGAGGTTGGTCATCAAAAAGGGCAGATTTTGACGAGACCAAAAGACACCCCAGGTGCAACCTTAATCCCCAAAATTCCAGGCTGAACATCGCGAACGGGAAGCAGACGACATCCCACCAGAATACCCGCTGCACCCCGTTCCTCATCTACTTCAAGCGCTGGCTGAACACGTCGGGGATGGGCGAAAAATACTGCCAGCAGTATAGCTGATCGAACGTCGGCGTTTCGTTACCACTTCTCCAATTCCCATTCCGCTTAGGACCAAAAAGCGCACAGAGTTTGTTGTGATTTGTTTCGGTGTGCAAATTCTAGAATTTTTCCTCCTTTACATGGCCGATCTTGAGGGGCGTCAGCTTCTATTTCAAATTTCCTGTTTTATTCAGCAACGTCGCCCCTCTAAATAGTCATAAAGCGCGGGTAGCGTCTTCCCCACATCATATAGTCACCATTCCAACTCCGATTCCGGTCAATTCCCATGTTTTTTGTCGGCTTAAATTTGGGTTCTTTCGCTTTAACGGGGGGCGAACTTTCTTGAACAAGTCTAGAAATGCCTAGTAACTTAATAGAAGCGTCTCAGGGTTTTTGTCATAAATAACTATATTTAAAATAGAAAAAACTATCAAAAACTTTAAAAAATTCCAAAATTTTGTCAAAAATCGGCCAGTTTCGGTCGGCAAATCGATATTTTTGCTTTTTTTTATGCAATTTTGTAACCTTTTCAAGTTTAACAATAGTAAAAAACATTTAGTACAACTTCCAAGATTTATATTTGAAAAATTGATCCTAAGACCCACCCCGATAACGCGAAAGAACCGAAATATGTGCCGAGCCATTGCGGGTTCACCCAACAATCGATTGCAATCCCATCCAATCCCCCCAGCCCCCTTTTTGATGGACTTTCACCTCGGTCCAGCCCAGACCATTCCCCCATCCTTCCATTTCTTCGTTTGGCGGCTCCGCAAAAATGCTGTCAATCGGATGCGAGCGCGTGTTTGCGAGATACCGGTATTTGGGCCAGTTTTACGGCTCGACACCCCCCGAATCCTTCCTTCTACACTTTTCTGTCCCCCAAATCCAACGCGAATGATCTTTGTACATAGGCAATTGGGATGAATAAAACATCCGGATCAGGAGCTGCTCGTCAATTTGCATACAGGTTAAAGAACAAAACGCGAGAGCAAGGGAAAACGCGAAAACCCCGACATTTAAAATCTCCAAAGCTAAAATCCCGATAACGAAAATCCCGGCAGCCAGAAACCCCTAATTTTCAAACCATTGTTGGGTAAAACGACCAGAAATAGCACATTTTCGCTGTCGGGATTACGACTGTCGGGATTTTGGCCTGTCGGGATTATGGCGGGAATTCAGTGTTTCGTGGAAGCTTATTTCGGCGGAAAATCATCCGAATTATCAGACAAACAAAATCACGCAGGAAACGGCAATGTTGAGGAGTTGAAAGAAGATCATAAAGATAATATCGAGTCGATCAAAAATGCGCGTCCATTGCGCCGCCAGATACTCGTCGGAGCGCAGTGATTTCAGGAAATTGTTCACCGCATAGATGTAATCGGATAGCGTTGTGTGTCTACAATTTGTAATCGAAAAAGGAAGTCGTACTTGGCATTATCTGGGGGCTTGATCGGCGGGAAACCACCTCTTTTAAAATCTCACTTTTCAAAAAGGAATAGTGAAAGTGTTTCTAAACTGTTTTTTCTATTACTAAACGGGAAAGCCTTCCGAATTTTTATTGAGAAACCACAAAAAATATAGATTTTCTGCAACAGGCCGATTTTTGACCAAGATTTGACTTTTTCAACATTTTTTTAATGTTTTTATATAGTTTTTCTAGCTTAAACATAGTTATATATTGCTAAAAACACTATTAAAACACTTTTTACTAAGTTACTAGGCATTTATAGGTTTATACAAAAATTTCGACCCCCCCCCCCCGATAATGCGAAGGAACCACGGATGTAATTACCGTTGATCGTACTGCTGCGACATTTCTCGCTGCTTGATTTTTCTGTCGTAGCGTCGGCAGAGAAGACATCTTCAAAACCGCTAGATTCCCGATGTCCTCAAACCTCACCTGAGAAACCGCGGCGGGTTCCACCCATTCGTGGTGGCCCTCTCGTGCAGATACATGAACACACAAGTCACCAGTACTGCCACGGAGGTCAGGATCATTTCAGCCAAAATAAAAACTCCTGGAAGCTCTGGTTTTTCCGCAGATGTTGAAGCTCCACCTAGCCTTGGCAGTTTCTTATCCTTGGGCATTGCCGCGGAAACAGTTTGCAGGATCATGGAGATGGCGAGCAGGGTGGAGACGCCAAGGTTTACCTAAAAATACACTGAGATTTGGTAAAGGGACTTTCTAGACCTTTTCGTATCGTAGCCCAGTAGCTTCGGATGGGATGAAAAGACCGAAAAGGCAGAGGGTGCAGCAGATAAAACATGGTAAAATTAGTACCATCACGTAGTACATGTATTTTCGGCGTAGGCTTAGCGTGAATACAATCTAAGCAAATTGATTTGTTAACTTCCTTTCGCATCATCGGGGGAGCGTTTTGTATATCTAAAAATACCTAGTAACTTAATAGAAAGTGTTTTAATAGTGTTTTTTTTGTAACACATAACTATATTTCAACTATAAAAACCATCTAAAATCTTTTAAAAAGGCGAAAATTGGTCATTTTTGGTCGAAAAATCGATATTTGTTTATTTTTGAATGCAAATTTGTAAGGCTTTCATGCTTAGGAATAATAAAAACCATTTAAAAACATTACGAATTATATTTGAAATTTGTTTTTTAAATTGCCCCCCGATAATGCAAAAGAACCGGGAGATCTTGATCTTAATTCTTCCTAGATCTTACTTCATAGTACGAGGTCCCGTCCGCATACCCATCATCCAAATGCACATAGCCATCCAACGAGAGATACTCCCACTCGGTGTTCCCCTTAAAACATTTAATCGATGTTTTATACCTTTACTGGCCTTAAAAGTAGTCCCTTCCGGGTCCCAGTGGTCCGCCGGGAGAATCAGGGTCATCTCGTCTTTTGTGTAGACCCAAGGCCCTGAATTCCAGACTATAACTCTTACACCCGCTCACCCATCTTAAACACACAATCCTGACGGTCAAATGGAAAATCGGCGACCGCCAGCTCGCAGGGTATCGTCAATACCTAGAACCCAAGCCTAAGCCTAAGCCTAAGCTTAAGCTTAAGCCTAAGCCTAAGCCTAAGCCTAAGCCTAAGCCTAAGCCTAAGCCTAAGCCTACGCCTAAGCTTAAGCCTAAGCCTAAGCCTAAGCCTAAGCCTAAGCCTAAGCCTACGCCTAAGCCTAAGTCTAAGCCTAAGCCTAAGCCAAGCCTAAACTTAAGCCTAAGCACTAGCCAACCTGTGGCATGGATTTATTAATGGTGCCGTTAGCAGTCACCTCCACCTTGCGATCGGCACTATCCAACAAATTGTCAGTGCTAATCCTAAGAACATTTTCTAGAAAAAATTCCAACGAACGCCGTAAACACGGACACATCCGGAATCCACACTTTCAGTTCGGGAACTTTGATAGCACTGGGTTGACTGAAATTTTCGCCTTTTTTACAAAAACTTTGAGTTACCCGTTCCAAGAAATGGTTGGATCGATCCAGGATACCGCAAAGTCAGAGCTGTAAAATTCTCAATTTCCGTTTTTTTTGGGGCTTACCTAAAGGTGATATGCTCCTCTAGCATGTCGATCGATAACAAAATTAGGTAAAGTGGGGTTAGGAGAACGGCCGTTGCCTAATTTCAGCACATTGGATTTGATTTAAGCGGTATACCTGGTTCGAGGCATCGGTCGGTCGGAATTGGCTGCTATGTCCGGTGAATACTTCTTTATAGATTGTATATTCATTTGTTTCAACTGAAATTAAAGAATGATCTCTACCCCACCACCTGCGCGAACGTACCTTCTTCCAAATAAACCGAAAGTGTGATAAAAATGATCGCCGCCGTGCCGGACCAATTTGCTGCCACCATGCAACGTTGCAAAATGAGGCAACCGAGCGTTTTGTTTCCAAAAACAGCTCAAGAATGAGCCGGGCGCCTGAATTTCTGACGACCGGCGACGCCTCCGCGCAGCCGGGGCGACCGGCTTGGCGGCCATCTGTGTGCTGAATAGCCGACAAAGTCGATGTTCAGAGAATCCGTAACGGGCCCGTTTGGATGCAAGAAATCGAAAACGGTTCTTTCGCATTATCGGGGGTGAAAGGGGAAACCGATTTTTTGTGGAAGTTAGAAGTGCCTATAGCTCGATAGAAAGGGAATTAAAAATGTTTTTAGTAATATATAACTATATATCAACTAGAAAAACTATCTACAAACCTTTAAAATTGTCGAAAAAGTAGAAATCTTTGTCAAAAATTGGTGTTCTGCAATTTTTGAATAAAAATGTATAAAGTTTCGCTTTGGGAATAGTAAAAATCATTTAGAAACGCCTCCACCATTTTTATTGACAAAAACTAGATGCTAAGAAAAAGGTATGTATATCTGCGTGGTATTTCTTCATCTTGCATAATTATCATTTCGCATAACGCTATTTCGCATAATTGCATTTAGCATAATTTTTATTCCGTATAACGGTGATTTCGCATAACGATGATTTCGCATAACGCTTATTTCGCCTAACGGCGATTTCGCATAACGGTCGTTTCGCCGAACTGTGATTTCGCATAACGATCATTTGGCATAATTTTCATTTCACCTAGCGATGATCACGCATAACGTTTATTTCGCATATTTTTTAGTTAGTGGCAACCAAGAGCAAAACAGGGCGTTTTTGATGATATGAAGTGCAGTCACGGTATAAGACAATCGAAATGACTAGCTACCATTTACGCGGATTCCGCATCTGTAATCGATGTAATGCTTTTGACCTAGTCTTGCGGTCAGATCTGCTAGTTTACACATGGATACTATCTACAACGTAGGATTTTTGGTCAAGCCCCTCAAAACACACGTACACCCGATGGGTCATGGATTTTGAGCAAGCTTGGGATATCTGCACGGAAGGGCGCAAAAAACCGCGCAGTTAGATTGTTTTTCATCGATTGCTGATTGCTAAGCTAGAGTTATATTGACCATCGGCTGCCAATGGCGAAAATTATGCGAAATGGCGGTTAGGCGAAATCAAAATTATGCGAAATGGTCGTTAGCTGAAATGAAAATTATGCGAAATGATCGTTATGCGAAATGACGGTTAGGCGAAATCACCGTTATGCGAAATAAGCGTTATACGAAATAAGCGTTATGCGAAATCACCGTTATGCGGAATAAAAATTATGCGAAATGCAATTATGCAAAATGGCGGTATGCGAAATGAAAATTATGCGAAATGAATGGAAATCATCTGCGTACCGTAGGCGGAGCATCAAAAATTTTGTTAGAAAATGCCGTTTCGGACGAAAAAATTTCCTCCAAACTGTAACCTGTGATTCCATACACAAAAATTTCTAATTGACCTTCTGAAATCTTGACTTCTTCAGACGACCACCCCCCCCCCCTATTTTTTCCGAGTTCTGCTTCTTCCCAGGTGTGGTCGGGGGAGACATCAGGATGGCCCATCCCCCAGCCGCGACCCAATCTTTTCAATTTCCCCCGGGGCGAGTCGCGTAAAACGGATTTAGAGCTTCTGCCCTGGGCCCATGTTTTATGCCCTTTCCACCCCCATCGGCCGCCCACTCGATCTTTTGCGCTTGGCCACTTCAAGCCTTGGCGGGGGTCGATGGCTTGTTTTGAGCATCATGCCATTCTGTGCCTCAACACTCTCGCACTATCATGGAATTTCTAGTGCCCAGATCGACCGGGATGACGGTGATGGTGATCCCGGTATCTCAGCACAAGCTCATCAAGATCCGGAAGCATAATCGGGATAAGTTGACGCGTGCGGCGTTGTACTGCTCGACGGCCGGGGCGCTTTGTAATGTTTTGGGTGAGTTCTAGAGAAATAATCAAGTATTGATAGCGAAATAAAGGATTAATTGGAGTTCAAAACGCCGAATTTTTATAATTCCAATTTTGCGATGCCGAAATTCGTAGTTTAAAGTTTTTCTGGCCTCGAAATTCAGGTTGGCAATTTTCATAATGCCGAAAATTAGAATATCAATTCCTTAACGCCGAAATTTAAATATGTCGAAATTTGCAATGAATAAATCCTTGAAAAATGCCTCAAATACGATTTCAAAGCTTTCACATCCTGAATTAGGACATTAATTTTTAAATTTTTGATTTAAATTTTAAATTTCGTTTTTGGCATCATTGAATTTCGACAGTATGAAATTGATGTTTAGAACTTTGAATTCCCACAAACAACTATAATAATTTTGTTGTGGTCTCCGTCCGTCCGTCTGAAGCCGAATTCAACTCGAAGGGGAAAAGAGCTAGAGCTTAGCTCTCTTCGGATTCGGATAGAGCGCCGTCAGAAACCCACAAACTGATAAAAAAAATTATGAAAAAGTTTTAGTTTAAATTATTAAAATTAACTTTGAAAGTGGCGCCTTAATAAAACGAGTGGGGGCCCCTCCCGGGAGGCCACGCCCCCTTTCCCTTCGCCCCTCTTCCCCAGGCCCCTTCGCGCGCCCAGATCGTTTTTTAAGTTACTTTAATACTTTTTAATACTTTTTAATTATGTTAATTAATTATTTAAATCATCTAAAGCCATGGGGAAGGTATTAAGGTAGTTTTTGAAGGGGATTTCAGCCATGGGGGGTATCTGAGGCCATCATGAAGGTATTTAGGTAGTTTTTGACGGGGATTTCGGCTGTGGGGGGTATTGATGGAGGTGGGAAAGGATGTGGTGGAGTGGGACATGTAGGGTAGCCCGAAGGCCAGATGGTTGCAGTCGCGAAGCGACTGTAACCATCGGGTGTTGAAATAATCTTTTAGGTAGCAGCACAAATAGCTGGATTTCTACCTCTGAAGTTCTTAAATATTATATGGCACCAAATGCGACCGAGGTGAGCTGTTCGTGTCTTGACAGGCGCATCCTTGACGCAAAAAATTATTATTCTTGGAAAGCAATGAATTTTACATCACTAAATGACGAAAATCGTGACTAAATTACAGTACCTAAAAGATTACGACGCCTTCGGGAACCAGCCCGTCTACATCAAAGAGGCCACGCTGGGCCCCTGGCAATTCTGCTGGTCCGATCGTAAGTGATATTTTACTGCCGATACCTTTAAGGCAGCCTCCATCGAATTCACCTGTCACGCCGTCAACTATTTCACAGATGAGATGGAGTCAGACGTCACGACAATGGTTCAGCGTCCGTAAAAATTTCGGCTCTTTTGAAAGCAGAGTTTAGAGGCTGTTCGGAAAGCCGCGTTTTTCATGGTGCTCGGCGTGGTTTTGGATATTTTGGGTGAGCTGTTTTAGTGCCTAATTTATTGAGAAATTGCAGGTACTCTTATTGGATGGCTGTGCTCACGTCGTAAAAATCCTTACGGTTGGTTACTGTGCTCATCCATACTTCATATATTTGCAGGTACTTTTTTCCGAAAGTCAGTGGTATAAAGGTTCTGGACTGTTAGCGGTGGGGGATTCTTAGCAGGGGGATCAACGTTTTGTTTTTCTATCTATGATTGCTTGTTGATGATATATTATGTATTTTTATAGCGTTTTCAGTAGTTTTTCATTGATAGAAAGTTTAAAAAATACTTTTGTAAATTTGACCTTTTTGGTTATTTTTCATACACTTCTCACGAAAAAGTCAAAAAATCTCGATAATTTTTATATTGTTTTTTTATCTAAAAACTATGTAAAATGTTATAAAAATGATTTCTATTTTCTTATAGGGCCGGAGAGAATCACAGGGAAAAATTTGCTTCCCTCCCTCGCCCCGCTAATAGTCCAGAAACGACATAAATTCGTTTAGGCATGACCAATTTTTGTTGCATTATCGTTTACATGGCCGCCGTTTCAAAGGAGGTAGCTCCGAAAGTTAGAAAGCTGACGAAAGTTTCGACAGGTCGGCAACAAAATTTATCCAGCTTCCGAAATGGACGACCCGCTGTTCCACTACCACTACGGGTTCTCCTTCATTCTAGTGAAGGTAAAGTTTCAGATATTTGAATAGTATAGAAATTCATTTCAGTTAAGCTTCCTGCTGACGGAGACGGCTGCCCTCCTGATGGTGGTGGTCTTCATGGCAAAACGAGATGAGAGAACATTCCATCGCTACAAAATGCGTTCCCTGATGAATTTCAAGAAAATAACGCCGGTATGGAAAATTGAGTAGATGACTCTAGATTACAGGAAGGGGATCTGAAAACGGAAGTCCCAGAGTCGACCAGTGGCCATGGCCATGCCAGATTTAATTCGAGGAATAGGTACGTTTTCCAGAATTTTAGGAACTATCAGAGGCATCAGTTCTGGACTGTTGGCGGGGGGGGGGACAAATTTTTCCCTGTGATTATCTAAGGTCCTATAAGTAGATGTAGACTATTTTTACGGCTTGTTATATATAAAAACAATATAAAAATAATTGCAGTTTTCGAAAAATTTTGACTTTTTGGTGAAAGATGTATGAAAATAACCAAAAACGTCAAAATCTTTAAAAAATTCTTTATAACCTTCTGGCAATACAAAATACAATATAAAAAGACATAATATATCATCAACAGGTATAGGTGGAAAAGCAGAAATTGGTCCCACCCCCCGCTAACAGTCAAGAACCCAGATCCATTGATTTGTTTAGGTCTTCGGTGATGGGACAAAACCAAAACCGGCCCTCGCTGGACAACATCTACCAGCCCCCGAGCAGGCTCTCCGTCTGCAGCAACTTTGGAAGATTGACACCCAGGTCTTCTACAGCCTCCATGGTTGGTCCTTAAAATATCATGGCACAAAAATTTGAGGCTTCTCCAAAGCATAAAGGTGATATCATTTAGCGTGCAATCAGTCGGCGAACGAGCAAGGGGGGACCGGGACGCTTTGTTCACCACCGAGCACCCAGCCCCCAATTCCTGGACATCGAAGAGATCAGGCGGCGAGAAGTGGACGATGAACTTGCACAAGTCGTCATTTTGTAATTTTTGAACTTTATTCGCGAGGTTTCCGAATAAATTTTCGGGGGACTTCAGTAGACACAATTGTTGTCTGCGAATTGCCGGATCTGGCGGTTGAAGTACATCATGTGGGCGGAGAAGTTCAATTCCAAGTGACCGCCGGAGCATTGCCTAGATGCCAAATTGAAACTGTAGCTCGGATATCACTCACTTATCCTCATCCCCATTGCAAACTGTGTATGCCGGCTTGCTCATGTCATTTTTGTACCAGATCTAAAACCAGCGGCATACAGGCTTTCGAATGGTGCCAAAATCATCCCGATATGACCGTTCTACGGACCGCTAGAGGGGATAGCTTTTTTTGAGATACCCTGTAGTCAGTACGTTTTAAGTCTTGACATCTCTACCTCGGTCTCATGATGCTGGTAGCCCATATTAAGGAAGGGGACATGCGGCACAATGTCCTCGTCGTGGATGACCCGGAAAGCCGTTGGAAACTTTAAAAAAATTCATTGCTTCTCAAGCTAAACGCAAAAACAATACCAGCTGATCCATCTGCGCGGCCCAGACTGGGTTTCCGGTCCGCGGCTCTCCGAAATCCACCAAATTAAGCTAAACGCAACTAAGTAATTCTAACTAAATTTATCTGCCCACCTGTGTAGCTGGCACTAATCCATTATTGGCCAAAAATCCGGCGCAAAGTGCGGCCATGGCGGCACCGAGCGAATGTCCGGTGAGCTGAAGCGAATGGTTTTATAGGCAAGCGGAATTTGGATTCCTACCACAACTTGGTATTTCGGGTACATGCTGCGTAGCGTCAGGAAATCATCCTTGATGCCCCCATTCCAGACTTTCAGGAAAGCATTGTAAAAATAGGCATTGACCAGTCCTCCACCCGGGAAAGCGACCTGAACATTTAGTTGGGGCGCGGTGCAAATAGACAAACCATTTTCTCGAAGATAGTGTCGACCACTTCCCACTCAACCTGATTTTCCATACTTCCCCTAAAATATTGAAAAATGATTGGTTACGCCATTTTAAAACGGCTATACAGTCCAAGAATTGAAACATGCGCCCGTGCTTCGAAATTCACCTGAATACGACAAAAATCGTAGTCTGCGCCGGGGAAATGGCGGTGAACCCAGAGCAGCCATCTTGCAAGTCACACTGGACTACGACGCTCCGCTTCATCTATTCTGGAAGTTTTGTTTGGAGATTTCCGCTTGCCTGGCCGTCCGGAAGGATGTTCTGCACGCATTTTTCCGTGTTGTTGAAAGCAGCGGCCGAGAGGGGGTAGAGATACTGAAATTTGCCTCAAAATTCGTGGGCATCCCTCTACCTTTCTGGCGTAGTCATCCGAATAGTTGGCCACGCTGAACCGCACCAGCAAAAGCGCCACCACAAGCCTCCACATGGCCGTTCCGAACCCGGACCACGATTAGCCTTCCGGAGAATGTGCGCCGTGCAGATAACCCCCCAAGAAGCTGCCTTTTTTCGGGCCGGCTTTAACTCCTCGGGTCTCTTATCTTTGGGACGGCCGCTCACGGATGCAGGTGTCCCCATATAGGCGATAATTACAAAGCACACGCTCGGCGGCAACGGGACGTCACTCAGCGGGGATCGTCGTCATGTTCATCAACATGAAATCGGCGGCATGCTTCGTCGCCCTGGTACTCTCAATGGCCTCAGCTATGCCATTCGACCATATTGCAGCTGGGAAGCCGGCGGTGGGTTTAGTACTATAGTATAAAAATAGACTAGTGGTTATAGCAAAGATAACATCATCATCGATCATCAGAAACCTAATCAGAACGTCGCTTTATGTTAACAAATGGGTGATGGTCGGAATCTCGAAATTTCGGAATCTCGAAATGTCGGAATCTCGAAATTTCGGAATCTCGAAATATTAGCAGATTCCTGGAAGCAAAACTATTATGTATCCAAATTTTTCAGATACAAATACAAGATTTCCGATAAAACGAACAGTAAACCCCCTCTAACTCGACGGAGAAGCGTCGGATCGGGATGATAATCATACCATTCGAAAGCCCTTGAAACGACGAGTTGATAAACACCTTTTTTTCAAAGGGTCTACTTTTCGTTTTATCGGAAATCTTGTATTTGTATCTGAAAAATTTGGATACATAATAGTTTTGCTTCCAGGAATCTGCTAATATTTCCGGAATTTCGAGATTCCGCAATTTCGAGATTCCGAAATTTCGAGATTCAGAAATTTCGAGATTCCGAAATTTCGAGATTCCGAAATTTCGAGATTCCGAAATTTCGAGATTCCGAAATTTCGAGATTCCGACCCCTACCCTAACAAATTCTTAGCGAAATTTCCAGTATGACGACGCCTTCTCGCGCGACCTTTTGTGGCCACTCGCCGCCGCTGCCTACGACCCGGATCCGCAAAAGTGCGCGACGACGGCGATCAAGAAACGTGAGGATGATTCAACCGATTCAACCAGACCATAAATTGTTTAGGTCACCAAGGTGGTCTCCATCCCGTGCGACCTCTTCAAGGGGGACACCTGCAAGGGCTTCGTCGCCGTCTCCGAGAGCCAGAAGGCGATCGTCCTCTCTTTCAGGTTTATCAACAAGAAAGTTAATGAAGTAAATTTTTCAGGGGCACGGCTGGCACCTTGCAATTGGTAGATGAATTCCTTGAGGCCTTCCAACAGAAGGTATTTTTCTTCCACCTGTAATAACCTGCTCTCAGGTTGCTTTCAACGCTGGGCACGTCGCCAAATATTTCTTGACCGGCTTCTTGGACATCTGGAATAACGGTGAGCTTTTTCCTAACCCAGTAGAAAATTATTTAGGCATGAAGGACGCAGTGCTGACGCTGTTCTCGAAGTATCCGGACTATCAAGTTTGGGTAAGTCGTCAAGTATCGGTATTCCTTCTACTACTTGGAAACCGCCATTCAACGCAATATTTTTAGATCACCGGGCACTCGCTCGGCGGATCAATGGGAGCGATTGCTGCCGACTACATCGTCACCCAGTACCGTATCGACCCGAAGCGGGTGAAGCTGGTAAGACAGAGACGTGTATGTTCAAGTTACCTTCGCTAGATCACCTACGGCGAGCCGAGGACCGGTGATCAAGCGTTCGCTGATGACCATGACCTCAAGGTAAGCTTTTAAGATTTGCGACGCTAAATTAAGATCTAGATCCCATACTCTTTCCGCGTCATCCACAACCGCGATCTTATCCCGCATCTGCCGTTCCGCGAGCTGTTGAACATGGACTACGAGCATCATATGACTGAGGTAGAAGAGCGCTCGGAAATCATCAATGTTGTTTAGATTTGGTACAAGAACAACATGGCGACCGCCGATTTTATGGTGTGCGACCAGGCCCAGGAGCAAAAGTAAGTCTCTCTATGTCTCTCTGTTTTCTGTCTCTCTCTGTCTTTCTCTCCCTTCAATTTCCTGCTCGTGCTCCAACTCTAACAAATTCCAGCACATGCTCCGATGGTGTACTCGATGTCTGGGAGCCGGATCACCACGATTATTTCAACATCCACGATCGTGACGCGTGGACCGCCAAGGGCTGCCCGAAACAATAAAACCTATGCATCGAACACATAATGTACAATTTGAGATTTTCCGCCCTGGATAAATCACCTCCTGAACACTCAATCAATTCAACGACACCGGATAGGAACTAGACTCCCATACCTACAGTTATCAGCCACCGGCGGCTTCCCGAATTATCGCATCAACGAATTTCAAAACGATTCTTGAACAACCGCTCGCCGTGCATTTTTTCGGGATTAACCGGAATTCCGCGAGCGCCGTTATCAGTGGCAGCGTCAGCCGGGTTGGACTCCCGGAGCGCCGCTAACCATTCTGTTTGCTTTTTCATTTTTTCGAAAGTTAAACGTTATTAAATAAGTATATTAACTCATTATAAATCCAGGGCATGCGGTCGTTCGTCGTAGCCATCGCGCTTTTGGCTGGCGTCCTTGCCATGCCCTTTGACTTGGAGGAAGCGAAGCGGCGAGATGCTTCGCTTGTAAGCCACAGTTTCCGATGCGCCAAGTGAATTTCAGTACTCGGACGACGTGGCCCGGCACGTCTTCTTCCCGCTGGCCATGTCCACGTACAGCCACGATCCGCAGAAATGCATCACCACGGCAGCACAGGGAAAGGTGCAATTCAGGAAAAAAATCGAAGTTAATGGTCCCTGTTCAGCTTCGCCGCTTCGTCAATGTCCAATGCGACCTCGATAAGCAAGATACTTGTGCTGGTTATACCGCTGTCTCGGATGCCCAGAAAGCTATTATTCTGTCCTTCAGGTTTATTTGACTAAAGCTTTGACCCTGACTTTCCAGGGGTACCAGCGGCAACTCACAGCTCGTTTTGGAGATCGTTGAGGCATTGCACCAGATGGTAAGTCGCTCAAGCTCTCAATTTGCATTGAAATAGGTTCCATTCGCGGGTGGTAACGTCGCCTACTACTTCTACAACGCTTTCCTGAGCGTTTGGAATGGAGGTTAGTTGCCGATAAGTTTTTTCTATTACAATATGTTGGGCTGTAATTAAAACTCGTAGTATATACTTATTTTGATGCTTTATCGAAGGATGGAGTCAAAATCCCGACAAAATAGCGAAAATCTCGAAATATTCTGGGAACTGCCGACGGCGGGAAGTAAAGTCTAACCCCAAAATTGTGTTTAGGCATGAAGCAAGATTTTCTGGCGCTCAGAAATGCGAATCCTGGGTATGAGATCTGGGTAAGATTGCTTTCATGAAGTCACTTCCTCAATCAGATCACTGGGCACTCCCTTGGTGGGGCAATGGCGGCCGTGGCAGCAAACTTCATTGCGACCACACAGAACATCACCGGGACGCCGGTGAAATTCGTAAGTGCAGCAAAATGACAAATCACCCGGATTGCTTGCTTATCAGATGACTTTCGGAGAACCACGAACCGGTGACAAGAACTTTGCCGATGCGCATGACTCCCGAGTAAGACATCCGGGTATCTGTTTAAGTATACATTTTCAGTTCCCCTTCTCGTTCCGCGTCATCCACAACCACGACATTGTTCCGCAAGTGCCATTCCCATTTATGGGCTATCGCCATCATGGAGCAGAGGTATAGTTTTAGCTTTTAACGCATAGCAAGTTTTCGGCTTATTTTCAAAATGTCGAAAATCATAAATTCAGAACATCGAAATTTCAGAATGTCGACATTTACATGGCAAACATTCCTGCTGAAACACCCGAATCCTAGGCAAAAAAATTTCGATATTCTGAACTCTCACATTATGAAATATTGGCATTATGAAATTTCGACATTATGGTTTTCGACATTATGATAGCAATTCCAACTTTTCCAAATCAGGTGTGGTACGAAAACACGATGGGCAACGGAGCCTCGTACAAAATCTGCGAGCAGCAAGAGGATAAGTTGGTTTTCGGATTATTATACTGCAAATGCCGATCTCCCTTGATATAAAATATGCCCAACAATTTGGAGGAACTGCTCGGATGGAACACTCGACGTCTGGGAGCCCGACCACGACGACTATTTCGGTCTGAAGGATGGCCAAGCGTGGTTCGACTCTGGCTGCCCAAAGTTTTAGAACAAATAAATAAATCCATATCCGCTTAAGTAAATGCTAATGAAAATGTTTATCAAAAGGCCCCATTCATCCCTGGTGTTTCTACTGGTACACATCCTCATACCAGTCACGGCGCCCCTGATCCTCGTGCCCAAGACGCAGGCAAAATTGTTGGGCTTGCAGACGTCGTTTCTTCGACACTGAAGTGAT
Organism: Mesorhabditis sp. LJ9110; assembly: GCA_038088335.1. Taxonomy (NCBI): domain Eukaryota; kingdom Metazoa; phylum Nematoda; class Chromadorea; order Rhabditida; family Rhabditidae; genus Mesorhabditis; species Mesorhabditis sp. LJ9110. Next base: position 264,034 of record JBBGBA010000031.1, read on the forward strand.
ATTTTAAATAGGAGATCACTTTTAAGTCCAAACTTGGTTTCGGAAAGCGAGTAGGCTCTGTTCGATGCGAAGAAGAGCAAAAATTCGGTGTAGAGCCGCATTGTGGAGGAATAGAAAACTGAAACGAGGTGGCTGCTCGAAGGCTGGTATGCAATTTGTAAAATAGACTAGTGGTGTGGCGTTGATTTCATAACGTTGTTGATTCATAGGTTGATTATAACGTTTATAACGTCGATTGACATTAAATGGGGAGCAAAAATGTCATTTATTGGCATCCGCCGTTGATCCAGTCATCCAAGTTGACGCCATAGTACTGTCGGTGTTCCGGGATACTGTAGTGTAGGAGCGTGACGCTATCGGAGCAGTTACTGAAAGCGGGGGATAAATAGTTAAAAATTGAGTAGAAATTTAATTAAAAGTTTTGATCCTAATAAATGAAAACTCACGGATCCTCTTGCCCACTGCATACAGTAAAGTTGGCCGCGCTCATGTCGTTGTTGTACCAGATCTAAATACGTTTCGACCAAAGCAGCAATCAAACCTCGGTCTGATGGTTCTGGAAACTCAGGAACTTGGGTGGGATGTGCGGGCCGACATCATTATGGTTGGTGACGCGGAATGAATAGGTAAACTAAGACAAAAATATGATATTCTCGAACTGCCTTACCCTGGCATCGTGATCATCAGCAAAGGCTTGATCGCCAACGCGCGGCTCGCCGAATGTCATCTGGAATTCCATGGAATTTGAGATAGCAAATGATGCTCACGTGTTTAATGGAGGCGGCCGGGACGTTCTGGGTGAGCACGAGATAATTTGCAGCAATCGTAGACATGGCACCTCCGAGGGAATGGCCGGTTACCTAAAGTGTATCTCACTGTACCGTCTGAATGTCTAGCCAACTTACGTAGATTTCAAAGGATGGGTATTTTGAGCGGAGGGAAAGGAAATCATCTTTCATCCCACCCGTCCACAACTTGTTGAAGCCGTCGTAGAAATATTCATCGACGGTACCAGCGCCCAGGGGGATCTAATTACTAATTTTGAGACCACAGTACGCTTAGTGGACCTTCTTCCTCAGCGTCTCGTCGATCTCGGCCAAAAGTTGCTCATCGGTGGTGGTACCCCTTAAATTATGAAATATATCCGTCAGGATAATACCTATATACCAGGATAATACGTCAATCAAATTCATACCTGAACACCAGCGCAATGATTTTCTTATCCGGTGAGACAGCCGTGTAGCCGCTGCACGTGTCGCCTTTTAGCATGTCGCAGTCGACGTTAATTTGCCGTTTCAGCTATGTTTAAAACTTTAAGAAATGGGCTACAAAAAAACCTGAGCACCCAGCCACTTGTTGATGCATGTCTGCGGATTGGTATAGGCGGACGCGGCCAGTGGGTAGAACTGATGTCGCCCAACATCATCTGTGTACTGCTAAGGGTTTTACTGGCCGGTGTTTCAAGCGCTTACCTGGGCTTTTTGCGTTAAAACGATAGTTAGGAAAAGCCCAATACACAGCGGCAACCGGATCGACGCCATCCCCGACAAAAAAATGGCTTGTCTCGAGTCTAGAGCCCGGAATCACCCCGCCGTCAAAAGCAAAGATTGGCGATAAGCACTTCCAGGACGGGGTAGCAATCGGGGACTCCGGTTGCATCAAAGCTTGGGTGCAAAAGTGTAGTTCTGTGGCGTTTCAAAAATGTGGGCAAGTTTATTCGACTAGTTAATTAGTAGATCTCCATCCGCAGCTACGACCTTGTCTTTGAGGAGTGACGTGTAGGCGATGAGCAGAGTTAGCCAATAATTTGTGACGTCCCGGTTGGTGAGTTTGGCGCGTACCCAGTCTTGGGATCTGAAGGTTTTTGCATACTTATTTCGGTTCTTTCGCATTATCGGGGGGCGGGACCGAACTTTTTTGTATAAGCCTAGAAATGCAGTCTTCGAACATCTTAGGAAGTGTTTGAATAGTGTTTCTTGGTAATATATAACTAAATTTAAACTAGAAGCTATCTAAAAACGTTCGAAAATGTTGAAAAAGTAGAAATTTTGGTGAAAAATCAAAATTCAAATCAAAAATGTTTTTGGTAGTTTTTAATAACAATTTGTAAATTTTTCACGTTTGGAAATAGTAAAAAACGACTTAGAAACACTTATGAATTATATTTGAAAATTGAGATCTTAAGAAAAAAGTTGGCACCCCTCGCTAATCCGAAATAACCCAGGTTTTTGCTTCGAATAACCTTTTGGCCATTGCCTGGGCGAGGGCATCGTGCTCTTGCAGAAATTGAATCAAATTAACCCATTCCTCCTCTCTGTTCTGCTCAACGGGGATATAGTGGAAATAAGGAACCTGAAGGAGATTGCCACTACCTCGCAACTGCCACCTACCAATTTGTGGTTGAAAAACTCAACCATTCCGTCGTCGACGTTCAGCAAAACAGAGTTACAGAGCAATAAATGTTTCAGCCGGAAACTGGCCGATACGCCCCGGAAATTTACCACATATCTAAAATTTTTTAAGTAGTTGGATTTCTCCGACTTGTAACGGCAATTCTCTTCAAACGGCCTCTCTGGCGCCGGTGGGTAATCTAGGGTGTCCTATAGGATTTAGAGAAATGGAGTCGAGCTATACCTGTGGTCCCTTATATGCTTGATTTTTCGTGTACTGCGCATCAGCAAGTTCGGGTCGTTTACTAGGGATAAGCTTTTCCGGAGAAATATTAAATGTACCGGGACAGCAAAACCAGCGGATCGCGCAGTGCCGAAGTCCTGGATCCAAGAAAGAAGGCCACGCTTGCTTTCTCTACCCAATCGATCCGATCCGCAGTCCTAGGCTTACCTTTCTAAGGCCATAAATTCATATTTACCTTAAAATAGTCTTTCTCATCTCATCCCACTTCCCAATACCACTCGGATACTGAGATATAGCCGGGCCTCCCTCCCAAAAAGCCCAGGCCGGATAAAGAATGTCCATGTGTTTCCCGGGGTCCTAAATAGTCAAAGTAACTTTCAGCCAATGCCGCAAGCGCGCCTTGCTGAACGAGAAAAGCGGAAGTGGCAAAGGCCCGCGCGGAATCTTCGGGTTGTCATGATCATTGAGCACAAACTGTGTGTCCGGCAACTTTCCAGCAATTTGTTTTAGGAAATATTCAACACCGGCGCATCTGAAGAAAATGTAAATGAGGATAACTTTTTAGGAATCACCACCTTGCAGGAAATGTGCATTTCTTTGAGCGATAAATGCTCCCATTAATAACGCGATAAGTAACCCCGAATTGTTGTGTTTTCTCGAGTAGCGGGATCGATATTCCATCATTGACGAATGGCTTTAGGTCAGCTTTGCCTTGTCTAGGTATAACTTTATTTTACTCCCCGCCCGTAGTTCCCGAAGTTTTTCGCTATAACCTTTTTATATTACGTTATTTTCAGCTGTAATTAAAACTGTAAGTATATTTTTTAATGCTCTATCTAATGACATAGCCAAAATCCCGACAAAACAGCGGAAGTATCAAAAAATTTTGGGATTTTTGGCTGGGCGGGGGGGGGGTAAATTAAAGTCTTGCCCTTGTTTAATATACGCTTTTAGAATTCAGGTTTTATATTTTTTTGATACTGCAAAATGATGTTAAACCAACTCGGCATAATATTCTTTAGAAGCTGGCCCGGGCTCTTCCTCATATCGTGAAGCTGCTTCGATTTTCCGCATCAAGCTATTCGAAAATCCGTCTTAACAACTCGAAATTAAAAATTTTCTTCATTACCGTAATGGCCCGCATCGGAATTTGCAATAGCTGTCAGTAGAAAGAATGCTATGAAATTAGCTGCAGTCATTTCGCCGGTTTTGGGACTAAAATCAATGGCCAGGCTTTTCTAGGGACTCCAGACATAATGTATTCATGAATGTTTGAGCATGCAAACCATTTGTGTTGCCCTTCAGAAGCCCTTCTCGCAAATTGGTCTGCTATGGAAAGGATCGCATAATGAATATAGCGGTTCTTGCGCATTATCGGGGGGGACCGAACTTTTTTGTATAAGGGTAGAAATGTCTAGTAAGTTACTCGAAATTGTTTAAATAGTGTTTTTAGTTATATATATGACTATATTTCAGCTAGAAAAACATCTAAAAAAATTTAAAATGTTGAAATTCTGCTTGAAAAATGGGCCATTCGGTCGAAAGTTCGATATTTTTGTTATTTTTTAATACACTTTTGTAAAGTTCTCACGTTTAGGAATTGTAACAGAATCACTTAGAAACGCTTCCACTATTTATATCTGAAAAATTAGATCCTAAGAATAAGGTTGGTCCCCCCCCCCGATAATGCGAAAGAACCAATATAACGATAAAACATTGCCATTAAAAAGTTGCAAAATTCATAATGAAGCCGTACCTGTAATAAAGTTTTCGCATTTTAAACCGTTGTATACTCCGCTGCTTTTGAAAGGTAAGTATTGCTAAAAAATCGCTTCCCAAATGCCAAGCTGCACTTTCGCTGCAAAATACATACATAATCCGCGGGGCCGGGGGTCGCGAGCTGAGCGGCTAGATGCGACTAAGAAGCCCCCCACGCACCGCCCTAATTATTTGATGCTCTGTTTTTCCGATGTCAAAATGGTTTCCTGGATTTTTGGTGTGGGGGGGGCAATTTCTTTGCCAAGCCGGGGCCCCAGACCCACCGGGTCCATTAATTATCCGATTAGGGCGGATTTGGGCGACTGGTCTGAACCCGTCGGCCCAAATTAAATCTGAGAGGATTCGCGTCGACCGGAAGTCGTGTTTTAGCCTGGCCCCCGGGGTTAGGAACACCACGGATCTTCGAGGTAATTCTGGCTGTGGGGAGAAGTCGAATTCGAATGATATCGATATGAAAAAAATCGTACTTCCTCTTAAATCTTAAATCCTAAACGTGAAAATTTTACAATCTATATTGCAAAACAATCAAACGTATCGATTTCATGACCAAAATCGATTTTTTATCAAAATTTCGTTTTTGTTTGAAGTTTTTATATAGTTTTTCTAGTTGAAATATAGCCATATATTAAGAAAACATTATTAAGGCACTTTCTATTAAGTTATTAGGCATTTCTAAACTTCAGCCTTCATCTAAAAAATTCGATCCCCCCCCGCTAATGCGAAAGTACCCAATATCGAAATTCAAAGATACAGAGATTTTGTTACATAATAATTGAAGTTTCCCGCATTTCGAAACTTCGAAAATAGCACCATTTTGAAAGTTCGGCATTCTGTTAGCAAATAACTTCACGTTGTTGCTCCGCTCGTCAAAAAAGTGTAGCGTAATGTCCCCCCAGTTCTCTCTTTGTTTACCTTTACCAGTCGTGATACTGTAAAATCGAGTGGGTGTTGATGCGAAATTGTTAATTCTTTGAGAGTATGGGGATGAGCCAGGCGGCCATCCGCGGGGGCTTCCCCTACCCCCTCCATAAGCCGTTTTGGCAGAAATCCGTCCGGCTCATCCCCTCTCAGCCACACTCTTACACAGATCCCAGCCGCCGTCGCCCATTTGCCAGATGAAGATGTGCCGCATTTTCTTCACCGGTTCTCATACAGCAATTTTATTTTTCTATTTTATTTTTCGTTCCTACTGTCAATATCCAATTGTTTTGTAAGCCCAAATCCTGGTGGGCACCGGAAAACTTTGGCCGGATTTTGTGGGAACTAAAAAGTCGTTAATGTGTCACTTCTAGCCCAATATCACCGACCGCCATGATGCCGTCATGAGGAACGATGGGGGTTTGCACGGTCAGTGGTATACGTATACAGTACAATTTTAGGTCATGGGCTCAACGGCTAAACCTAAGCCTAAGCCCAAACCTAAGCCTAGGCCTATGTAAACCTAAGCCTGGACTCAATAAGGTTCTTTCCCATTATCGGGGGGGGGGGAAACAAACGTTTTTCTTAGGATCTATTTACCAATTTATTTTTCTATTTTAATGAATTGTGGAACTGTTTTTAAATGTTTTTTACTATTCTTAAACGTCAAAAAACTTAACACATTTGAATTCAAAAAAATATCCGAAATATAGATTTTTCGATCAAAAATGACCCTCGACTTTTTGAAATTTATAGTTAGTTTTCCTAGTTAAACTATGCTATACTTAAAAAAAACACTATCAAAATAGTTTCTATTAAGTTACTAGGCATTTCTAGACCTATACAAAAAAGTTCGGATCCCCTCCCCAGATATTGCGCAAGAACCCTTAATAATCTATTTTATTTCGCTACAGAGCCATGAGGCGGTACTGGTCGCAGCAAACGGATCAACAACAACGGCAGCACCCCGCTCAGAGCGTCCGGACCAGGTCGAAAAGCCCGAGCAGCCGATGAAGCCCGGACAGCCGCAACTTCGCGAATTCAAGGCCTACGTCCCGCCACCGCTCGACACAAAGCATAAAATCTATGATTATGTTGGGGTGGGTTTTCCAAAATTAAAAATTTTACGCCTATGCTGCAGACTGAGCTCGAGCGGGAGCCGCACCTCATCGTGGCATGCACACATTCAATGGGATTACTGCCAGACCGCCTGATGATAATCGACGTCAATCCGGATAGTCCGCACTATCAGAAGGTATGCCTTCAGCAAAATGGCTCCAATTCTTTGAGGTTGTCGCCGAACTGCCATTTCCGGATGTCGGTGATGAACCATGCAAAATGAACTGGATCCGTTCTGCTATCAACTTGGAAGATATTGCAAAGGTATCGATACTTGTCTTCTATCGGATCCGGACCAAATTTCTATCAGCGATGCGAACCCATAAAAACTATGCGGCCGAATTTTCTAGGCAAAATATTGAGAAACAATAAATTTAACGCTAAAAACTGATTTTTCGGGATATTGGGATACGTTTTTGACTATGCCTTCTCAATTAGCATGCCGATTTTCAGCAATTTTTTGAAAACAATCTTTTTGCGTCGGTTTTTGCGATTTTGATAACAAAAAGCGACAAACAATTCCAATTTAGACACCATTTTCGCAAATCAAAAATTTTGGTGAGGCAGAAAAAACTTTTTCTCCATTTTTGCCAAATATTTCTAGATAGAAATCCCATCTCAGTCCTATCCCAGTGAAATTAGAGAAATCAAGTTATTTAGCTGTAACTTTTTTGTTTTATAATATTTTGCTTAGAAAATTCGGTTGAACATAGCTTGTATGGGTCCCTATCGCTGGTAAAAATTCGATCTCGTTCTGATAGAAGCCGACCAAATGCCGATTCGACGTTTTTCGGGACACCCTCTATTTTCTAGGTGGCGCGCTCACACCTCGTGATCCCCTGCTTTGGCAGCAACAAAATTTACATAGTTGCCATCGAGGGGCTCAGCATGAAGATTGTAAAGGTATCGGATATCCCGTTAATGCCAAAAACAATTCACAGACAATTGAAAGCCGCGAGTTGTCGATGCGGGACCTCTCCTGTCCATATTCTGTGCACACACTCCCGATGAGCGGCGCCCCCGTTCACGTCTCCTGCCTTGGGGACAAGAATGGACATGGCAAAGGTATGTTTTTCTTGAGACTGGAGCCAACGTTTAGGTGATTTCTTGCTCATCGACCGGAAAAACTTTACGATTCGCGAACGGGTGAACAAGGAGGACTTTGCGCAGTTTGGTGGGGAGTTTGCGCTCCAGACCCGGTGAGCTACAGCGGTTTTGTACCACCAATAAGGAATCGCCAAATCAACTTTGCGCTTTTCAGGCATAACGTGCTGATATCGTGCGAGTGGGGCCACCCAAGGCAATTCCAGAGCGGGCTGATGCTCAGCGAGCCGTTTGAGCAAGGTAGTCGGCAGATTATGCTACTAAAAAAATTCGAACACATCCGTTTTTAGACAGTCCAATGGCCGAAATCGCTTCAAACGATCGGAACTCCATTCACACGCTTTCAGCCATCAAAACCCTGATCTTTCCGCAGAATAGTGGGTTTTACCGTTTCGCTAGCATAATGTCGAAAATCAGAATGTCGAAATTTCATAATGTCGAGATTCAGAATGCTCAAATTTCATAACGTCGAAATTCATAAAGTGGAAATTTACATAAGCTATTTTTTCCGGAAAAACCCAAATCCTATGCAAAAAAATAATGAATCGACATTATGAAATTTCGGCATTCTGATTTTCGACATTTTGAAAGAAACCCGGTTTTAATCCGTTTCGCTCAGTCCGGGATTCAAAAAATTCCAAGCCCAGGCAAAACACGATAGAACGGGCCTATGAATTCGTCTAATTTACTACTCCGCCGATTCTACACCCTTGTCACCCCAATTAGCAAATCTCAAGAAGTGCATGACGATGTTCCGGGTTGTTTTCGACTTGCTTGTTTTTCCGTCAAGACCTTCTCGGTTAGATTCGACAGCGCGGAAAATTTGTTGAATCAAGGGTGGCCCTTAAAATTTACTAGTTACTGTACCGAAAGAGGTCAAGATTGGCATGTAGGCATGTTGAAAAACAGTGGAATGTTGTAAATAGCCAAATATCGTATATTCTAGATCACTACGGTAACCGGTTAAACGTATGGCAGATCTCACCCGGGCAACTGCGCCAGTCGATTGAATTGGACCCGTTGGAGGGCAGTTTGACTACTTGCGTACGGTAGGTTTTCCATTGAAATCATCCACTACAACTTGCCCGTTTAGATTCCTCCACAACCCCGACTGTAATCACGCGTTCGCCTGCTCGGCCCTCGGCTCAGCCGTCTACCATCTCCATATGAATTCTGTAAGTTGGGGGGGTGTTCTTCGATTTCCGGGGCGATCTGGGCTTATCCGGATTCCAAGGAATGTAAGAGACGATCCAAGGATCTCGAGGAAAACAGACAAATCCGGTAGCAACTATCGAAGGCCAAAGTTCACCAAAATCGATCCACAAAAAAAAACAAAATACTTTAGCTATCTGGCGACTTCAAGGCCGACAAGATCATCCAGCTGCCGCGGATACGAACCAGCGCCTATGATGAACAAAACAAAGGTATCGGAAAACTTCTGCCAATCATCGCCTCGTAATAGAAGACGGTCTGCCCGCCATGCTAACAGACCTGGTGATCTCGATGGATGATCGGTTTATGTATTTGGCATCATGGCTCCACGGTCTTATCCTCCAATACGATATCTCTGATCCATTCAGTGCCACTTTAACTTCAAAGGTATTGTCTTGCCGTTGGCAGGCTAAACATGTCAATTCAAGGTGCAACTCGGTGGGTTGATGCAGTCCCCAAATAGTTCGCGACTCACCGGCGTGGATTCGGGGGAGGTAAGCTGAACGTTTTCGACATAAATAGTGGAATGTTAGGAGCACTACCACCTAGCCGGACGCTGCTCAAGAATATTCCTTTCCGTGGAGGCCCGGCGACACTTCAGCTGAGTCTCGACGGGCGCCGCCTCTACGTCAACAATTCGATGTATAAGGCCTGGGACGCACAATTCTACCCAGAGCTGATCAGGTAGATAGCGGTGGAGACGACATCTATCAAAATCTCGAAAATTAGAATCTGGAATTTTCAAGGCGTCAAATTTTCAAAATCTTTAATTTTAAAAATCTCGAATTTTAAAAATCTCGAAATTTCCATAGTTTGAATCAAGTTTAAGAGCTGCAGGGATTGCACACTTGCGCCTTGCCTCGAGCCTATGCAAATTTCGATATTCTGAAAGTCGTGATTTTGAAAATTCAAGATCCTGAAATCCTAAATTCTGATTTTCGAGATTATGCTAGATTCCCGGTAGAGACAATATATCCCTTTTAGCGAAGGCGGGCAGATTGCTTTGATCGAGATCTCTACGAAAGACTGCTCCCTGCAATTGGCCAAGGAGTTTTTGATCGATTTTAAGAAGGTAAGCTACAAATTCCGTTCCGATTTATTTTGTCGTTTTAAATGCTGTGATTCCGATTTTAGGTCGAGGGCGGCCATTCTTATCCCGCGATCTCCACTTCCCGCAAGGCGACTCGACGTCAGATAATTTCCTCTAAGCATCTACATCATTGTATACCGCATTAAGAGCTCCTCATATGCTCGCGCCTCAACCTGCAACGCTCACCAAAGACGCATTTTACAATTTTTGGCAATGTGTACACCGTGATAAAGTCTTTCTACGCTTCCCGCAATTTGCAGCTCCGTTTTAAGTCAGACACAAACGGGGGAATGATATTTCAGGTGCGAAAAACGTCCCTCAAAAAACACCGCATCGACGTTGCGCCTTCTTACATATGATCGGTCCCAAAATTGGACCAGAGGCGTACCAGACCCGTAAATAACAACAATCCTGACTTATAGCCCGATAGCTACAGTACTTCTCGAGTTACAACGCAAATACTGTTCTCTCGAAATTTTTTTGAAAGCTTGGGTTTTCGGCTGCCTTTTTGGACTTTAAATCAACCTCCAGTTACGATTCCCCAATTCCGCTTAATATCGGGGTTGACTATGCGTCACAAACATTGTCGAAATCAACGTGTGTTTCATTAATTTTTTAAGGCAATCAGACTTGCCGAGTCATTTTCACTCGCTATTTGTAAGGTCGATTCTCAATGGAACCCTCCGAAAAACGTAAAATAATGTTTAGTTTTGCCATAACTCAAGAACTACTGTAGCTATTGCTCTATAAGTCCGATTTGTTGTTATTTAGCGTCTGATACAGCTCTGGTCCAATTTTGGGACCGCTCGTATGTAATACGGCGAAATGCCGAGGGGTTGTTCTTCTTGGGACACCCCGTATTTGTGTTATCGTCTCAAATGCCATGCCTACAATGCTGACCTTTCCCTCGGCTTTCGAGAATCTTCTACACGCACGCGCCGGTGTGCCACTTCAGCCCCGACTATCGCGAAGATCTTCCACGTTGCGACTAGCGTGACGCAAATTCCCCCTTCAAAATGCCGGAAACCAAATCTGTCCCTCCGTGTCGGGTCATCAAACGGGGAGGCTAGTGTCGGCTCGGCCATTTATCCCAAAAAAGCACACGCCGAAGGGGGAGCGTGGGGGCTATTCTCGTGTGGGGGAGGGATATTTCCACATGGGCCCTGGCGGCGCCCACTTCTACGTCATCTCTGGCCCTGGGCGGAAGAGGGGGACTAGAATGGCCACGCCCCCCTCTGGGCCCCCATACATAAAGACTGACCCCTGGCCCGGGGACTTCAGAGGGCCGCTAAGGACCTTGTTTTCTTTTGAACTACCATCCGTTCGGGAATCTCCGAAGTCTAAGCTTACCTTTAAATGTCGCTTTTCTTGGTCAGTTATAGTTTTCACTACCTTAATGATTCCAATGCTTTACACTAATTATCTCTTACATGACCTTACAGCGTCTCATTACAAAGATCAAATTTCAGATATGCCAAGACTGATGGTACATATTTTACTCGCTTTCTTCTTCCTCGGCCTCATTTCGGCACTGCCGTTGGTACAGAGGAACAACATTGAAGTAGGTCATTTTGGCGATTACCATACCCCACGTCCTACAATAGGTTTAAGCTTACAAGGGAACCTCAAGTTGGCACGGTGGAATTTCGAAAAACGCTCGCGGCTACCCCTAGGTTTTCGCTCATGGCGATTCCAACGCTCTAGTTAGAATTTCCTTAATGGGCCTCTGGACAGAGATACAGCACTTCCGGAAAATGATAATTTACATCCGAAAAATTAGCATTAGCGATAGGTTCGGTAGCGACTTGTTAGCTTCGGCATAGCTTAAGCTTAGGCTCCGACTTAGCTATACCCCGTATCGCACTCCCAATCAGGTTTTTTCTAGGTTGCCGACGATACGCTGCTTCAAGACGGAATTTACGACCTGGACTTTGACAAACGCTACCCGGAGAGCCCGTATTGGTTCGACGTTCCCGAGAGCTTACGGTAGGTCTCAAAGAATAACGGATATTCTGATGCAAGCCGTGCCCTATCGCCCAGTAATCAATTCGCTTTTTCAGCTTCAAGCCCGAATTGCCGCGCACCGACCGGAAGTCGCAGCTGGACGAGGAGATGATCCTGTCCGCCAGGAGGCATCCGATGCCCATCGTCTAAGCATGTCGACGCCTACGGCGAAGCCTTTGCCTAGGCCTAAGCCCTTAGCCAGTGACTTTCCTGTCAATTTCCCCTCACCTCACCCTTTTTGCTCGTCTAGCTTATAAAGCAAATTTTTGAGGACTTTTAATGCGTTGAATACAATAACCACCCTCTCTGTCGATTCGAAATACCTTGAGCGGTCTCTGTCTCCCCCTATTATTCACGCGTACCCTCAAAATATATCTCCGTCTAGCTCTCTCGATATTGTGCCCACTGTGATCCCGGAACTGAGACCAAAGAATTCTGCTTGTTGAGCCATACGGGTGTTGATGAGCTGTCTTGCTGACCCTATAACCCTCGGGTAACCCCCCGTCATGATATGCGGACGATCGGTGATGACGTAAAGAGAGAAGAGAGTTAGCTAGAGAGAGAGAGAAGGAGAGAGAGAGAGAGAGAGAGAGAGAGGGGGGGAAAGGCGGAGAGAGGAGAGGGAGAGCGAGAGAGAAATGCAGGTTTTGCTACCGAGCCGATTCTCTTTAAGATTTGATATTTCAGCGCATCTCCTATGAACAAAACACAAACTTTCCATGCTTTTACAACCCCTATGCTTGCCCACTGTGCCCAGCCCATTTCAGTAAATAAAAAGTGCCCCGGAAATGCTGTTTTCGGCGCCATGTACCCGAACAAGTCCCCCCCAAAATAGCAAGTTCCTTTTTCGAGCTCAAATTTCCAATCAAGTGAAGGGCATCCATTCGAAGCCGAGTCTAAGATTAGCCCCCCAGCTGGCTATTTTGGGGCTAGCGCCTGGGGGCAACAAGCTATTTGCGGAGGGTCGTTCGAGGGGTCGCCACAAATTGCATTGCGATGCCATCAAGCAAGAATAGCATCGAGCCCTGGCGCCTCCCAGCGACAGCCATTGTCTTGATGTCTTGTTTCGGAGCATCGTCCATCCTTCCATCGTCAGCACCCTTGGAGACCCGACAAGGCAAAGTTTAACTCTCGGGGAACACAGCCCCGAAAGTCATGATGTCACGCCAAAAATAGAAAATTCCGGGGTAGATGTCTACTATAGAGGAGGGGGGCAGAAATCACGTACCTTTTTCTACATTTTCGCTATTTTGTCGCGATTTTTGCAACCCTACTCAATAGAGCATCGAAAAATATACTAAGTGTTTTTGTTTTAGCTCAAAATGCTTTTATCTAAAAAAGTTACCGCAAAAACACAAAAATAACTTTTGAAACTCGGGTTGGGATGCTAGTTTTCGATAATTTCTCCATTTTTTCGGTATTTTAAGACGCCATTCGATAGAACATCGACAAATGTAATGCACAATATGTGCACGAAAACTACGTAAAACGGTACCGTACCCGCGCCAAAAATAGAAAATTCCGGGAAGACGTCCGATTTCCGATGCGCAATGTTTTCCGATGCCCCCCAGCCGCCGTTGATCCGTCGTATATTTTTCATTCGGTGAACTGATGTCGGGCAAGCCAGCGACGTGAATTCATCGGCAAATCTCACAAAATATGAATTGTAGCGCATGGGCTATTTACGAGCATGCTTTTGTAACGCTCTTTTGGCCGCCAACTCTCACCTAATCGTGAGAGGCTGAAAATGGAGTGTGAGCTCGCCACGCATCACATTTCTTGGGAATATGAAAAATAATGACTGAAGTAAAGTCATTCATGTCATGTCGTTTATGTCGTTTATTTCAGGGCGTATGGCGAGGCAGAGCTGAAGCGGGGCCGATATGGTTCTGGACTTTTAGCGGGGGGGGGGGTGTCAGGGGAACCAAATTTCTCCCTATGATTTTCTACGGTTCTATAACAAAATATAGACCAATTTTATAGCATTTCACATAGTTTTTAGTTATAAAACCGTTATAAACACAAGAAAATTTTCGAAAATTTTATGATTTAAATTTCGAAAATCCTTCACTCGATTAATTTTAAATAAACTTTAAAAGATTTATTCATAAAATTCAATAATTCTTTTATGATTTCGAAACTTAAAAAATGTATTTAACTTTCTAGCAATCAAAAACTACCAAAAACACTCTAAAAATATACTTTATAACAGCAACAGCTAGGTATAGATGGAAAAACACAAAGTGCCGTCTCCCTGCTAGAACTCGCCCCCCCTCGCTAACAGCACAGAACCGCCGCTATCAAATGTTATTCTCCATCTCAATGGCTCGGATCGGGTGACAGGGCAAGCTGCATAAATTCGTAGAGATTCATTCAGTAGATCTAAATTTAGCCCAAACCTACTTGTGTTTAATTCAATCGTGAATGCCAGCCGGCTGCTGTCGTCCCGAAATTTCGAAACATGGTACCATTATAAAGTCCAAAAATACACCCCCGCGGATTGGCATCAATTAGCCACCGTCGCCCAAGTGTGCTTTTGGGCAAATAAAGCCCGTAGCAAGTCTCCGATTGCATCACATTTTCACCCACACACACGCTTATTCATCACACGCCTTTTTGGCTGCCTGCCAACGGGGGGACCAACTTTTTTGTATAAGTCTAGAAATGCCTAGTTACTTAATAGAAAGCGTTTTAATAGTCTTTTTGCTAACATATAACTATATTTCAACTAGAAAAACTATCCAAAAACTTTTTAAAAAGTCGAAATTTTGGTAAACAATCGGCCATTCTCGATCGAAAAATCTTTTAATACAAATTTGTAAAGTTTTCGCGTTTAGAACTAGTAAAAACTATTTAAAACCACTTCCATTTATTTATTTGGAAAATGCGATCCTAAGAAAAAAGTTGATCTCTCCCCGGAAATGCGAAAGCTCCTAACTTTGGCCATATGAAACCGTTAATTCCGCCCTGCACCACAGTACGGGTCGGTGGGGGAAAACATGTTTTCCGGGGCCTGCACTACCGCTGATGAATTGGGGTAGTAAATTCGAACAGTTGATACGTACTTACGGCTTTGACGTCAAATATTGAAATCGTAAATAATATAAATTAGGACTTTAGCCCAACGTTTTTCTAAAGAGCTAATTTTTCGAATATAAATCGTGGAAGTATTTCTAACTGGTTTTTTGCTATTCCTAAACCTGAAGACTTTACAAATTTGTGTTAAAAATATAAAAAATCTCGATTTTTCATCCGGAAATGACCGATTTTTGCCAAATTTTCGACTTTTTAAAGTTTTTAGATGTTTTCTCTAGTTGTAATATAGTTATATATGACGTAAAACACTATTAAAACTCCTTCCATTAGTTTACTAGGCATTTCTAGATTTATGCAACAATTTTCGTTCCCCCCCCCCGATAATGCGAAAGAACCAGCTTTCGATTATTCGAAAATAGAATCTGATCGCCTGAACTTTCCGAAGCGTTAGACCCGGAAGCCGTCTACCTTCTGACCTTATCGCCCGGTAACGAGTTTTCCTAGCGGCCCGCATAAAATCTCTGCAAGTTCTCCTGTCAGTCCAAAAAAGCTCTCCACTCGCACGGCAGCATAAATTGCGTTGCGCTAGAAAATGTCAACGTTCAGCGGGCTCGGCGGTCTCCGATTGCTAGTTTGCAGTGAGGAAAAGTTCACAAAAAATTGGAGCGGAAAATCGAATTGGGGCGCCGCCGGAAAGGTCGGCGTCAGCCTCCTCACCTTCGAGTGGGTCGCGGACGAAATTTCGGGTCGAAGGGCCTTCCTACAGGAGCTGAAGGTGGTAGCGGTTGGCGGTCACGATTTCGAAAATCACCATTTCGAAAATCACCATTTCGAAAATCACCATTTCGAAAATCACCATTTCGAAAATCACCATTTCGAAAATCACCATTTCGAAAAGACACCATTTCGAAAAGACACCATTTCGAAAATCACCATTTCGAAAAGTCACCATTTCGAAAATCACCATTTCGAAAATCACCATTTCGAAAATTACCATTTGGGAAACAGGATTTAGCAATATCCCATTTCCCAGTCGCAGAAAAAAATGATTTTCGTTGGCTGGTTTGAGGTTCGGGGTCTATTTTTCCACTGGAGATATGATTAATTTCATCATAGACACCACTAAAACAATTTCTATTACATCACTAGTCATATCCGAGAAAAACCGTGGTTTTTCGACACTGCATTTTTATGCCTGTTGGAAGAACGGGTCTTTTCAAATGTGACTTTTCGAAATGGTGATTTTCGAAATGGTGTTTTCGAAATGGTGTTTTCGAAATGGTGATTTTCGAAATGGTGATTTTCGAAATGGTGATTTTTCGAAATGGTGATTTTCGAAATGGTGATTTTCGAAATGGTGATTTTCGAAATCGTGACAGGGAATCGTGGTAGCAATGCTTAAAACTACGCCTAAGCCTAAGCCAAGGGTAAGAAAAACCTAAGCCAAGCCTAAGCCTAAGCCTAGGCTAAACCTAGCCAAGCCCAAGCCCAGCCTAAGCCGAAGCCTAACCTAAGCCAAGTCTACACTTACGCAAAAGTAACTATCGACAAGGGTTCAAGAGTATTGTTGTGTATTTTCACATCAGTTGCTCACCATTGAAATTCAGAAGACCATAAAATTTAGCTGAAACGAGCGCGTAAAAATGATAGCTTCTCCCCAAAGGAATTTATTACCCACTCCATGACGTGGCTGAAATTCGCCCCAGTGGGGTTCTCACGACGAGGATGACGGCTTATTGGCACGGGAAGGCAGTAATGAGGAAATACTCCCACAAAGGCCACGCGTTCGGAAGAACTACGAAACTACGAAAAACATTCTCGGTAAATGAGGTTTGAAACATTTCGGGTTTCGCAAATAGTATTAGGTAAAATGGTTCTTTCGCATTATCGGGGGGACTCACTTTTTTCTTTAGATCTAATTTTTAAAACATAAATAGTGAAGCTGTTTTAAATGTTTTTAACTGTTGCTAAACGTGAAAACCTTACAAATTTTAATCAAAATATTTCAACAATATCGATTTTTTTTGACCGAAAATGGCCGATTTTTGAGCAAAATTTCGACTTTGTGGAAGTTTTTAGATAGTTTTTCTATTTGAATGATAGCTATATATTACTAAAAACACGCTTAAAACATTTTCTATTAAGTTACTAGGCAGTTCTAGACTTATACAAAAAAGTTCGGCTCCCCGATAATGCGAAAGAACCGGTAAAACCTCTAGGGAAGGATGGTATATACTATGATTTGGTATCATAATGGCGAAAATCTTAAAGTCGTAATTTCCTACTATCAGAATTCAGAATGTCGAGATTTATATGAGCTAATTTTCCGGGAAAACCCCTGAATTCCGAAATTAGGTAATTTCGGCAAAGGGTTGTACGTACCGCCATCCTGGAGGGGACTACCTTTGATCCGTGCTGGGTGAGCTGCCCCCCTAGGGTGGACAAGGACGGCGAGCCAGATTTGAGGTCCGCGCGAACCCGTTTCGTTTTTCGCAACGATACACGGGGGCAAACAGGCGAAATTCTAGGAGATTTAGTGTGCCGAAAAGGGAGAGGCGGAAAGGAGCAAGAGGTGCGCGAAAGGAGACGGCCGAGGACGATCCCGGGGAGGCCGATGGAGATCGACGCTGGATAAGCCTGTAGCCTACCCTTTGACTATCCATTCCCCAGCCACGTACACCACCTTTTGTGCACACAGAGACATTTCCTCGTCGCTGTATCCGCTTGCGAGCTATTACCGGCTATTATTCTCTTGCTCAGAAACTTCATATTTAGCATTTACCTTCATTTCATTATCCATTATCACTTAGCAGTTAGCCTAAGCCTAAGCCTAACCTAGCCTAAGCCTAAGCCTAAGCTAAGCCTAAGCCTAGTAAGCCTAGCCTAGCCTAGCCTAAGCCTAAAAGCCTAAGCCTAGCCTAAAAGCCTATGCCTACGCCTAAGCCTAAAGCTAAGCCTAAGCCTATGCCTAAGCCTGAGCCTGAGCCAAGCCTAAGCCGTACTGAACCGAACGTGCCAAGCAAGTTCGCAAGCCTAGCTGGCTCACGAGTCTGGCTGAAACCTGCCCAAGTTCGCGGCAAGGCCATTCCACGTAGTTCCGCGGGAAACTGAGCTTGACATTGGCTGACTCATCGAGCAAAGTCTCTGTCTAATGTGTCACACCATAAAAATCAGTTTCGACAGAGCTATTGTGAAGCTTCCTTTTAGTTACTGTAAGCAGACCAGCTGACTTATTGGGTTGAGGCTGAGAGCCGCGCTAGACTATAATTTTCTTCACGCATAGCCGCGAGGCTCTTTCAAGACCAATCCTATCGTATCCGGAATTTTTCGCTGAGCTCGAATTTGTTTTCCAAATTTGCTGAGGCCTCAGAGCTCCTCGAGGAGCTCGATCTCAAAAGTTATAGCCGTTTTTGTAATAAAAAATCTGACTTTTGACCTTTTCAGTTTTAAGTCTGTTTAAAAGCCTTGAGAATTACTTTTTTTGAAAACGTAGATCATCATTTTCGAAAGACCTCTTCCTCCGAGCATGAACTCGGATCAAAGACCCCCCCTATTAGGAACCTGGCGTGTTGTTTTCCGACAGGTGACGGAACGGCAAAGTTCTCCCATCCAATCCTGCCGAAATTTGCTCGCAATGGCAGCTATCCGCTCGCGCTCCTTGCCAGCAAGCAGAGTCGGAGACGACACGGCCGGAGAATGGCAGCTGGCCGAATTTAGAGAAAAGTGAGAGATTCTTTCGGCCCGTGCCTCCCATTCCCCGCATTCATTTTTGGCGACTATGTTTAGATGCTCTCCCACCAATATTGGACGCTCAATTTTCAATTAATGATTATTTTATTGTTTTGTATGGATTAGGCTGATAAGCTGAGGTTTAGGCTTAGGTTTAGGCTTAGGCTTAGGCTTAGGCTTAGGCTTAGGTTTAGGCTTAGGCTTAGGCTTAGGTTTAGGCTTGCTTAGGCTCAGTATGCTTAAGCTCATCCTACACACACCCAAACGTTTGTGCACGAAGCGTCAGCTTACTTCCAAGCCTGTTCACCGCAAAAGCAAGCAACCCAATCCCACTTTCTCTGCCTACACCACAACCAGTCCAATGATTTTGTTCGCCTAACAGTTCATTGCGTTCCCCCTGGAATCCCAGTAAGCCTTTCTGTGCCCACCGCACGATGATGATGGCCCGATTTCCGGGCATGGGATGACCTCGAAAAGGCATTTTCTCCCGCCAGCTATTAACCTATCTGATATCTCCGTCATACCGTGAGTGCTGCAACGTCGAAAAAATCGCGATTTTTATTGTCATCTTGCTCAATCGCGAATCCGCTGCCTCTGCGCAACAAGGTTCATTCCAGGTTCGGAGTCGGCTTAGGTTTCGGCTTAGGCTTGATCTTTCTGGTTGTTCCGGCTGCATGCGGTCACATGGAGATGTGAGACATTCCATCCCGCTGTCTCCGTCTCAGATCCGAGCCTCGTGTAGACGCTATCCGGAGTGTGATCCCGTCCTATCCCTCCTCGTTGCCCCCCTCCTTCCCGGAGGATCTAGGTCACATCGGTCCGGATTGATCCCATCGTTCTGGCCGACTTCTGCCTGAAGTCTGCCAAGCCGGCACATTTTTGCAGTCTTTTTTGGGGAGTGGCCCTGCAAAATTGCATTCAACCTGGCTGTGACTAGAAATTCAAAATACAACTAAATTCCGCTTACAAAGAGTCGTTTTAGGTGCTTTTGGGGTTTTATGATCTAAACTATGAAATTAAAAGAGCTTGAAATTCTGAAAAAACGTTAGGATTTGTTCTGAATTTCACGCTCTCTCTTATTCGCTCTCCGACTCTCTCTTGCTCTCTCTCTCTTTTTCCCTACCTTTCACATCTCCGTTCTCGCGCTCCAGAAGCAAGAAGAAGCCATCCTTACCATACCTTTCAGCCCATCACCGATGCAGCGTTTGGACTGCCACGTGAAGGAGTATGCTTGGGGAAAAAAGGGCGAGGGGAGCGAGGTTTGCCAAAACTATCCATTAATCGTCTCCATCAATTTTCTAGGTAGCAAATCTGTTCGCTGCTGGCCATCGTGAGTTTCTCGTCGACAAGTTCAGCCCGTACGCCGAGGTATGTCAATTTTGATTGAAAACCTAAAATGAATGCTTCAGCTATGGATGGGCACACACCCCGATGGCGCCGCTCGGCTCGCGTCCAGCAAACAACTGCTTTCTTCTTTTATTGCCAAGCAGGCCGCTGACTGTCAGTTCAACAACAATCTTCGGTGGGGGAAGACCATGTCGCCAAATCATCTCAAGTTCCATTTAGAAAAGATGTCCATCTGCCGTTCATCATGAAAGTGATGAGCATCGCGAAGACGCTCTCACTTCAAGTGCATCCGACGAAGGTGTGCACTTTTAATTAAAATTTAGCCCGTCAGCTTACCATGATAAGGGCGCTTAGTATGACATTTAAAGCATAAAAGTTACGATAAAACACCCCCAAACTATCTTCGAAGCTCAAACGAAAACTTAGGAGCAAGCTGAACGGCTTCATGATGCTGACCCCCAGCATTACCCGGACAGGTGGGTCTTTTCAGAACGTTGTCGATGAACGATGATCAAGTTGTTTCCTAATAAATCCTTTTTAAGGCACCACAAGCCGGAACTTGCCTACGCTCTGACAAAGTTCGAGCTCCTTTGCGGATTCAGGCCAGCGCATGAAATTGCAGCCAACCTGAGGGCCTTCAAGTGTCTGAGAAGCCTGATGGGAGTTGAGGCAAGTTTAAGCTCCCCGCCAATGACAGCAGCGTTTAGAACAGCGAGCGATTGATCGACCTCATCGAGATGGGCGTCGACCCGAGGAGCAACAAGTGCAAGGTGTGGATTGATTCTCGGTTCTTTAGGATTTCCGGGGGGGGGAAAGTATTTCCGGGAAACCAAATTTTTCGGCCCAAGCCTAAATTTTTTTCTAAATAGCGCATGCGTGTCTAAATGGTTTTTAACTATTCCTGAGCATAAAAACTACACACTTTATAATTAAAAAATTTAATTTTAGGTCGAAAAATCCGATAGAACCTTTAGGATTAGCGGGGGGGAAAGGCCCAAAATGACTAAATTTTCGACTTTTTCAAACATTTTTCTAACTTTTTTGAAAGGTTTTTCTACTTTAAATATAGTTAAAATTTACTAAAAACAATGTGAAAACACTTTATATTTGATTGCTAGGTCAACCGGGAAAACCAGGAAAAATCCCCGGAAATCCTAAAGAACCTGATTCTCTTTTGAAAACAAATCGGTTTTTTCGCATTATCGGGGGGACAAATTTTTCTTAGGAGCTAATTTTTCAAATATAAATAGTGCAAGGGTTTCTAAACGGTTTTTTTACTATCCCTAAACGTGATAACTTTACAAATTTGTATTGAAAATGAGCAAAATTATCGAAAATGGTCGATTTTTAAAAAAAATTACCATATTAAATTACCAATTACCAAAATTTCTATTTTTTTTTTATAGTTTGTCGATAGTTTTTCTAGCTTGAAAATAGTTACTATTAAAACAATTTCTATGAAGTGACCTGGCATTTCAAGGCTTATACAAAAAAATTCCCCCCTCCCTCGATAATGCGAGAGAACCACAAAATATTTTCTTTAGTCTCGCCTCGCCGCCTGTTTCGCCTACCAACTCGCACAGCCAAAGGATCAGGTCGAAGATCTTGTCGATGAGCTCATGGCCGATTTGGCGCGTGGAGGTGAGTGCCTAAGATTCGCGTTAAAATTCCATCTTTAGTGCGCGGAGCCCTTCGAGAGGATACCGTTGCTGTGATCGAGAAGACGTGCTCAGAGTTCCCAGGGGATGTCGGCTTGTTCGCGCCGCTGTACCTCAACCACATGGAGTTGCAGCCGGGCCAGTGCTGCTACTACGCCTCCCAGGAGCTTCACGCCTATCTCAGTGGCGGTGAGTGTCTAGCTTGGTATCATAATGTCGAAATTCTCAATGTCTAAATTCGATAACGTCGTAATTTCAATACCTTAGGGTTTATGATGAAGAAATTACTCGGCAACTATCCCAAAGCCTTCATCAAAATCTCGATATTTTTCAAACCGTGTATCTACCGTTTTTCATCTAGGTTTCGCGTTTGACTATGAGTCCAGAAATGCCTAGTAATATAATACTAGGTATTTGATAGTGTTTATGGTAAAAGTTAGCTTGTTTTCATGTGGAAAAACTATCTAAAAACCTTTAGCAAAATTTTAAAGCTGAAGTTTGTGCTGGACTCGCCATATTTGGTCGAATATCTACATTTATCCTAACTTTAATAAAATGTTTATAGTTTTTGCGTTTAAAAATGGTAAACATATGCTCAGAACCCTTGCGCTGTTGATATGAAAAAATTTGATCCTACTGAAAAAGTTGATCCCCCCCCGATAATGCGAAAGCACCTACATCTATTCCTACTTCAGAATGTGTCGAGTGCGTCGGCTGCTCAAACAATACGATCCGCGCCGCGCTGACACCAAAATATGTCGATCACGACGCGTTGGTTGAAGCCCTCAACTATCAGATGACACACCCTGATGATTATTTGGTCAGTTTGCCTCGCCATAAAAGCGCGCAAAAACTCCAATTTACAAGCTGCTATTAAAGTTTTCTAATCTCTAATTAAGTTTTACTTTAATAATAAAGTTTCAATGTGCGAGAATTTCTAGCGCACACAACTCAAAAATTCAGGTGCCAGCCCGACGATTGCCCGCCTACCCGATCGTTGATGAATACGCGCCAGATTGCAGAGATTTTCAGCTGCACCGAGTTCAGGTGAGAGTTTTAGTGGGGGAATAATATTAGTTTTTAGGTGGAGTCCAACAGCACACTTTCGCCGTTGCCACCCCTCGATTGTGCGTCGATTATGGTGGTCGTGAAAGGTTCGTTGGGGTTGAAGATGGGAATAATTTAATACATAACCTTGATACGCTTTCAATCATATATTTATTGAATTTAAATAAAGTTAGATCGTCTTTAAGTAAATAAATATATTTACAAACTTGTAAAGAATCTTACTTACAGGTTATGGTGTCATGGACGACATGAAGCCCGGAGCGAGCAACGAGGCAGCTGGTGGCTCTGAGGCACGCACGGTCGCACGGGGTAAGTGCGCAGTTGCTTTAAGCATTACAACTACGCAAAAATTGTACAATAAATCAATAATAAAGAAACGTGAAAATAACGATAAAATGCCACCATTCAGGTGACATTATCTACATCCCGCCCGGCCGCCGCGTCTGCTTCACGAAGTGTTTCGAGAAAATCGAGGCTTACAGAACGTTTTCGTATGAAACAGGTATGCCTTGAGATAAAGTCAATGTACGTCTTTGAAGCGGATGTAACGAATCGGAGATAAAAACCCATTTTCAGGTCCGGAGCACGAGATTACGGCGCCGGATGCGCATGTGATGTCCAGCGCTTCACAGAAGATTTCTCCGGTGCCGCTGAAGGGCAAGACACAAGTCATCATCACCCCGGTAAGTCCGAAAACGGCTAAATAGGCTGGTTGATCACTATCTAATAATTTCCATAGCAAAATCAACATTAATATTGCTTTAGAAACTTGATCGCAACGATTCGGGCATCGTTTTTGAAGTGGAATCCGAAATGGATGGATTTTGCTAAACCCTGTGATTTTTACTTTCCCCCATTGTTCACCGTTTTGAAGATGTCGATTCTCTGTATCATCTTGTGACAAGTGCTTTTGCCTAGGTAACCTTCCCGAGTCCAATCCCACCATCCTTCCATTCTAAGTGCATTTTTCGAAATATCAAGATGCGTTCTAATGGTTTATAACCTCAACATTCGCTCTTTCAGCTTTCACTTAATATTTCACAACTTTGTGCTGACGAGACCACAGAATAAAACGAATAAGGCATGTGATCATGATTGCACGCGAAAGAGGGCGAGTAGAGGGAAAAGACCAAAATGAATAGAGGGGTCAGTGGGAATCTATACATACTCGTATCAAAGCACATTTCTTTGTCAAAGAAAATGTAGAGGCAAACGAAGGGATAAGCAAGTCGGAAAAGCAGCTTCTCTTCTTCTATTGGTCCTTCTCGTAGTCAGGATAATGGATTTCGCATTTCGGGAGGGCCTGGCGCAATTCTTGGTAGATTTTCGGCTTGCCGTAGACGCGCGGCAGGTTGTGGATGAGCAGCGATTTTAGGCCACTAAAATTTACGTTGAATATAAGTTGAGAAACGATAAAACTTACGTGCAATTCTTGAGGTGATCGAGACCGTCTTCGGTGACCCGCGGGCAGGAATCAATCTCCAAATACTTCAGTTTGCTGCCCACAGCCTAAGGAAACATAGATTCATCTAAAATTGAGACCCTTACATCGCTCATATATTTTAGACCAAAATCGTGCAGATTCTTGCAACGGACAAAACGGACGTCGAGAATGGCGTTTAGACCCTCTAAAATGAGTTGAGAAGTTTGAATATATACTCACCAAAATGACGGCAACCATAGCCCGTTACTGACGCGTCGATTGCTTCAATGTTCGTGACGCGGACCTGTAAAACTAATAAGTTTTGTGGAAAAATGTATACCTGATCGCCAGAAATTCTCGGGTCAAGCTCGGCACATCGTTTGACGAGGGCGTTGTAGTCGGAGAACATGTCGCTCATTTTATCGAACCTAAGAGAAAGTTTAGCTTTGAAAAATACACTCACTTTACGCTGCCACCACAGCGAACGATCCATTCCGCAGCGGCACGATCCGGGCCCACTTCTTTGACGCGCTCTTTGTCGTAACTGAAGTTCTCGTAATCTTTACAAATTCCAGGAAAGACTCACTAGTTGAAGCCCTCCACAAGCCAACGAAGCCCGGGAATATTGTGCTCGCCAAGGCGCTGGACCAACTTCTCTTGTTGCCGAATCAAGAAACGAGCCATCGCTGTAAAAGAATCAAATTTTGACCGCTAAGAAGCAACAAGATGACGAATCGAGAACAATTGCTAAAATAAAGTCCGGGTTGTTGTTTACGCGAGCCGGGGAGGCAACGTGGGCATGGGGGAGGGTTGGGAAACGAAGGACGAGAGAAAAGTGTTGACTACCAAGCACCCAAAATGTTGCTTTTGGGCTAGTTTGAAAAGGGCACTTCGGCAAAACAGATAGTTTGAACCCGTTTCTCGTGATTTTTTAGTACCCTACTAAGTCTATAGTAAGGAAAATTCATTTTGTCGATAATTCGAGTGAAAAAACCGCAGCTCCTAACGATCGGAAAAATTGCAGTTCAGCTTCAAACTTGTCGATATTTAGCAAAATAGATAGTTTCAATTTGTTTCTCGTCTTTTTTAGCTAGTTTCCCCCCTCCCCCCGCCCCCCAAAATCAATAGCAGGAGAACAAATCCATGTTTTCGAAAAAACGTGAATGATACCTCACAAAAATAAACTTACGGATGAAATGTCCAGGACCTGCGTAAGTCAGTGTGTGTGAAGCCGCTGCCATTAGTCGAAAAAAGGGGCCCCCGCTTAGAAAAGTCCTCAAGAGGACAGCACCTGAAAAACGTATCAAGTGTCGAGTTTCACTTCAAATTTTAGAGAAAAATCGAGAATTCCGCGAAAATCAATCTATTTGCAGCTTTCAGGAAACGGGGGGTTTCCTGAGCAGACAGGCGCACGCCCGATCGCAGTGGAAAAAAAGGTCTACGCACAAAGAGGGCTCTCAAACATTGTGGCATCGGGGGGAAAGAGCAGAAAACGATTGTGGGGGGCCAAAATGTCGCGTTGAGCCGGTGGGGGGAGAGTCTTGCTGGGAGGGTTGTCTCCCACGATCCTTGCAATGGGATGGGCAAGACGATTTTCATTGCATTCGAGGGGAGTAGTTTGTTTTCAGCTAAAAACATTATGCAAGGAAAATATCTGTGAAATTCTGAGCTAAAAACAGCCTACAAAGACATCTTTTTTTTATTTTCAAAATTCCTTCCTTGAAATCAAAAAACTTGTCATCGAAAACCGTTATTTTCCGGCACTTTTTGAAAAATGGGGCTTCTTCAGAACTTCAAGCTCTCTCAAATGGACTCGAAAACGTCCTTATACGCTTGAAAAGGACGGTTGCAAGTTGTCCAAACCATGACGGAGAAGACGGCCGGCTAGCTACGCCACCCTACACCGACGTAGGGTGGAAAATGGTAAGAGTAATGGCGGGCTTGCGAGCTATATATTACGTAGTGGCATATGACCAGAGCAGAGGTCGCACAGATCAAAAATGAAGTGGTCAAAGTGCGCGTGCCCCCAGGGCTAAGCGCCAGATAGTCAGTCAGATGACCAGCCTGGCTGGGGTGCTTTCGGAGGGGTGGAGGTCTATGTGTGGCCGGGTACACTCGGGGACGCCCAGCCCAGCCCACACCACACCACGGCCGGATCGTGAGAGGGACTCCCCCGGCCATGCCCGAGGCACGTGTATCTGGGGGGTGCCCCGGCGCAGAGTGTTGACAAAAAATGGCAGAGGAGGGGGGAGGGGTCTGCCTCGGCCGGGGCATAGTCCACATGCCCTATCGGTACTGCTATAAGCGGGAATGCACCCAACAACCACCACAAAAACAACGAAGCTCTTCTGGGTGATCAAAGGTTACGGCAACAAGCTCTTTTTCAGGCGGTACTCCATCTGAAAACCGGGTGCTTTGGTGTTTCCGGGGCCGGGGGCAGACTCAAAACTTTTTTTGTTTGTTTTAGGTCAATTGCCCATCTTTATTTAAAAGTAATCGTCAATTTTTTTTAGTTATTTTTAATCGTAAGTTGTAACCTTTTCATTTTGAGAATAGTAAAAAAGTAGTGACCATCCTAAAGCCACCAAAGATATTGTCAGCTGCAGATGCAAAACAGCGTGCACTACTTCTGCAAGTACGAATTTTCAGATTCTCAAAGTTTTTTACTTATAAAAACTTTATCCTCGTAACAAGACCAACCGAAACTCTCAAATATCACAACAGCAACAACAAAAGGATAGGCCGTCGTCGCGGGGGTGCGGGAATTAGGCGGCCAGCTGGAGTTGCTTGTAGACCTGCTTCCGGTACTCTTCCAGCCCTCCCTCCAGGTTCGACACCATGCGATCCTTGACCACCTGAAGGGAAAAGTGGGTTAAAAGAACACACAGGACTCATACCCAGAGCTCCTTGCACACCAGCGAGATGAGTTGTTCGTCGTGGGAAACGAGCACGACACCACCCTAAAATAAATTTATCAAAAATATAAATTTGAACGTACATTGAATTTATTCAGCGCCTTGCCAAGCGCCTCAACAGTCTCGACGTCCAAGTGATTGGTCGGCTCGTCCATTACCAAGTAGTTTGGCCTGATGATGAGATTATTTTGGCTGAGTTAAAAATCTTACTTGAGCATGGCAAGATTGGCGAAAGCCAGCCGGGATTTTTGACCTCCCGAGAGCGTGTAGACGGGCTGCAGAGCGGTGTCGCCTGAAGAAATAATTCTAAATATACTGCAATCGCTCACCAGTAATTCCAAAGCGGCCGAGGCAAGCGCGATACTCTTCCACAGGGCGATCTAATCGAGGCTCGGTTAAAATAAGATTCCAGAATCTCACTCGGGTAATTTTTCGCAAGCACTTCGAGGGCAGTGTTGTCCATGTCAAGCTGGTCGACGTGATGCTGGGTGAAATAGCCGATGCGGAGACGCCTGGAAATATTACGGAAAAATAGGCGAGATCGCAATAAGTGCTACCTATTTGTGTGTCGAATCCCAGTCGACGGCTCCAGATCTCCCAAGAGCAATTTGAGGAGCGTCGTTTTACCGGCACCATTTTCTCCGACCTGAAGGATCAAGCTGGTCTGTAAAAAAACTTACAATACAGATCCGAGACGAGGCGTGCGTTCCCAAGTTAAGCTTGCGGAAGATGAAGGCCGATTCGGCGTTGTACCTGTACAGGGAATGAAAGAGAAGGATTCTTTTACCTGAAGGCACAGTCGTCCAGGATCAACACCGGGTTGCTCAGCTCCTCGCACTCCGGGAACATAAAGTGCACCTCGGACTCGAATTCGACCGACTGGATGACGGGTCTGGATCAAGTCAGGTTAAATTGGAAATCGATTAGATTTCTTACAGCCTCTCCAACATTTTGATCCGAGATTGGACCATTGCGGCGCGTTTGGCGTTGTACCGGAACTTGTCGATGAATTCCTGGGTGTGGGCGCGGAGCTGCTGCTGGGCCTCGTATTCGCGTTGTTGTTGGGTCAACTTCTCTTTCATAGTCTAGAAATTACGTAGAACTATATTGTTACCGTAAATTTACCTTTTCATACAGATCATAATTTCCTTTGTACTGGTCAAGACGCCGGGTGTGCAGATGAATGATGTCCGTGCAAATCTCGTTCAAGAATTTACGGTCGTGGGAAACGGTCAGGATGGTGCCCTCCCAATGCTGGAAAAAAACGAGTTGCAAGCATTAAACCGCGAAAAAATAACCTGCAGGTGCCCCTCAAGCCAATAGACGGCCCTCATGTCCAACATGTTCGTCGGCTCGTCAAGAAGGAGAAGGTCGGGCTTGATAAAGAGCGCACGAGCCAGCGCGACACGCATGCGCCATCCGCCAGAGAATTCCCTGAAAAGTTACATGTTAATTTGAAAGTTTTCAAGTCAAGCCAGAACAGACGACAAAAACGAACTTTGTGGGCTTCTTCTGCTCATCCGGATCGAAGCCGAGACCGAAGAGGATCGACGCGGCACGGGCCGGCGCCTTGTCCATACCACTTGCCTAGAAAGAAAAATGTGTTTTTTTCGAACAACAAACCTCCATATCGGCAAACAACTTGGTCAATTCCGTGTTCCACTTTGTTTTCTCGGCATCGGAGAGATCAGGCCTAAAAGTAAAGGTAATACAGGAAACTTTCACAAACTTGTTAAGGCGCTCCTGCAGCACTTTCTCGCGTTCCAAAAACTCGGTTCTTTTGGTGTCCGATGAAAGGACAGAATCTGAAAAAAAGTTGAAAATTGAAATAAAGATAAATCCACTTACCGATGACCTTCGTATCGTCCCCTTCCACTTCTTGCTCGACGCTCAACATGCTGATATTTGGCGGGATCCGGAGTTGACCGCTAAAATCCGTCCTACATTTTTAAATTAATCCTAACGCAGATATCATCTTCAACAGCGTGGTCTTGCCGATACCATTCCTGCCGACGAGTCCGTACTTACGACCATAGGACATGTTGACGTTCGCGCTGCACAGCAGTTGCCTGAAAAAATGATAAAAAGCGTTTTAGAGCACCCCTTACTTCGTCCCAATCGAAATATCGACGCTTTCGAGCATGACATTCAAGGAATTCTGGCCAGCGCCAGATTGCTCGCGACGGTTTGCGGCCTGAGAAGCCGTAGCAGCAGCCTCGGGACGCTTTCGTTTCCTAAGTTTGGATTCGGGAAAGTAATCATAAACTCACGGGGCAGCAGAAGTTCCCTCTCGAGCAAAGGCTTTTTCAGTAGCGCGATTTTCGGCTTTTTTGAGCTTGTCCTTGTCAACATTCTAAAATTTATATAACACATAGGAAAGATTGAGCTAACCGTCGGGGTATCACGGGTCTGCAGCTTCCAAATGCTCTCCCGATCCTTATAATCTTCCTTCTGGGCGGCCATGTCGACCGTTTGCTCCAGTTGCCGGACAGCAGCGACTTGCTTCGCGGCCTTCGGGATGTTACTGAAAAAAAACATAGGTAAAGCGCAAACCAGCCTTCCCTACTCTCCGTGAAGCAGCTTCATCAACTTTTCGCACACGCGGCGGGCAGCCTCGTCCGGCAGGTCTTCGACGTTAGCCACGAGATGATCGCCGACAGCAAGAAATATCTCATCAACGGAGTACATCTCTTCGGCATTTTCTTTCAGAATTGCTGCAAAAAATTTTATCGCGGTGAAGGGTACCATACCAGCCACATAATCCTTGACCTCCACCGGCAATCCCGGAAAAGAGGAGGCCAAAAACCCGGGTATCGCAGCAACATCCGCCATTTTCTAAATTTTCGATAAAAAACAGCAAAGTCAGCCTACCAATTATTGACGAAAAATTCGTGCCCGAGCCAGATCACGAACTTGAAGAGGATAAACGCCGGGATTAGCGTCGGCAAAAGCGCACCGTAATACCACGCGTCCGAGGAAAATATCTTAAAAAAAATAAATTGAAAAAGGCAATTAGGTTTACCTGGGCTGTGTATTCGTCAACGAGGCGTGTCTCTTCGACCATACAAAGCCGAGCCTGAAAAATCGTGATTAGCCCCGGAACAACTTCATTCTGCACTAGACAAAGAAATAAAGCTTTTCAACGATTAGTCAAAGTAAAAAGAACCAATTTTTGAAGAAAAATTTTTTTTGCAATTTCTCAACGTTGAGCAATTACGAAAGGCTACAAGTGACACCACTAGGCGCGGCGCGCGAACGTTTTTGAAGCTCGCCTTCACAACCCAATAAAATAAATAAAAAAAGTAGATTAATTTCTATTTCTAACATCTAAAAGCTTCTTTTCAACGACGGATGTCAAAAGTAAAGAAGCGGAGTGTCGCGCGATCACAGGTAAGAGTGAATTCCTTCTCATAAATCATCTTTAGGCTGATCCTCCCATCATCGATCTATGTTCGCCACCAATGAAAGATGAGAAAACGCTAAAACAAGCGGTAAATTTTTAGTACTTTGTGTAACTGAGTTTAGCCACTTTTTGGACAACGACCCCCGAAGGAGGTGCAGCCCAACCCTGCAAAACGGCGGAAAACCATCAAATCCGAGCAGCCGAAAACGCCGGTATTTCTTTTTATCGTTTCTAAGCTATTTTTAAGAGAATAAGGGCTGCTGGGAAAGAAAATGCTGAAATTGCTGTTGAGGTTCCGGTTAAATATGGTACCCTAATTCTTTTGTAAAAATATCCGTTTAGCGAATTTCGATCACGCACCATTGGCGACGGCGAGCTGCTGCTTTGATGAGACAACTATTTCTGTATCCAAAGATTGGACTGTGCCGCTGTTGGTAAAGAAAACTAATTGGTAAGGCAGATAAAATTTTTCCAACCTTGTCCTAGGGTTGCTAAAAGTAAATGGCGATGGTCCGAGCTAAATTACAACGAGGATGTTGTAGAGGAGCCTTCCGTGTCCTTCGAAAATGCAGGGTACGTTTTATAGGCCCGATTGATCAGCTTTATACTTTAGGGAGAGATCACGGAAGTTGGAAGAACAACTTTGGAGTGAAAAATTCGTGGAAGACAACTTTTTCTGTCCGGACGGGGCCGGCCGCATTGAAGTGAAGAGAGTTTTGGGGCTTTGGCATAAACGATTGTCGAAAGAAGGTTTGAAGTTTGTGGGCTCGACGAATATTAATTGACTTCAGAAAAGTCTTCTACGAAGACCACAACTAAGAAGAAGCGGCGCAAAGTTAAGGATTTGTCCGAAAGCGAGGAAGAGGTATTCGTTTTGTTTGTTCGCCTGGCACTTTGAAGAATAGTATGATTCTGACGGCGATGACTACAACCCGGAGGATGATGGAGAAGGTGCACGCATCGAGAATCCGATCTTCATTTGGGGTGCAGGACAATACAAGGAAACAATGGTTAGTTAGCACTTTCTGGGCCCAACATCCGGTTTTAGGTCTATTCACTCGCACAAGAGCTCGACTTCAAGGTTCTCGAAATTCATCCCGGAGATAAACGAGATGGGGAGAGTCTGAAAAAGCGAATACAAGCAGCCGCGACGAGTCATCGTGTAGGTTCCCCCTTTGTTCTTTTACTGAAATTCTTTTAGCTTGACGTGCAGGGGCTTTCAAATTTCTTCTCAAACCCAGGCAAGCAGCCCGCCAAGAAGAAGCATACCATCATATTAATATCAAATGTTGGTTATTTTCTTCGTCTTGGAAAAAGATTCAGGCTGACATCACCTTCAGTATGGACCGAGATTTTGCGACTGCCGTCCAAACGGTGCTCCAAGATATTCGTGTGCCCGTCGTAATTACAGGAGACGTTGAGGTACCGTTGTTCGAGGTCCATTTATTTTCATTCAATTTACAGCCTGATTTCTCTTTCGATGATCACGTGAAAGCGCTGCGCGTTGAAGTTGGTAATATTGCTAATATGGACAGGAAATTAATACAGGTCGGAGCCGTTTTCGTTAAGTTTTATAAGTGATTTTTTTAGAAACTGGCTGCTCGGTATGGCGGAATGTCGATCCGGAAAGAAGATGCTATAAGGCTTCTGCCAACTTTGCATGAGAGCGCCGAGAAGCTCGTGAATTGGCTACAGTTTGCTTGCGGTACTGAGGGACCGATGCCACTTCCGAAACTGCAGATGTAGATAAATGAGAATGGTTATAATAATTTTGGTATTTTCAGTGAAAATACTGCGAGCGATGATGCGACGATTGGATGGGAACTGGAACCAACCCTTCCGCGCAATTACGATTTTCACGAATGGGCACAAGAAAAACGAAGGCGCTATGCGGAAATGTGGCCTAAGCATTATGTATGTTTTTAGTATACCCTTAGGCTCGTAGTTTTCTAATTTACATTTGTTTACAATTGTTCGAAACTGTTTTTGACGATGCCTAAAACTTTGTAAATTCTGATCAAAAAATTGATAAAAATGTTGCTGTGTCTTCACTGGGCAGTTAGGAAGGTGCCGCGAACTTTGCGGCGCGTACTTTTGCGGCGCGAACTTTGCGGCGCGAACATTGCGGCCGAATTTTGCGGCGCGGTGCTTGTTAGGCACATGCCTTTGGTTATTTTTTGCACTGCATCGGAATTTCGTCATAGAAACGTAAGAAGACTGTCTTGCGACAGGAGTCACTCGGTTTGCGGGAAAGTAATCGCTACTTCTTCCGCTCTGCGACTAGAAAAAGGCTTCGTGCCACCCGGGGCCTAGTCGCTTCGGATGGGTCCGAGTTGTACAGGTTTCGAAATCGGGGCGCCCGAGGAGCGCGTAGCGCCCAGGCGCCCTGATTTCGAAAGAGTGGAGCGGCAGCCCATCCGAAGCGACGGCCCACCTTGCCTGACGCCCTCAAGCTTAGGCTTGGCATTGGGATATACAACCATTACAAAAACAGGTGCTAATGCCGTTGGGGGGCGGTCCGAAATTGCTAGTAAAAGGTTACGAGGCGCTCCGCTCAACCTGGTTTCAGCTTAAGCTTATCTTGAGCTTCAAATTGCCTTACGAGATCCAATGTTGTCATTTAGGGGGTAGCTTAGGGCTAAGCTTAGCTTGGCTGAAGCTAAGCCCAGGCTGCGTTTGTATGAAGCTAAGCCTAGGCTTAAGCTTAGCTTAGCTTTTCCATAGGATTCGAGTTTAAAAACTGGCATTTGAAGCGTCTTGTAGTCAAAATCCGAGCTGTCCCCCCAGTGTGCGAAAGAGTTTTCAGATGGCCAAATGGACCAGCGCCGGGGGTTGACTGACAGGGGTTGGGACCAGCGCCGCGTTAGCGGCAAGAATTTTTGTGGCTTTTTGGGTCAATATCCAAAAAAATAGCGAAAATAAATGTCGGCTTCCTGGATTTTCTGTAATTTAATGTTGTTGCGCTGCTTACAGTTCTTTCTTCTTTCTTTTACAGTACGAAAAATTGCGCATGAAAATTTGGGCAGAAATCGACACAGGAAAAAAATTTGCAATGCCACGACGGCCCCAGAAGTGACGGCGCTGGTCCCGAAAAAGCCCTTCAAAAAAGTCGGATGAAGCTGAAACTTGGATGAGGGGAAGAGAAAACTGGGAACTCGTTTAGGGAAAAAATTGGGATGGATCGGCGAGTGGAGTAGATCGTAGCATGCAATTGAATGGATTTTTCCCATATAAAACGGCAAAAACCGCCGCGTCCAATTAAGCGCCGGTCCATAACTCAGCGATAACGTAATGGATCAGAACGGTTGATACGTAGTTAGAAAGAGGAAAGACCGGGCTTTCAGCCGACTAGAAGTTCTAAGTGGGAAAATTGAGACGGAGGGCGCAAAAAGGAAAAAACGGAACATCTACCGATCCCACGGCCAATTAAGGCGACCAGTCGCTGGTCGATAGCTACAGGCGGAAGCAAGTATGGGCTAAAATGGTTTTGTCAGATGATAGCCAGTACCAGAGGCTATTCGGCAAGCAAGTTTAGTGGTGATTGATTGCCCTTTCGGGGACCAACGGGGACCAGAAGTGGGGGCGCGGCCAAATGAGCTGATTCCGGAGGTGAAGCGGCGCTGGTCCGGAAAAAGGGTTTTAAACTGGAAGCATGCTTTTGCTTTTTTGGCAGTAGTTGGGCAGACCCTAGACCTAGCCTGACAACAAATTTCAAACCGCTAGCGCC
This sequence comes from Mesorhabditis sp. LJ9110, assembly GCA_038088335.1. Taxonomy (NCBI): domain Eukaryota; kingdom Metazoa; phylum Nematoda; class Chromadorea; order Rhabditida; family Rhabditidae; genus Mesorhabditis; species Mesorhabditis sp. LJ9110. Next base: position 298,200 of record JBBGBA010000031.1, read on the forward strand.
AAGGACGGGGTAGTTAGAGCATTTTCAAGGGATTCACCAGCGTGCACCGGGATGGGGGGCCGATAAAAAATTATTTCTCCGCATTCCACTGGCCGATCTTGACCAAATTTTACCCAAACCTTGATCGGGGAAATGTGTAATGCTCATCTAATTGCCAGCTTGGTCCAAGCCGTTCACCCGTAACGAGCGTTGTCACATCCATACCCACCATGACCGATCATACTTTACTCCTTTGCCGACTTCTGCCGAAATTTTCGTGCATGATTTTTCGTGGTGTCGTATCGTTACTATGATTTAAATGGTGGAATTTTTAGAAATAGTTATTGAGAACTTCTTACCTCGCAGATAACATATATCGATAACACTATATTTTTTGCATCATGGCGCCGTAGGCGCCGAAAAATCGCGATTTAACTAACCCTAGGACCAGCGCCTAGGGCCATTTTTGGGACCAGCGCCGGCCGCCCCACGGCCAAACCCTTCGCACACTGTGTCCCCCCCAAGTGCATTAGCACCCAAAAACAAAACTGGCGGTGATTCTGATTCTAAATTTATGAAATTTCTCTGAAATCTGATGCTGAACTCAAAAAAATTATGAATTAAAATTATTTCCATTAATATCTGTTGCGCCGCAAAATTCGCGCCGCAAAATTCGGCCGCAATGTTCGCGCCGCAAAAGTGATCGCCGCAAAGTTCGGGGAGCCGTTAGGAAACACCCCCCCAATACAAAAGAAGTTTCAACCAATCTTTTTAGGGAGAACTACGATCGGGACCTGTCAGTGTTCAACCCCCACGACGATCCATGAGCAATTTAGAGGAGCGCCAAGTTTTGGTAGGGATCCAACTCGCTCTCCAGTACCTCGGCGGCACAAAAGGTACATAATTCAACTTTTTTTTTCCACAATTTTTATAGACCTCTCGACCGATCTAATCCCCTGGTTGTGTACTATCGATAAGGAATGGGGCGAGCGAATGGCTGGAAATAGACGGTACTGTTAAAGCGACAATCCTTTATTTAATATTGCGTTTAGTGCACAACATTACTTCAACCGGGTCGACGAGCGAACGGGCAAATCCATCGACTGTAACGGCCAGTTGACCCTCTTGCTGGGCGCCTTTAGATTTCTAAATTTGTGATATGTTGCTGAGATTTATTTCATTTCGGGCTGAATAAATTAGTTTGATTGCATTGTGTCGATAATGCAATTTATAGCGCAAATCATTTTATACTAACTTTATAAAAAAACCTAGCTATATTTTATCGATTCAAGCCCTCTACAGAAAATACGGTGCTTTCAAGCCTATGCCCAAATTTGCAAATAAAAGTAGTATTCAAAAAAATAAAATAATAAAGTAAAAATCAACCCGTTTTCATAAGGGCACATGGTGCCGGCGCGGCAAGTTTTTAGCCCCGAGCGTAGGTCTATCGATATGGCCGATTTCCATGGTCGACCTCCGTTAGCCTAACTAGGGAATGTTTTGGGGCGGACTTCGGACCCAGCTATGTGAGTGTGCACTTGAGAGCTCGACAGACGAATCGATTGATGTACTTTAGCGGGATACTCTTTAAGACAGCCGTTGTTTTGCGATACCTATAAAGCCCTACACCTCAGTCCGTGCCTGGTAGTCTAGTGGTTAGGGGTCGGCGTCGGGGATGGTACCGAGGTACGGATCGCTCACGTTTTATTTTTTGCTTTTTGGTCGAAAGCTTCCATTTTGCATCCCGAAGGACTACATTAACTTTTTTTTTCATTTTTTATCTCCAGCACCCCCGCCAAAGAAGTTGGTGATAGTATTCATTGGTGTTTTGGAGTTTCACCCACACCAATATCTCACCATGACCAAGCCATGACTATAGCTCGAAAAATCCGCTGTGTTCCGCTTATGTTTATTTAATGGGGGATATGATTCGAAAAATGAAAAAAAAAGTTAATGTAGTCCTTCGGGATGCAAAGTGGAAGCTTTCGACCAAAAAGCAAAAAAATAAAAATCGTGAGCGGATCCGTACCCTCGTCACCATCCCCGGACGCCGATCACCTAACCCGCTAGACTACCAGAGCACGGCGGTTGGGGTGTGGGGAGGCTTATGAAGTATCTGAAAACTTTAAACCGCTGTAACTTTATTAAAAAAAGGTATCCGCAGCTAAAAGTTACATCAAACGATTCGTCTCGTCGAGCTCTACAAGATGCACATACTCACATAGCTGGGTCCGATGTCCGCCCCAAAACATTCCCTAGTAAGCCTAAGCCTAAGCCTAAGCCTAAGCCTAAGCCTAAGCCTAAGCCTAAGCCTAAGCCTAAGCCTAAGCCTAAGCCTAAGCCTAAGCCTAAGCCTAAGCCTAAGCCTAGCCTCAAGCCTAAGCCTGCCTAAGCCTAAGCCTAAGCCTAAGCCTAAGCCTAAGCCTTGGGGCAATCGTGGGGCCATTCAAGGGGAAACTTGTCGGACCCCCTCCAAACTAGTGGTCCAGGTGGGTGGCGAGTGGGGGAGCATACGAATATCAGCTATTTTAAAATTTTAGGTCTCCTAGGAGCATAAAAATTACAAATAGGCTATCGTTGTTTTCGGCGAAAAATCGCTATTTAATTTTAAAGGGGTTTGCAGGGCTTTTGAGTTGTTTAATAACAAGGCAATCTAGCAGAAACCATTGGTGGATGGCATCTACGGCTTTCTCCGACCACTACCAGTGTCCCAGCTGCCGAGCCCGGAACGACGGCTACTGGGCGGTGCTCGTGGTTGATGTGGCGCGAGTCACAGAGGCCATGATCCAATTTCCGGCACTTGTGCCCTCCAGAAGCCGTCCCGGGCCTCGCCAATTTCGCGACCCATGTTGCCGCACTGACCACGCTGCTGCAGCCAAGTGTTCGGATTTGGTAGTGCCCCAACTGAGCAAGATTTTTCGGAATTTCGATGGCTTAGGCTTAGGCTTAGGCTTAGGCTTAGGATTAGGCTTGGCGTAGGCCTAGGCTTGGTGGCTTGGCTTAGGTTTAGGCTTTACTATGGCTTACGCTTTGCCAATATTTGGAAATCGGTAAGTGAACCATAAAGTCGCAACCATTTGGGCACTCTCCCCCAACCGGTCCCTCGGGTCAGCCAGGTGCACTTTATGGGTGCGCAACCATTTTGGTGTTCTTGCGTCCCCCCGGCTGGCTGTGGTTCTCATGGATACCAAGTGCTCGAACGCCGCTACACCAATTGGCCCAAGGGTCCCCCCGGAAGACATAGAACCCCCTCATTCACACGCAAACCCCCCGATGGGGATCGTTGGCTTTTTGATGGGGTGCCCCGACAATTTTCTTGACTTTTTTGCTTCTACACGAAATCCAACTATTTTGATAGTGAGGCTTGGTACCGGATTTTTTGTGTATTCCTCATTTTTTTTTAACCTTTTTGGGTTGTGGGTTGTTAGCGAAGGGGGATTTTAGCATAGGGAAAACCACTTTTTGTTTTTTGCACTTGTTATGTTAGATCATGTATTTTTGTAGTGTTTTTAGTAGCTTTCGATTGCTAGAAAGTTTTACAAAATATTTTACAAAAATTTTAAAAAAAATTTATTTTGGCGATTGTTCAGACATTTTTGACCAAATAATCAAACATTTTCGAAACTTGATGATTTTTTATATTTTTTTTATACTTAAAGGCTTTGTGAAATGTTATAAAATGGTTTATATTTTGTCATAGGGCCGTAGTGAATCACAGGGAAAAATTTGGCTCCCCCGCTAAACCCCCCGCTAACAGTCCAGAACCGTTTTTTTGGGAAAACCTTACAAGCCCGATCCATCAAGCCCCATATTGGAAATCCGGGGCCGATTGGCGGGTGCGTTTTTTTGAGGGCGATGAAGCCCGTCATGGACGACTTCCGTGCCATTTCGTGGGCCTGGCTAGCCGGGGTGGCCCTCCAATTTCGAGCAGCCGCAAGGCCACCACCCCGTTTACTGGCCTCGCCACAATCATTTCCATTAACGCCGCCCGAAAAGACATAGAAGCCTTTTTCAAATTTGGCAGGACTAACAAGGGAACCACCTAAGGTCGAGGTGGCGTTTCGTTATGGGACCCAGCCCATTTTGTGCAGAATTTTTTGCTGATTCCGAACCCGCATTCAATTTTTGCCAAATAGCCCGATTTAAAAATTTACGGCGATTTTAAGATCATATTTTGGCCCGCGGGCGGTCATCTGTCACGATGCCCAACTTTTTTGTTTTAATATGCCAATCCATTTTAAATAGCCTATCTTGTAGAGAATTTTTTTCTGATTCGAATGGTATATTTGATTACTGCGCTACTGCCTATCGACGATCACTTATGGGAGTGTGAAATAGCCTGTTTTTCACCATTTCCCATACAAAAAACGAAGTCCATACCAAGTATCGTCGGTTTTTTCAATTTTCAACAATTTTGAGTTAGATAGTCCATTCGATAGAGAAAATTTTTCTGAATACGATGGCGATATTCGTTTTTGAGGAATCAGACGAGAAAGGCAAAATAAATGGCTTTGAAATTGACAAATTTGGGAAAAAATGGATCTTTGAAGCGCTATAACTTTTTAAAACGAGCTATTTGGCAAAAATGAGCAGCGGATTCGGAATCAGCGAAAAATTCTGCACAAAATGGCTGGGTCCCATAACGAAACGCCACCTCGCCCTCGGATGGTTCCCTTGTAAGCCTTTAAAATTTGGAGGGGGTGATTCTGCCGGCGGTGCCGGTTCGACCGGAAACCCCGGATTTGCCGTAAACCGGAGTTTTCGGTTGATCCTCTATTGGGGGGTTCTAAAGTTGATTCCACGGCAGGAAGTAGGCGTGAAAGGGATGCCCATGCGCATTTGAAAACCTCGAAAGGATGGTGGAATTAACGGCACTTGTCCGGGGCGCCGGGGCCCGATGGCTTGGCCACTTTTAGAGTTTATTCAGCGTCGTCTAAGACCTTTAGTTTTTGACGACGTCATCTCTGTAAAATCTGCCATCCGGTTTACCATCATCTTTCCAAAAATGCTTTTGGTTCTAATGCAATTAGGGGCAGGCGGCAGTCCAGATTACAAGACGCTCCAAACGCCGTTTTTTAATTCTAAGCCTCTGGAAAAGCTAAGCCGAAAACCAAGTAGCTCTAGCGCAGCGCCTCGTAACCTCTTACTACCAATTGGGATTTCGAACTGCATTAGCACCGTGATTTTGTCCAAAAACATTTTTGTCAAAATTTAATGCACTGGAATTTAAATTTGCCGAATGCTGAGACAATCATCGCGGGCAAAAGATCGAAAGGCATTAAAATGCCGACAAATTGAAATTTCGACACACTGATATTTCGACAAAATGATTCTCGACAAAATGAAAATACTCCCTAAAATGCATCTAAAAATATTTATCTTGACGCTCAGTAGTTTTTCTCATCTACGCGTCAGCGTTTCGGCGTTTTTCATGATTTTATTATTTCTGTTGTTGTTTTTGTTGATGCAATCGTTGAAAGCCTAGCCGCACTCCCTCTCCACGCTGTCCATTCACTCAGGAGCCATGATTGAGAGTTTATGCCCGTAAAAGCGTGTCCGTTGAGTGCCCCCTCCCCCCTCTAGGGGTGAGGCCCAAATATGGCGCTCTCCATCCACTCCCTCCATAATTTATTCATAGCGACGGCCAGGGGGTGGAGAAGTAGGAGATGGGGGAGGAGGATGAGGAGGAGAGGGAGACTCTCTGCTCCCATCACACCCTTTCATCTGCTTCCTATCTCGCGACCCCCCTCTTCGGGTTGACGCCTAAAAATTTCTAATAAGGCTTTAGCGGCTGGGGTCGGCTGGTTAGAGCGGGGGATTTCCTTGCCTTTTTAGGAATCGCGTGTCCCTCAAATGAGGTCCAGCCCAAGTCGAAGTTAAGAAGCCTGTCCGTAATAAATAATGCAATTTTGTAATTTTCATAGTAGTTTTTGATTGCAGAAAATTACAACATTTTAAATATTTTCGAAAATTTGAAAATTCTGACGATTTTTTGTGATTTTTCATATATTTTGGTACAAAAAGTCAAAAGCTCTAAAAAAGATCTAATTTTGTTATAGCACCGTATAGGACTACTGGGAGAACCTAGTTTCCACATCCTTTGAACATCCCCCCCCCTGCTAACAGAACAGTATCCCTATTTTTGTCCAACTACTTTGTGAAATTTTACGACAGTTGTGTGCCGCTTTAGGGCTTTTTGGATGGTATAATGTTTATTGAGAAACCTAGGCTTGGGGTTAATCTTAGACTTACTTTACTGTTTTTTTGTTTTAAGTAGCGCCCGATTTCCCATCGCTACGGCTTGGACGTCTCATTTGTGGTGCTCCCGAGATAAATCAGGGCATTCCCATCCTTCTCGGCCACAACCCTCTCGCCCTCGGTGCCCAATTAGATGGAGGAAAGGCGAGACTTGGACATCCCACTCCCCCGTCTGCCCTTCCCGGATGTCAGGCCCTGGATTCGCCTTCTTCAGCTTCACCCCCCAGCATTAGCGGCTAATTCGCCCTGCCTGGGCAAGGCTCGAATGCCCAGCATGGGTTTTGCCAAAAAGCCAGAATTTCCAGAAACTCAAATCTTGTAAAATTTCGTAGCCCATTATCTCGCTCTCTCTCGCTCTCTCTCTCTCTCTCTCTCTCTCTCTCTCTCTCTCTCTCTCTGTCTGTATGTCTATTTCTATCTCTCCGCCTCTCCGTTCGTTCGGTAGCACAACCAGTTTGCCTGGCGTGAATGTTTGGTGGTGGACCGGGGGCCCATTTGTAAGTGTCAGTTGGGTGGGCCCTACTGGGCCCTCTCTCCGCGACCGGAAAACGGCTGCTACTGCTGAACGGGCGCAACCAGGAGCCCCTAGATGGCAACAATACACCCCACAAACGCTACGAGTACTGGGTTCTGTTGCTCGAAACTCTCATTTCCTGACGCTCCCTGTCTCTCGCTCTGTCTGTCTCTCTTTCTCTCGCTTATCCGGGAGGATATTTCCAAGTAAATCATGATTTTCCCATAATTTTCGTCTTGGATAGACTGCTGTAAATTTGCTTACTGTAACCGTTTTTTGTTAACCGTGGGATTTCGATACGTGAGACAGCACATTTTGTGCAGAATTTTTTGCTGATTCCGAATCCGTTTTCAAAAGTTGCGGAACCCCTCTAGATAAAAAGTTACAGCCGGTTTCTACCCAAATGACCAAAATTACAAACTTTAAATCTATAAAAACTCGTGGAACATTTTGTGGGATAAAATACAGCACTCCTAGGGGTAAAAAAACGTGCTGTTTCGAATGGGCTACCTCACGAACCCGTAGCTCAAAATTCATGAAAAAAAGTTTTTCGGTGGACCCATGCCCTGGATGGCCAATTTTTGAAATTTCATGAATTTTGAGCTACCGGTTCGTGAGGTAGCCCATCGAAAACAGTTTTTACCTAGGAGTGCTGATTATCCACAAAATGACGAGTTTAAGATTTAAAGTTGTAATTTTCGGTCATTTGGAGAAACGCTGTAACTTTATCTAGGGATTCTGCAACTTTTGAAAACGATTCGAATCAAGTCTGCACCAAATTGCTGTCTCACGTATAATCCCACGCTACAAAAACGGTTACAGTTAGACTCAGAATACCTTGTCGCATTAAGCACTTTTTTTCTGAAAATGTCGGTCTCTCTCTCTCTCTCTCTCTCTCTCTGTTTCTCTCACCCTCTCTCTCGCTCGTTCTCACTTACAAACTTGCGCTTTTTCTAGCGTTACCCCCTTAACCCCATCACACCAGCCGGCTCCGGCTCCCCTGGGGCCCTTGTTTTGGTTGCTTTCCGAACGACTCTAGTGGTTTTACCCTGAGCTTATCTACAAAGTATAGAAATATTACATCAGGATCTATTAAAATTATCAGTAAAGTAAAATTAAGCCTAAGTCTTAGACTTAGGCTTAGGAATAGGCTTAGGCTAAGGCTTCGGCTTAGGTTAGGCTTAGGCTTAGGCCTGGGCTAGGCTTAGAGCTGAATTTGGCTTGGGCTTAGGCTTAGGCTTCGGTCTATGTTAGGCTTAGGTTAGGCTTCGGCTTAGGATTAGGACTTACCTCTCATTTACAACCTCCTCAAATGCGCAAAGGAGACGCCGTGCGCTTGCTTTTTCTGGAGGGCCTATTTGTGGGCATTGGGCCATAAGGGTTAGTGCGGCGGTGCCACCTGAGGATTGTGGCCCTCTTTTTGGCCCTCGCCGAATGTCTCGACCATCATTCCCTATTCAAAGCCGGGTCGCAAGGCCCTCCGCCACCGGCCAACACCCATTTTTCTCACCTCCACGCGGCGAGCAGGGCCAAATTGCTCCCCCACCCAGGTTGTTTCCGCGAAGCATAAGCCTAAGGGGCGTGTGGGAAAGCTGTAGGACATCGATTAAATCTGTGTCTTTTTTGATTCATCGGCATTAAAGTTGCTTACCTGGACTTGTCGTTTAGCGGGATTTTTCTATATATTATCCTAGGGGGTATTTTAATATCGTTTTTAGTAAAAAATCACTAGATTTCAACTAGAAAACTTTCTAAAAATCCCAACAATTTTCAAAAATTCCAAATTTTGGTCAATTTTGTCCGAGAAATCTATATTATTTTGATTTCGTAATAAAGATGTGCAAAACATTTATGTTTGGTAATATGAAAAAATTTAAAAGTACCCAGTTATAATGGAAAAATTGGATACTAGAAAAAAGTGTACCCCCCGATAATGCAAAAAAACCGTCAAGCACACGGGCCAAATTTTCCATTATTTGGTGATATTTTTCAATCTCACTGGCGCAAGCTATTGAGCATGATCGTTGCCTTCCAAGACCCTTTGATGGACACGATTATAACTTCTCTGAAATTCCGGAAGGGAATTTCTGAATAATCCCTGCCTCCCCTCTTTCTCCTCATTCTCAAACTACCACTCACCTTCAGGATGATCATTTCTCCTCCCTTAAAGAATCTCCTCCATTTTTTCGTTGCAGAAATGTGCGCGGGAGATGCTCCTTAGACTGCTGCTTTACTGTATTGGCGGTGAGTTCTTGAGGGCATAACTTACGCTGCTATTACGGTAACGACCAAATCACCGGCATTTTAGGAGCCCTCGCCTCCTTCCTGCGGGTCGAAACCGGACACCGGAACATTCAGATTGAAGGCAGTGGGTTTTTCAAGTATAAGTTTGGATGTTTCGCGTTACTTTTCTTCCAAAGGGACTACTTTCAAAATGTCGAAATTTCTGAATATCGAAATTCATAATTTAGCATTTTCAGAATTCCGCAATTCATAATACCGAATTTTTTGCATAGAATTCCAGGGTTTTTACAGGAAATTAGCTTATGTAAATGTAGACATTCTGCATTTCGACATGCTGCATTTCGACACTGAAAATTTCGGCATTTACAGTTTCAAAATTATTAGATTTCGGCATTATGAATTTCGGCAGTAATTTCAATATTACGATAGCAAATCGTCCCAAAGCCTCTCTGCTAGCCTGCCTTTGCCCGAAAAGCGAAGCTGTCGACCAGGATTAGTATGCCAGAATATGGGGCTGGGTGGTTAGGGTGTGCAAAGAAGAAGCAAAGAAGCCGCGTCCCGTGGGGAAGCACCATCGCTCATCCTCGCCGACGAAGAACATTGGAATCCATTGCCGCCCAACGACACCCCCCTATTTGTTGTATGCCTATTCCATTGGCGGGAGCGGGAGGAAACAAGCATTGGGCCCTTGTTTTTCACCGCCAGCCTGAGGCGACTAAGCCTCGAGGCGGTTCTTTCGCATTATCGGGTGGGGGGACCTTTCTGTCTAAGTCTAGAAATGCCTCGTAAATTTATAGTTAGTACTAAAATTTGTCAATTTTTCACGTTTAAAGAGATGAGGACGGCATCTGTTGAACCCCCCTTGGGGAGGGGGGGTTCAACAGGTCCCGCGGCGAGAGAGGGCGCCCAGGGGAGAGGCGCAGAGACATTTTCTTTCCCGCGCGTAATCGATTGACTTATGCCGCCCCTATCCCTTTAAGGATAGTAAAAATACCATTTAGAAACACTTCACCATGTATATTTGAAAAATTAGATGCGAAAAAAATTTGGTCGGCCGGATTTAGATCGATTAGATTGAATCCTAGAAAAAAAAAGTTGGTGCTCCCCCGATAATGCGAAAGAACCTGGTATGATTTGATATCATAATGTCGAAAATCAGAATGCTGGAATTCATGAGTACCATCCAGTACCAGATGTTTTACAAAAACTTTGTGAACGCTTCTCCCCGCTCACCTGGAGATGCCTGCGTTGCAAAAAAATTATGACTTTGATACTGCCAGAAATTCCGATTTCAGGAGACCCCTACCCGGGCCACTTCACAAAGGTCACCTTCACCGAGCAGACATGCATACGTGCCGTCTCGATACACTGTCTTGTCCCCCTCACAGGAGCTGAGGAGATGTCAGTCGAAATTTGTACAATCCCCATTAACTTTTGTCTAGTGATCTCCTCTACTCACCGTGCGAAAATGAACAATGGCGCGTGGCGCACTATAACAACAAGGAGGCCAGGTTCTTCCTTAAGGTATGTATCGAGTACCCGGCTTAAACTAGATTTTTAGCAACAAATCGTCGTCAAGCAGCTGAACGTGGCCTCGCGGCTCCCAGTGTCTGTGGTGGATCTGCAAGTGGAGCCCTGTTTCCCGGAGACATATCAGTGAGAATTTGTTCTTTTTGACGCCCTCTCTCTCACTCAGTCTCTCGCTCTGTCTCAGTCTCTCACTCGCTCTCTCACTTTATCCTCCCCCTCTATCTCTATCTCTTTTTCTCTCCTCTCCCTCACTCTCTCTTTCTCTCTCTCTCTCTCCCTCACTCTCTCTTTCTCTCTCCTCTCACTCTCTCACAGGCTCTATCTCGCTTTCACTCTCCAGTCCGTAATTTCCTTCAGAAACATATCATGCCAAGCGCCACGACGGCACCGACGACATCGGGCTCCCTTCCCACTAAGGGCCCAAGAAACCGGCCCCGTGAAGAAGAGGACAAAAAGGTGTGTAGATTACCGTTGTATGTACATCTACTACTTCCATCGCAGGGCAGCCGACCAAACACCCGACAAGACCTATTCCTTGTCCGACAGCCCGTACCGCATCGACGAAAATATCACCGTTGCCCGGGGGCAGCGCTTTGACGTCGAGCCGGGCGTCCGGATCACCTTCGCCCCAAACACGGGCATCCTTGTTTACGGTTTGTAGCGAACAGCTAAGATTCTTTTCAGGAAGATGACCAGTTTGACGACACCGTTTCAGGGACTTTGTACATAAAAGGCAGCCTCGAACAACCGGTGTATCTTGAGGCGGCCGAAGCGGGACCCTGGTTGGGAGTGATCGTCTCGAGCACAGGTTCACATTTTACAAAAACCGTTTTCAAGCGCTTGTTACAGAAGCGCCATCCAGTTTTACCTACTTAAACGTGAGCGGCTCGATTTATGGAATCACCAGTGAGTTTCGGGCTTTTGTTTTGACTGGAAAGACTGTCCAGCAGGACCCTCCTTTTCTAGAAGCGTAGGTTTCAACCCTAAAAAGTGCTCAAGATTTGCAGCTGATTTTTAGTTCGCGACTCGCCCAGCTTCCCAACATTCGATCATGTGATCGCTGACAGCAATCGGAATGGGTTCACCTTCGAGACGAGCAAGGTTGGAGGGCGCCTTAGGCTTCGGCTTGGGATCAGGCTTATGTGAGGCGGCTTAGCCTTGGATGTAGGCTTAGGCTTGGCTTGGGCTTGGGCTTAGGCTTTGGGCTTAGGCTTAGGCTTGGCTTAGGCTTGGGCTTAGGCTTAAGCTTAGGCTTGGGCTTATGCTTGCGCTTGGCTTAAGCTTACGATTTCGAAATTATTTAAGACCCTAAACCGCTCCTTCCAGACGCCGGCTACCGACGACACCCCGCTGCGAGTCTTCAAGGCCTCGGCTGTGCATTCAGCCGAAAATGGCTTCAATGTCGTTGGAGAGGTAGCAGATTTTGAAGATTTTCGCATAGGGATTTTATAGGATGCTTTATATCTGCTCTGTTTTGTTTAGTTCTTGAAAAAATGGCTGGCAAAAAAGCGGAACGCCCTCAAAAAATTCCAATTTTTAATTTTCGACACTACGATAGTTCAAGGTTATTAAATTCGACATCCTGTTAGCAGATCTTTCCGCAGATCCAAGCCTCTGTCCAAGCAGAAACCTATGCCTTTTTTCAGGCAACGATCGAGCCTACCCCACTCGAGCACCACGAATAACTCACCCACCCGCACCACGGTTTTTCACGTCTACTGTTCACCACTTCTACCACTCAACTGCTATAGGGTGTCCCAGTAAAAAACACTCCCCTCTAACTCGGCCCAGAAGCATCGGAGTGGAACGATAGTTACACCATTTGAAAGCGCTTGAAACGGCGAGTTTGCAACAATTATTTAAAACCCATGTTTTTATTGAAACGCGCTATTTTACAAGCCATTTCGTAACATTTTCCGATATTTCGCGGTCGCATACGAGCTAATTTACCTCAATTTCTTCAAGGAAAATGACCGGAAGTAGCCGTTAATTACATGCAGAGCCCGTTTTTAAAGGGATGCCGACGGCATGTGTCGATCCCCCCTCATCAACAAATTGGCAAGTAGCCAACAGGGGAGAGAGCGCGCCCAGGGGAGAGGCGCAGAGACATTTTCTTTTCCGTGCGTAATCGATTGGCTATGCCGTCGGCATCCCTTTAAGTATTTTTAAATGCGCTCTAGAATGGCACGTTTATACAAAAACACCATTTTTCAAAATTATTGCAAACTTGCCGTTTCTAGGGCTTGCGAATCGTGTAACTATCTTTCCGCTCCGCTACTTCTGCATCGAGTTACAGGGGTATTTTTGTTGGGACGCCCTGTACCACCACTAATATCACTCGCGCTCCGTTGTGACAATCACCAAAATTTTCTCGTAATCTATTCTCATTTCAAAACCTTGTTTTACCATTTCTCTTCTCCGCGGAATCTTCGCCTAACCAGAAAAAGTACCATGTTGTACACCTCCCCCCGTACTGTCCCCGTGTTTGTGATTGGATGCTGGCGTCTATGTACACCCCCCCCCCCCCCACACTTTTCTCTACAGCAAAGCTATTTGAATAAAGAATTCTTTGCCCTGTCCGGGGGCTCGTATTGTGGTCGTGAGAGTTTGCACCAAAACAGAGCAGCCGAAGGTTACGTTTTCAACAATTTAAAAATTCGAAAAACCGGAATCGTAAATTAACGCCTCTTGAAGCCGTCAAATCTAGCCGCATTTGTTAGCACCTTTCAAACTCAAACGCTGAATTTCCAAGTAAATTTTTCATTTTCTGATTCATAGCTGGACGCATAGGTATCGAAATCAACATTTTCGTCAAGTACATTTTCGAAAAATCGAAAAACCTAATTTTCTAAGCGATAATTTGCAAAAAACACTGTATTTCGCTTTCTTATTAATACGTCTAGACAACCTGAAAACCCCTGAAAAGATCCCAAACTTCAGACACCAATCCTGCTCGACGCCTGCCTGGCCGCCTCGAACCGACTGCACGGTATCTACGTGGAAAGGGTGTCGTCTATAGGTGCGTCTCGGAAAGCGTGGGCGAAAAAACTATGAAATTGTTGCAAACGGCGTATTTTAGCCTTGCTCAACTCGCACGTCTTCTCGAATGACGGCGACGGGATCGTGTTCAACACCACGCAGGCCGTCAGCATCGCCAACACACTAATAGGGGCCAACGGGCAGCATGGAATTCGCGTGCAGTCTGGGAAGCGTCGGTTTTATAGTGAAGTATCAGGCTAAGCCTAAGCCAAGCCTAAGCCTAAGCCTGACCCTAAACCTAAGCCTAAGCCTATGCCTGAGCTAAACGTAATTTTTCAGACTCCACCCAAGCTGAGTTTAATCTGCTCGGCGTCAACATCACCAACCACGCCACTCATCCAGCCAGTAAGTTTTTTAGGCAAGCTGAACACATCCTTCCGTTTAGTCCGACTCGACGCGTGTGAGAACGCGGAAATCTACTTGAACTCGTGCCACATCTACGACAACCATGACGGTAATTAGATGCTAGAGAAAACACCCAACCCTTTCAAGGTGTTCTGGTCATCGACGGCCCAAGCGACACCTGCGAGATCAAGCTGTATCGCGGGAATTTTACGAGGAACCGAGGTAGAGGGAATTCGGTCCATTAATGCTGCAACCTCAGGCCCTGCGCTGCACCTGGAAACGTTAACACACGGTACCGTACACCTCGAGCAGAACACGTTCGCCTCAAATCACATGAATGCTAGGGCGGATCGAGAGGCTCTCGTTAACGTGAATGCAGGACCAGGTAGGGGGCAGGCTAGCAGAGATTGCTGAGGAAGAGGAGAGGGCAGGCTAGCAGAGATTGTTGAGGAAGAGGAGAGGGCAGGCTAGCAGAGATTGTTGAGGAAGAGGAGAGGGCAGGCTAGCAGAGATTGTTGAGGAAGAGGAGAGGGCAGGCTAGCAAGATTGTTGAGGAAGAGGAGAGGCAGACGAGCAGAAATCTATTCCAGAAACTTCGATCGTCATCACCGACAACAACTTCTTCAAAAACACGATGGAATCGTTGCTGAAGTTGGCACAGAGTGGTAAAAACAAACCAAAATTATTTTAGATTCATTTAGGCCTCGCCCGCCCTCTACAATCATCAGCGGCAACAACTTTTTGCGAATCTGGCATTCAACGTCATCTACGCGGACGTGGTCGCCGCGAACATCTCGCATAACTATTTCAATAATCAAAGGGTAATTCCGGGAATTCCACAGCGGTCTCTGCTAGCCTGCCCTGAATGTTTTAATTTTTTAGTCGAATTGCGAGGTGACGAGCGGCCCCCGCAGGAAGCCCGCACTCGATGATATCCGGCTAAATCACTGGGCGCTAGGTTCCGAGAAGGAGGTAAATACAAGCGATAGAAAACATACAATCCTACAGATTTTACTCCGAATCTGCGCCATCAGTGCCGACGCGAACTCGGCGGCCCTCTATCTGCCGTTTGCCAACTACACGGGCGGACTTTTGATTCAGGGTACGCAGCACACCTATCACTGTTCCGTAACTCAATTAAGAAGTCTTTTATACCTTTAGACAATCAACCGATTCCTCCCTTCACCCACCTCTACAACACGATCCCCAACAATGGCCGCGCTTATGTGTAAGTTTTCATTTAGCGCGGCTTAGGCTTACAAGGGAAGGGCACGTGGACGAAGTGGAATTTCGCAAAACCCTCGCGGCTACCCCCGGGTAATCGACTACGGAGAACACGATGCCGTTTTCCGATTTTCCTGCGGAGGCCTGTGGACAGAGATACAGCACTTCCGGAAAATGACGATTTGCATGCGAAAAATTAGAGGCTTGGCTGAAAGCCTAGGCTGAGCTAGCTTCGATTGAAGCTTAAGCTTAGGCTAGGCTTGGATTTGCCTTAGTCTTGGCAGGCTTAGGCTTGGCTTTGACTCGGCTTAGGCTTAGCTTGGACGTAGGCTTAAGCTTGGCTTTGACTCGGCTTAGGCTTAGCTCGGACGTAGGCTTAAGCTTGGCTTAGACTTAGGCTTAGGCTTAGGTTTGGCTTAGGCTTATATTTAACGTTGAAAATATAAAATTAATAATTACAGCGTTTCCGAAAACATGACAATCCCCGAGGACAAGGTCGTCATCATTGAGCCCGGCGTTCAGATACGATTTCTAAAAGACGCCAAGTTGATCGTACTTGGTATGCATTGGGCTTGAAGCTTTTGATTTATATTTATATAATTATTTAAGTGATTTTTCAACGGTATATTTCAGGAAAACTATATGCGAATGGCTCGGCGTCCACACCGATAAAGCTGTTCGGAAGCCCAGAAGGAGCCCAATGGCCTGGGATAGAGCTGGCGCCAAGTAAGCCTTTCTAACGAACCCGGCAGGCTAGCAGAGATCTTTGAGGAAAAATTCATTTAGACTCGACAGCCATCCTCTCTGGGGTCCAAGTCCAAGATGCCATCGATGGAATCGTTGTCGACACACCAAATATCCTTTTTGAGAATTTGAAAATTACAAACCCAACGGATGCCGGAATTGTGTTAACCAAGAATTCGGGTAACAACTTTAATTTTTCCTGATTTTTAGAAATAAATTTTATTTATATACTTTTACTTTAAAAGTGACAATTTATGCCTATTCTAGAGCCCGTCGTCGATCTGGGTGGTACCACGGTAACCGGCGCTCAGACTATCGGCCTTTACGTGGAGGAACGGGGAAATGGTGTCAAAATTAGGTAATTGCACCCTAATACGCAACATATTTGTTTTTAGCAATCTAAAAATTGAGCAGAGCGACGGGATCGGTGTGAATTTTGAGAAACCGATGGGAAACGTAACGTTGGAGAATATTACGGTAAGTCTAAGCCTAAGCCTAAGCCTAAGCCTAAGCCTAAGCCTAAGCCTAAGCCTAAGCCTAAGCCTAAGCCTAAGCCGAAGCCGAAGCCTAAGCCTAAGCCTAAGCCTAAGCCTAAGCCTAAGCCTAATCCTAAGCCTAAGCCTAAGCCCAAGCCTAAGCCAGATTTAATTCCGCCATTCAGGTCTCCGGCAGCGGACCAAAATCTGAATTTGCCATCCGTGTCGTCGAGGACCCAGCGGTGAAACTTGAAGGTTTAAACCTGATCAACGTTACTGTTTTGTAAGTGATTGATTACTGATACTTAGTGCGTACTTTAGGCACCAGAGTACGGGCCGTTCTGGCGTCTACTATCGTGGTTCCGCGCCGCAAGTCGACATCATTGGAGGGAGCTTACAAGCCAACGCAATTCCGTCCCTAGACCTAGGATTTACCGTATGTCTCTCTTTCTCTCTCTCTCTCTCTCTCTCTCTCTCTCTCTCCCTCTTTCTCGCTCAAGACGCCGTTTAGTGCGGCGCCGTTCCCTCCAACCTGCGCATCATGGGCACAAATTTCGTGGAGAACACAGCACAACCGCTGAAACTCGACCTCGGAGAATGTGCCGGGGCTCAGGTAAGTTTTCGGAAAAAGCGCTGACTTCTTTTTTCAGCTTCTGGCCAACTCGGTGGAGCGGAACAGTGCCGGGCCCGACGACGCGCTCCTCAAGATTGGGATATCGCCGAAAATTGATGTAGGTCTATGCCGAGGAGCGAGCTTAAGCTCACCGCAATATCATTAATAAACTGCCAGGTTCTTTTGCGTTATCCGGGGGTAGGGGGAACCGAACTTTTTTTGTATAAATCTAGAAATTCCCAGTAAATGGTAAAAAAGTGTTTTAATAACGCAAGAATGTATAGCTAAAATTTCACTAAAAAACTATCCAAAAACTTTTAAAAAAGTCGAAATTTTGGTAAAAACCTGTCGAAAAATCGATATTTTTGATGTTTTTAATACAAATTTTAAAGTTTTCACGTTTAGGAATCGTATAAAAACATTTAGACTCTTCCCTATTTATATTTGCAAAATTCGATTCTAAGAAAAATTGCCCCCCCCCCCCCCGATAATGCGAAAGAACCGAATGTCAATTTTGTCATGGCTTTCGATACCTTTCAAACCCTCGATTTCAGGATAACCCAGTCTCAAAAGTGGCCGTATTTGCCAACAAATTCAACGGCAACACGGCTTCACGATCCACCCTCGAACTGAGCAACGGTTCCGGAAAAAGGTAAGGGAAACCCACTTTGTTCTAAGAATAAAGAAATAATCTTAGGTTCAACGGAACACTCTATGGCAACACTTTCACCGGAAACGCTAATAATGAGGCGGTGCTGGAGGTTGATTCCAATAGCTATAGGTAAGGCTTGTAGCTTGAATTTTTAAGGGCGTTTTAGAATCTCCGGCAACGAATTCCGGGACCTTCAGACTCCCTTTGAGGTCTTGTTCACCGGAGCTGGGGTTTGTAAAGGGTATCGGAGAGTAGCTGTACTTTCCAGCAACTACACCTCAGCGACAATGTGTGGGGCACGCAGGCGATTGAGGCGATTAAGCAGAAGATATCGTGCAGCGAGGAGCGACGGGTTTGTGATGGTGAGCAGTCGAGCTTAAGCCTAAGCCTAAGCCCAATCCTAAGCAGCCTCGGTCTAAACCTAAGCCTAAGCCTCAGAAGACTAAGCCTGGGCCCAAGTCTAAGCCCAAGCCTAATCCAAGCCTAAGCCTTAGCCTAACCTATGCCCAAGCCTGAGCCTAAACCCAACCTCATTTCAGATGGCCAAATCAGCGTCATCCCACCACGGGCTATCCCGGTGGATCCGGCTACCATCCACACGCTCCCGGAAGGCACCGAAACGGCCTGTCCAGGGGATTGTGGCGGACATGGTACATGTACACGTCAGTTTTTAAGGAGCAAGATTAAAAAAGGCTTATAAGCACAATACAAAGAATTGTAGAGTCGCAAAAATTGTATTTTATAGTATCCGGCTGCCTATGCCAAGCCGGGTATTCCGGAGAGGATTGCACGGAGCTTCTGCCGGCCGTGTGTACTGTTGAGTGTTCGCATGGCAGGTGAGAGAAAGAGAGAGAGAGAGCGAGAGAGAGAAAGCGAGAACGAGCAAGCGTTAGGGAGAGAGTGTGAGAGAGAGAGAGAGGGAGAGAGAGGAGAGTTTGTGAGATTGCCGTCATCACATTTTTAAGCTGCATCGGATCGCGCTGCGAGTGTTTTGGTGGCTGGACCGGGATCGACTGTTCGCTGGGTAATAACCTTCACTTCGGACTTTCAAAAACAAAAATTCTGCAGAAATCTGCCCTCAACTCAAAAACTGCTCTGGCCACGGCTACTGTACCTCCAGCGACATATGCAAATGCGAGGAGGGATTTTCTGGTAATTACGCCGCTTTGAAACTTTCCTAAATCAACAATCTATGGAAAAAGGAACCGGATGCGTTTTAGGAAATGACTGCTCAGTGGAATTGTGCTCGACGAGGAACTGCGAACACGGGTTTTGTGAGGTAGTTGTTATAATATCGTGTTTGCTTCCCTGTTCCTTTAAAATCACCTTTTTAGGCCGGCATCTGTAAATGTGAACCTGGCTGGACGGGAAAGCATTGCAGCCTTGGTCTATGTGCCAACGAGTGCTCCTACAGCGGGATATGCGTCGGGCCCGCTCAATGCAAATGTTTTGCTGATTATACAGGTAGCTTATCATACCTAAGCCTAAGCCTTGGCCTAAGCCTAAGCTTAAGAATAAGTCCACGCCCACGCCTAAGCCTAAGCACACCATAAAATTTCGCTTAAGGCGTTGAATGCGAGAAGTGCGCGACGAAGGAGTGCGTCGGTTGCGAGCCCGAATGTAAGCACGGAGTATGTGATGCCGAGTCCAGGTTTGTTGCAGCATTTTTTCATCCATTTTAATGCTCTTTTAGCACTTGCCGATGCACCAATGGCTGGTCTGGGGCGGCCTGCGATGTGTGCCCGACCAATTCCTGCCCCACCGACCCCTCCATTTCCTATATTCTGCCCCAAACGGCGGATGCTGGCCAGGGAAATGTGATCGTCAGCGTGTACGGCCAGGATTTGCCGAGGTACGTGGTAAATTTCGTTGACAAATCGTTTTATAAGCCTTCACCTAACGTTTTTAGTGATGCCACCTATCGCTGTCTCTACGGCATTTCCACAGCCCCCGGAAAATACATCAACAGTCACCTCGTCAGGTGCAGCCTACCGGAAGGTGGGTCAGAGCAATTTCTGCTCTTCTGCTCGCCTGCCCTCTCCTCTTCCTCAACAATCTCTGCTAGCCTGCCCTCTCCTCTTCCTCAACAATCTCTGCTAGCCTGCCCTCTCCTCTTCCTCAACAATCTCTGCTAGCCTGCCCTCTCCTCTTCCTCAACAATCTCTGCTAGCCTGCCTCTCCTCTTCCTCAACAATCTCTGCTAGCCTGCCCTCTCCTCTTCCTCAACAATCTCTGCTAGCCTGCCTCTCCTCTTCCTCAACAATCTCTGCTAGCCTGCCCTCTCCTCTTCCTCAACAATCTCTGCTAGCCTGCCCTCTCCTCTTCCTCAACAATCTCTGCTAGCCTGCCCTCTCCTCTTCCTCAACAATCTCTGCTAGCCTGACTCTTAAATCAACTATCTAAATTTCAGACATGCCACCCGGTCGCCACGTCTTCAGTCTACAGCCCACAGGCTCGCTGCAAAACATTGGCGGCCACGGGCCCGTCCACTTCACCTTCACCGAAAAGGCGCCCGACAGCTGCAAGGGGGCCGCGCTGGGCCCGTTGTGCGTCTGCGAGCTAGACGAAACTGGGCCTTTTTGCTCGACGGTACGCTTTGTCTCCTTAAACGTCTTGCAAGTGATTTTTCAACCAAAAAAAACTCTGTTCTGGGTACTAGGTGCATTTACAGGTTGAACTGCTCGCCCCGGTTGATCGGACCTTTATCAAGAACCAGCGTGCGAATGAGGCCGTTGAAGGGGAACCGTATGTCGTACATCTTCCAGTGGTTGTAAGTGTTACAAGCTTCTTCAAGCCTAAGCCTAACCCTAATTGTAAGCCTAGCCTTTTTTCAGCCCAACTCGGTCGTCAAGCTCTCCTCAACAGCCCCTGGGTTACGCTATGATGCTGGTCAGAATACGGTAGAATGGGACCGGCCTCTAGGTATTAGGGTTTGCTTCTAAATTGCTATTTATATCTCAGGCTCTTCCGAGGCTTACCAGGTGAAGCTCGACGTGTTGACCCCCGCCAAATCCGAAGCTATCGAATGGGAAATTGGGTTTGGAGGCCTTGAGAGCCACAGTATAGTGTTTTAGTGTTGCGCCCAGCTACCAGGCTGCGGTCGAAGGCACCGAGATTGTCGGCAACACGCAAAAACGACGGATTTACGGGCGGATTGACAAGGTATGAAAACAGAGAATGAACCGCCAGCCTAAACCGAAGCGTAGGCCTAAGCCCACGCCTAAGCCTAAGCCTAACCTAAGCCTAAGCCTAAGCTTAAGTCTAGCCAAACCCAAAGATTTAGCCACTCGCCAATCGCCCGGTCGCGATCCGAATCAGACGTCAAGATGCTGATCTCGGTATCGAGGAATATACGGTACTGACGGACGAGAGCGGCCGATTCTCCTTTGAGTACACCCCGCAATATGGAGGTGTCTATGCCGTGGTATGGCTTTTTAAAGGAATCCTCAATTTTCTTCTAGACGGCCCACCATCCGGGCGTGAAAGTTGACGATTCGAGCAATGGAGTCGAGCTATCGTGGGCCAATCCCTCGGTCAAAGTCACGTATCATGATCGGTAGGTTGAGAGCTGTTGTAGTGCTCTTAAAACGAGCGATGTCTCTCTTTTTCAGACCAACGATTGAGGAGCTGAAGCAAGGGCTGGAATTTGAGGTCCAGAATACCGGTGACGGCGTGCTATCCGGCTGGCAGGTACAGACGGTCACTCAGGGGATAGCTGTCGCCGATATCGAGAGGGTCGGTTATTTCCGAACTTTTTTTGTATAATTTGTGGGAAAATAGGGAAAATAAGATGTTAGACAACTTGAATACGGTGCATTTTGGGTGACTTGTGGAGGACCTCGGTGGATTCTTGACACTCAGTTTATTCAGAACATGGAAAGGCTTTATAGACGTGGGGCGGCCATTAGCATATCGTACAGTTCTTTCCCACGTTGGGCCGGCGGCCCTGCCCGAGCCCCGACTGTACGATTGAGGTTTGAGGTCGCTGCGGCGACATAATTCTCGAAATGCCTAGTAACTTAGTAGAAAGTATTTTAATAGTGTGTTCAGTAATATATAGCTATGGTTCAACCAGTACAACAACTAAAAACTTTTAAAACGGTGGATTTTGGTAAAAAATCGGCCATTTTCAGTCAAAAAAATTGATGATTTTGATATTTTTTAATCAAATTACTAAAGTTTTTAGGTTTAGGAATAGTAAAAATGGATTCAAAAACACTTTTACTACTTGTATTTGAATTAAATCCTCAGAAAAAAAGCTTATATGGTTGTTCTTCCAGATACCACCCTCCATCGGGCCCCGCGAGGCCGCACGTATCATCGTGAAGTTCGATGTCGACGATGGCTTCTCCGGGCCGATTACCCTGATTTTGGTAGCCGATAGGAGTTTTAGCTATGTAATCAGGTAGTTGGTTGCTTTTCTAAAATTAATCATATTAAGATGCCCTTCAAAAATGTCGTGTTTAGACTGGCAGTGACTACGAAGAAAGCGAAGGGTATATTGACTGCAATTCCTGAGTCGCTCGTTGTGCCGCTGGTATATAATGCATTACCGACTACACAGGTGGGTATAGCAATCTAGCAGCGACTCTTGAGGAAACTTGAAAAAGTGAAAAGAACACTTTAGGTACGCCTCGATACCTCGGGCACGACCTTCTACTCGCCGATCGAGTTGGGCTACGACACCCGGCCTAGCCCCTTCTATTTGATCGGATCGGATCCACCGTTAAAGTGAGAGTTAAAGTATTAGGATTTGGGCAAGCTAGCAGAGATTGTTAAGGAAAAGGCAAGGGCAGGCTAGCAGAGATTGTTGCGGAAGAGGAGAGGGCAGGCTAGCAGAGATTGTTGAGGAAGAGGAGAGGGCAGGGTAGCAGAGTTGTTTTGTTGAGGAAGAGGAGAGGGCAGGCTAGCAGAGATTGTTGCGGAAGAGCAGGGCAGGCTAGCAGAGACTTTGGATCCTCAACTCCTAGAGAAGCTCTGACTGAAACACCGCCTTAAAAAAACCATCAAATCATTAAACTTCAGCGACTACGCTGAGTATTCGAATAGCGTTTCCGGACTGACGCTGACCCTTGGCGCCTCGCCAAGCGGAAACAAGCAAAACGCAACTATCAGGATAGTCTATCGCACTGATGTGAGTTTTATATTTTTTTAGCAGAAATAGCTAATTTGTTCAGACAATCCTCCGCATACCGTACACCTTTTCACGGCGCGAGACCGAGCTGTTCAACCTGGCCATATGCCTGAAGGTTTGGTTAAAGCTGGAAATTTGGAAAAATGTACTAAATTTAGGATGAGAACTTCCGAAACACCGTTTCCGCCGCCGCAAACGCCCAAATCGACTTGGATGAACAGCCTCAGCAAGGCGGTGATGAACCCCCGGGGTGCTGTAGTTAATGGTAAGGCTTCAGTGAGTCCGAAAACCGCTTCAGGAGCCCCACAAATCTTCACCCTCTACCCCGGCTACTACCAGCTGACCATCTACTCGGATTCGCACGAGAAGTACGAGGAGCCAATCTTGGTACGGTTGCTTCGGAGGGTCTGATTCTTTAGGCAATCCCGTCCAACGCTTCCTTCTGCGTACGTCTCCGTACAAAGTCGTCGAACGTCATGCCGTTCCTCGGGGCAGATGGTTTGTCGGTTGGGAAGATGGTGGTTTCAGAGGTAAGAGGAAAGCGTAGGCCTAAGCCAAAGCTATGCCCAAGCCTAAGCCTAACCTAAGCCTAAGCCAGCCTACCTATACCTTTCAGCGCTCCCCTCTTCCTCAACTCCTCTTCGACCCTTCAGTAATCCAGATCGGAACCTCTGAGTTCGAGCTCTACGCTGATGGGCCGGCTAGCAAGGATACGTTTGTGATCCTCGACGCCTTCGAGAACGACAATATAAAATTGGTAAGTACGCGAATCTAAATTAGCATTAGCCCCCCAGGAACCTCCCAAATCGGCGCTGGTGATGGGCGGATCGACGCGGGCGGAGCTGACCGTGAACCGAGCGGGCAGGTTATTTAGGTGGGTTTTAAAGTCAAGCTAGATTTTGGCCATTTTAGCAACAGTGCCAAATGTGACGCAATACTGCTGCGAATCCCGTACCGTGTGGCCAGGAATGGATCGAGGGAAATCGGGCTTGAGGCTCAGCTGATATTGACGAAGACAGAGAAGCCGAAATTATTGTGCGACGGTAGGTTGTCCGGTAAAAAATGCTAGAATTAAAGCACATGCGCAGCCTCATAAGCCTACGCCTAAGCCTGAGCCTAAGCCTGAATCTAAACCTAAGCCCAAGCCTAAGCCTAAATCTAAGCCTAAGCCTAAGCATAACCTAATCCTAAGCCTAAACCTAAGCCTAAGCTGAAGCCTATCCGATTTTAGCCAACTTCGATCGAACCTCAGTCGCCAGCAAAACCATCGTCCGGTGCAACTGCGCGGCTGCCGTGCGGCGCGGGTGCCGGTAAGCCGTTTTCAAGGGAGCTTGGCAGCCATTAAATTGAAGTACATAAAAATACCTCGAAACCTAAAATACCTAAAAATTTCAGCGAAAAATACGAGAGCCCAGTGGCGTGCGGCCAGGGCTGGGCCAAGATTGCCGACGACACAACATCGCTTGAGAACCTCGCTATGGTAATGGTGTATCGGTTTTTCAAAATTTTGTTCAGATATTCCACCTTATCGCCGAGTGTCAACAGGTGCAAGTGTACTTTGAGGACTTGATGACGTCAGTTAGGTAAGGGTTTCGGGATTAAAGGGATGGGCAAGGCATGAAAACCGATTTGTGTTAGGATTTAATTTTTCGAATATAAATAGTGGAGGTGACTCTAAATGATTTTTACTGTTCCTAAACGTGTAAACTCTACAAATTTTTATGAAAAAAGATAAAAAAATTTCGACGAATCGACCAAATATGGCCAGTTTTTTCAAAAATTCGTCTTCTTTAAAAGTTTCTAAGATATTTTTTCTAGCTGAAGTCCAGTTATCTATTACTGAAAACAGTCTTACAACACTTGCTCTTAAGTTACCAGGTATTTCTAGATCTAACCTAAACCTAAGATTTCGCCCCCCCCCCCGATAAGGCGAAAGAACCTGGATTTTTATGGCATGTATTGGATTTAGTTGTCTGGCTTCTCTCGACGCAACCTGCCCTCTGCCTCGCCATCGAGCCAAAAGAGCTTCCCTAATTCACAAAAATGATACTCTAAACAACGGAAACAAGCGGAAAACGAGGGACATGGAGGTAGTTACGCTAAGTCTACGCTTTCATCCATTAAGCCATAACATAACCGATCTTTTGAGGTTTCCGAGCAAAATGACCCCTCCTCGGATGCCATCGACGCCCAGGCCATCTCTTACGCCGCGCACTTTATGCAATTTTTGCAGAATTTGGAGGTTGATCGCTTTGAAGGTATCTATTAAGCTTCTTACCTTCAGTCAATCATCCCCTTCGATCAATTGCGAGCGATCAGCGCCCAGGAGTGGAACAAGTTTTTCAAGGCGATCTCCGACTCCTCGGCCGGAGGCCCGGCAATTTGGGAGACCGAGAAACTGGAGTTGGGCCAGAAAGGTTGGAGAGGATCTTACTGTTTTTGACAACCGGGGTTCAGGATCGGCTGTCGAAAACCTGGCTGCGACGTGGAACAACTCGGTGACGGAGTGGACGGCGGGGAAGATTGTGCCGTTTGAGGTGGGGGATAGTTTTAAAGGATCTCTGTTGGATGGCCAAGCCTTGCATTTGGCTCATCTTCTTATGCGTAAAACTTTGTTAGCTTCACTAAAATGAGAGCTCCTCATCCTCAAGAATCACTGCTAGCTTCCCTAGTGCAAATTCAACCTCAATTGCAAGCTAGCAGAGTTTCTTAGAATTTCCCTGAAACGAACACTTTTTTTTTCAGGCTCTCCCGAACCCGACCGTAACCT
Source organism: Mesorhabditis sp. LJ9110 (assembly GCA_038088335.1). Taxonomy (NCBI): domain Eukaryota; kingdom Metazoa; phylum Nematoda; class Chromadorea; order Rhabditida; family Rhabditidae; genus Mesorhabditis; species Mesorhabditis sp. LJ9110. The sequence continues at coordinate 323,722 of JBBGBA010000031.1, forward strand.
ACGACCAAGTCCACGAAGTCGTGTCCTCTGCCGACAAGTTGAAGGCGCTCAGTCGACAGGTTTGCGGAGTTTCGAAAACCTAAGCCCAAGCCTAAGTCTATTCTGAAGCGTACCAATTCCAGGCCGGTGCCCCAAACCCATTCGCCCTACTACACGCCTATTTCGGCAAATTGGCAATGGGAACGGAAAAATCGGACGACGCCTGCGCCGAGGCATTCGTCCTCGTCGAGCCCGACACGGTTGTGGAGAACGGGATGGTGACGTTGCGGGTGCAATTTAGGAACCTTAGGGTTGGTCGTTAAAACGGAGACAAGTGTCTTTTAGAGAACCTCCCTCACCGGGGTGAACCTGAAAATCGAGTGGATTCGGGCGGACGCGTATACGCCGGAAGTTAAATTCGCGACCGGGATCTTTTCGTATACAGGTGTCAGAATGTCTGTCTGACTTCACCTCTTCCTCAACAATCTCTGCTAGCCTGCCCTCTCCTCTTCCTCAAAAATCTCTGCTAGCCTGCCTGTGACAAATCTCCTTTAGGCATCTTCGCTCTCGACGGAACTCAAAGCCTACCAGCCGGCACCTCATTCCGCGCCATTGCAAAGTACACAACAGCCCCCGTACTTCCGCTAAAACGGGACGTATTTTATCAGGTACCATCGATTATACCTTACTATTCTTGTCACCTTATAGCCGATCGTCGTCATCTCGTTCGAAAACGAGGGCACACGAACGATACAAAAGCTCGAGACCCCGGACTTGAAGATTACGCCAAAGCCAAACTTACAGGTCAGGGAGGGGAGAACTCATCCGGGATTCTTGAACGCGCACGAGTTTTGAATTTTACGCAATCTAGCAGGGATTCTTAAGGAGCTTCCAATCTGTTTCTAGACCCCCTTTTAGGTCTACTACCTCCTTAAGTCTAATGGTGACGACTCGAAGCTGTTCAACATTACCGCAATCTTTGCCAACAAGGGGTGAGCCTTAGCAAGTTTTAAAGGGATCGAGAAGGCAATTGGATAATAATGCTTGTAATTTTTGTCCAGCTACGTGCCCCTCGACAAAGTGAAAGTGATCAACACCGCGCTGGAGATCCTGGGGCCTAACCTTGGCCCCGTCGGCTACCGCATCGAGGGCCTGACGGTGGATGGGACCCAGAGAAATGGGTATGCATTTTAAGGCGTTTGAGATTCTTGTTTTTATATAAAAATGGTATTTCATACGTAATTGTGATTTAATAAACTTATTTTAAGTAATTTTTATAGAGCGCTCAGCTACGAGCTCGGCACGATCAGTCCGGGCGCTACAAAGACAGCTGCGTACCAAATTTCGGCACTGGACGTGGTAGGTGTGGGAGAATTGTTAATGCATAAGCCAAGCCCAAGCCCAAGCCAAAACTAAGCCTAAGCCTAACCCTGAGCCTAAGACAAGGCTTACCTTTGCATTTATAGGGAAAACTCTCGTCAATCCGAGCCCAAGTGCTTGCCGACGGCAAATTGCTACCCCTCGACGACAACAAGGCGTTCACGGTCAAGCAGCTGCTCAATAAAGGTATAACAAATTAAGAGAATCAACTGTATACTCTAGGTCTCCTCATTTCCCCGCTGGACACCCCGCAACCTGAATTCTTCTTTGACACCGCGACGGCCGCCGTCACGAACCTGATTCATCTCCAAAATATTAAGGTATTAGCAGCGTACCGTACGCTACTTTTACGTTACATTACGGCCTAATACCCAATTCCACGGTATTCCAGACAACCAGCACCGATTCCACCGCCGACGGCCGTCCCTACAAGCACATTCTGGCCGTCTTCTCCAACCCGGAATCGACGGCATTTTCCGGATCGCTTCTCGGCAAAGTGCAACTCCCTGCCATGCCAACAACCTTCCGCTTGATACGGTAGGCCCAAAATCTAGAGCTGCTCTATTTAGATTTATCCCCAGGCTAACCGAGGTGGACGCCAAACTCTCCACTACGCAACGCAACCTGAACGGCGCCCGGTGGACCGAGGCTGAGGGAAACTCGCTAAACTTTATCGATAAGGAGGCGACGCTTCCCTTGCCGTTGAACACCATCTCCTACGAGGCCATCTTCGGGGACCCAGCCCAGTTTGACGAGCCGGTTTTCGAGAAAGGATCTTATCGGATTCAGGGTATGCAAATAGGGGTCCTGGACTGTTAGCAGGGGGGGACTAATTTTTCCCAGTAATCCTATACGGTGCTTTAACAAAATGTGAACAATTGAATAGTATTTTACTAAGGTTTTAGCTATAAAAAGGCATAAAAACTTATAAAAAATTTAAACTTTTTGGAAAAGGGAGCAAAAAAACAAAAATTAATATCCCCCCTGCTAACAGTCCCGTAACGTTTCAAAAAAATAGCAAAAATTCGTTTTCAGTACTCCCGGAATCGTGGCCAACGCCCGGTTCCAAAATTGGAAGTGTAGCAGCGTACAGCCCGGACGGCAGCCCATTGGAATACGCGTTATACAGCCGCACCGGCGATGTCACCTACGCTATCGACAGTCAAACGGGTCTGTTCTATCCTAGGCTAGCTACGCTACACTCCTCTAGACGCCTGCTTCAAGGAAAAAAACCTAATTCAGGCGAGATCTACGCCGAGCGGCTGCCCCCGGAAAACCAGGATCGATGCCTGATCGTCGAGGCCAAGACCAAAAACGGCAAAATGTGAGGATGCTAAGGATAGGGTAGACCTCTCGTACTTTCAGCGAGCGCGTGCCATTGACCATTAACACGGGCGGGGCCCAGAAGGGGTGTGTCGCTATCGATACCTCGGAGTTGAAGCCGCTTCTGCATTCGGAAAACGAAAATCCGGGTAAGATTACTTGCAAATTTTATACTTAAATATTAATGATTATTATAACGGACTTGCTCATGTCGAAATTCAGAATGCCGAAATGTCATTATGTCGAAATTCAGAATGTGAAATGTCAGAATTACGAGTTTCAGAATGTCGACATTTTTTTGCATAGGATTCGGGGGTTTCCGGGAAAATTATTTTATGTAAATTTCGACATTCTGAAGTTCGGCATTATGAAATTTTGCCATTGTGAAATTTCGACTATGAATTTCGGCATAATCATTTTCGACATTCTGAAAGAAACCGATTATAACCCGACCTGCAAAGCTTTTATTGCCAAATCATGAAAAATTTTGTAGCAGGGATGGGGTGGCTAATGCATTGACCACCCCCAAACCCCTCTGACCACCCCCCAACCACCCCCCACGACCACCCCCCAACCACCCCCCGCCCCACCCTCCAACCACCCCTAGGGGTGGTACCACCCGGGGTGGTTGGCGAAGTATACTAACTACCAACGAAAACAACCTCTGAATTTATCAAGGCATTTTGCTTCAGGAGCCCCGACCGAATCTCCATGGAAAACGACCGGAACCTGGACAACTGTCACCACATCAAAAACGTACACTAACTACACATTAAAATATATCAATATTTCAAGCACGCAGACAGCTGTAACCGCTCCAACGACTGAGGCGACGACGAGTAAAGGCGATGATACAGACTGGGTCGACACTGATTGTAATTTTCCTAAGTTTTTCACGCTTTTTATAGATCCGGACACTGTTCCCAGCCCAAATCCCTCAGAAAGCGCAGCGGAAACAACGGAAACTCCTTGGGCGAGTTATTTTCGGTCTTCTCAAAATTTACAAAGGTTTCAAAATTTAGAAAATTTTTCAGAAGAGCAAATACGAAAACCAACACGGAAAACTAGAATAATGAAGCTTTTTAGTCGACATATTCGATCACGCCTGACACGGATTTACCGGAAATGAGCACTACGGAAACAGCAGGTAAGCTAGGATACGGCTAAAAAAACTTAAAAATCGGAAAACCCTTTAGAATTACTGATTACTTGCTAACGTTTAGAAACCACTACTGAAGAGTGGCCGGAGACGATCGTCACCGGACCTGATCAGGTTGGTATTTAAAAATCCCGATCCAAAACCCCAGAACTTTTTTTATCTCGATCGAAAACGATTTTCTAGGAACTGTCTACGGTCTCGTATACATCTACAGACTACCCAGATACCTCGGAAGTCACAACAGGTACTATCTATGACCAAATTCCCTGTAATTTGAATTAAGAAACAACGGAAACTTCTGAAGCCGTCACCTGGCCGACGATTCCGGTGTCCCCAGACTCAACGCCCGAAATTGTAACCCTCACTACGGAAAGCACAACCGAAACCGATTCCCAGACGACGGTACGTGAAACGAAGCCCCGAAACTAGTTTTGAAGGAGATCACGACAGAAACGGAGGCAGAATCTACTCAAGAAAGCACACAAACGACAATCGAGCCTTCGGAGCCAACAACTGAAAACTTTTACACGGTTTTCCCTGACTCCACGCCGGCAACGGTCAGGGAAACAGCTTGGATCCAATCATATGTAACAATTCTAGCTGGAAACCGAGTCTACTCTTTCTACAAGTGAAGCCGAATCGACCATGGAACCAGAAAAAACCACTTTTAAAGAAATTGGTAGGTTTTTCAGCTCCAGAAATTAATGAACTTTTTTTAGAAATCTTCCCCGAGCCGCCGTTGTTCCCCGATGGAGATGATGAGTAAGCGAGTTTAATAACCAGTTGTGTTATGGTCCTGAAATCTTAAAAAATCTTTCAGAAGTGATCCAACCACTGGAAAACCCAGTGAATTCACGACCGGCCTGCCACTGCCAGGGGTTTGTTTATGTGAGATTTATTCTAAATGTGTCGGTTTTTCCAGCTTACTACAACTCTTGCACCTGACGACTATGTTGGTCAGGCCTGTGCGCGAAGATCACAGGTAAATAAAACTCAGATCAATCAATTAAATAAGGTATAAAATAAACAATAGTATCCATTTCCAGGCAATCTGGGCGCTCATCTGCGACCTCGGCCAGCTGTCGAAGGACCACAAAGCCAACCCCATCGTCTAGCATTTCTTCAATCATCTTGGTGCTGCAGCTCACACATACTCATATCTTGCCATAACTTTGTGATAATTAAAAATAAAAATTTTAATGTTATAACATTTATTCGAAAGGCAGAACATCGATAAAAATAAGGGCAGGGCTACCCGTAAGATCAATCGGGTGAGGGAAAAAGGGCAGCATTGAAAACGATAATTTACGAGACGGTGCTGCGAGAGAAAGGCGAACAGAACAATGAGCTAGAATCAAGGAAACGATCAACAACGACAATCGAACAACTAGGAAACAAAAGAGTGATGCGTGGAACCAAAAATTACTTGAGCTTTTTCACGACCAGGTAGGCGCTGTCGGGCTCGATCCGCTTGTAGTACTTCTCCACCATTTCGCGCACCTCGAACCCGTTCTTCTTGTAGAAATCCAGGGCGGTTTCATTGTTAATCTAAAATTACAAGTAAATCTTGTAGAATATTATTAACAAAACCTGCACGTGAAGGAAAACGTTCTCGATCACAGGGTCCTTTTTGCATATGTCAAAAATGTGGTTGAGCAGCATCGTGCCGACTCCGAAACCGCGGTACGGGGCCAAAGTGCCTAACGTCATGATGTAGAGGCTCTAAAAACAATTAATAGATGGAAAGCAAACACGAACCTTCGCGTCTTCGAATTTGTCGTATCGGCAGCAGACGGCCCCGACAACGATGTCGTTGAAGTAGGCAAATTTGGCCAGTTCACCGGCATTCACAATGTCCGTGTAGAACTTCTCGTTGTAGGAGACGGGGAAGACAGACTGAAAATGAGTTAATTCACACAAATAAGAGACAATACCAAAAAAACAACATATAGAAAATTCCAACGAACCTGGTTAATCTCCTTTAATTGGTTGATATTGTGGTGCGTGATGTCGCCGAGCGCCAGTACTACTCTTCCCATAATTTTCGGCTTCTTCTCGCTGACCTTGAGACCTTCGAGCTCTTGCGTCGCAGCCGATGCCATCCCTCGGTCGAGGCCCTAAATTTCAGCTTTAGCAACACCAAGCACACGTGTGAAAATTATGAGATGACTGGAAAACAACAGCAAAAAATTCATTGGCAACGTCAAGATCAAGCAAACCGACTCTAAAGGAATATATACATACAAACGCAGAACGAATGACTAGTTCTCATCGGGCACCGGGGTCAATTGAAAGTACTTGCAAAAAAGGAAATGCTGTACAACGGGGAATTTGAGCAGCACTTCTGCCTCGTACATCTTGAACAATCCCGAGTTGATCTTGTCCCAATTCGGCACCGCCGAGATGTTCCAAAGTTGATTTGAATGCTCGTAAAAGGGGCCCGTTTTCGTGTCGTTGATGTAGGTTATCGCTTCCAGAAACAGCGATTCCATGTCGTGGTCCTGCACCTTTTCGGGTTGCGGATAGTTGTTGGGGTCGAAATTCGAGCCGATTAGCTGGGATGAGCCCCAGAGGAAGGGCACGAATTGATAGTCGTCGAGGCTGTAGACTCCGTGCGAACCGGCCGGTTCCATCTTGTACAACCGTTGCAGATGGCGGCACACGCGGAGGTATTCTCCAAAAATCATCAGGCCAACGGCTGGCAGATCTTCCGGCGTGAAGAGGCCGATCTTTTCAAAGCATAGGAGCAGAATGATGAATGCCGCCTCGTGGCCAGAGCCATAGTCGATCCGGGTTTGGTTACCGAAAGAGTCCAGCAAATACGGCTCCAGCGTTGCGGCAGCACCATCATTTTCCACTTCTTCGAGCACGTCATTGATAAGTTCCTTGGCGTTCTCCGTTAATTCCGCGTACCACTTGCGATATGCCTTATTCCCGTAGCGCTGCTGCATCTCAGCTTCCGGTGGGTGCTTGTCAGTGTAGCCCTTGATGACTTCCAGCATTGACATCACCTGAAAAAGATAATGAGCCTGATCTTTCAAAAGGGTCTGAGCTTTTCATGGATTATAGAGATACGAAATCAACCTTCTGAACACCAGGGCTTTGCGGTACCCATTGGCTCGTCTTCTTGCCGGCGACAGCATCGTTTACGCGGTGCAAAAAGTCGAGATAGTCACGGTGGGCCAGCGATCGTTTCCAGGCGGCCAAATCCATCGGCCCCTTGATCCATTTGGCGGCCGGTCCATCATCTGGAGCCCAACTTGGCCGAGGCGCGATTGTAGGTGGTTCCATTTCTGAAAACAAGCAGTTTCAGTCAATATTTCCTTCAAAAATCACAAGAAAAAGCCTAAAAAACTATCTAGAAACGTGCTGAAATAGATTTTCCCCTGGCCGAACACGCCAGCATAAAAGAGCGTCGTTGTTAGTGTTGTCGCGTAGTCGGGGCGCTGCCTGGTTACGGTGTTGAGATAATAAGTTAATTTTGAGCAAAATAGTAAAAATATAACGTGCAGGTTAGGTTTTGAGCTAAAGACGTATGTAACTACAAAGGGTATACAAGTAAGTGAGCCGAGAGTGAGCTTGTTTATGCTGAAAAACGCTGAAAATTACTTTTTTTTTGTTTTGTTTGATTCTTTAACGAAGTAATCTTTATTATTTTATCTTCAGGTTTCAAAAATGAACAAAACACGCAGGATTTTCTATAGAAATTATTTAAAAGATAGAAACGGCTAAAAGTTATTTTTTTAAACATTTTTCGAATTTTTTAACCAAGCCAGCGGTATTACCTTACTTCCGGTTGCAAAAACGAGAACAAGACACACACGGAATTTATGGTACGCCCCCATTTAGGCGGGGCACACGCCCGTTTTACCCGCATAATCCGCAAACCCACTTGCCGCCCACGCCAAATGGTCGCCGGCTGATTTGCAAAGTGTGGTATTCCCACAAAATATCATTTTTGTCGTTGCTTGCCAAAACCATGGGTTTCCTGAGGTACGCGACGAAAACATAGTCGTTCTTTGAAGATCGGATTAGGGGGGGCCGAATTTTGGCACCCAACATCAAGGTGGATTCGAATTTTGGAGTGAGCCGGAGGGCTTCACTGGTTAATCCGGCCAAGTTTGGTTTTTAAAGGGGATTTGGGCCCTAGATTTTGCGCATTGTGTGCGTTTTAGTTTTTTGAAAACAGGATTTTCTTTGGCTCGATTGAAAACTTTTATTTAAGCTTTAGAAAGCTTTAAAAAACAGGAAATGGTTATAAAAACCTCCTTTTTAACCGAAGCTCTGGAATGTGGTTTTTTTTAGTTTTTTGCGGCCGATACGATCCATTAAATTATAAGCCAACCGGCTTCTTAGAGCGGGTGTATACCTGAAAATATCGATGCCACTAGATACGACCAGGGCCATTGCCCTGCCATGCACCCCCAGATGATAAGCTATGTAAACGTGCGCCCCTTCCAAAATCTTCTCGGGCCTACAACTAGCATATTTTGCATTGGGCATTGTCATTTACCACCCTCCCCTTAAAATCGGAATTCGCCAAAATCCCGACAGCAAAAATGCCGACACGTTGAATAGCTGAGGTAACCTGACCGGAATCCTGACCAGAAGCGGTAATCGAACTAAGGACAAGAAGCTGTCGGTATATTGGCTGTCGGGATTATGGCTCTTATTCTCTTCAAAGATCCAAAATTATGCATTTTGAAATTTTCGATAAACCTCGCTTTTTGGACAAAATTTCAATTTTTTTCAAATGTGGTTGTCACTTTTTGCGAACAAAGCTGCTACAAAAAATTAAAAGGCGTCCGGGCCAAAGGCTAGATACCCCCTCTAAATCCCCTCCCCCTAACAGCCTAGTACCGACATTTCGGTGCGACTCTCGTATGCGGCTGGTTTGACACTTCTGAAGCTTTTGCCTTGGCCGTGAAATCGCCATATTCAGCACCCCCTTCCCCATCAAATCCATATTTATATAATGTTATATATATTTCTATATTTAAGCCTGGCGTGGAGCGCAATATTGCCTCCTTCACCACAATTCAAAAGCCGTCGCTGGATATGAGCAATCGGTTCGTCGAATCGGGGGGTTGATTCACCCGATGTGCCCTGCGGCTACTGGCACGCAGATTTTCGGGCTTGTAATATCGGGAATATAGGCGCGTAACGTACTCATGCTCGTGTTTTGCTGGCCCTGAATTTGACCAGTTTTTAGTCGGTTATAAAGGGGGTTTTTGAAGGCGCAAATCTTCTATTAACAAATTCGAAGAATTTATTATGCGGTAGGATGGTAGCCTAAGCCTAAGCCTAAGCCTAAAAGCCCAAGCCTAAGCCCAAGCCTAAGCCCAAGCCTAGGAAAGCACAGTTGTTCGCTCTTGTCAACCATAAAACAACTTTTTCAGGTTTAGCGCTATTTTTTTAAAGTACAAAAATACACTTTTTTGGTCCCCTTTGCCATGCAGAACTAATTGCAATGGAGTGAGACAGGGCGAACGAACGGCTCCGCCTCGATCCTAATGACAGATGGCCCAGGGTGGAAGGGATGGGATTGCACCCCGAGACATTTCGATCACTACCCCCTGGGTCCCAAAGGGGCAAGGCAATCATCCCCTCCGGGCATTCCTCATTATCCAAACCATCCACCCGGGGTCGGGTTGACATGTGCCATTATTGTTAGGTGTCACCCCCACAACAACCCATCTATCATCTGACAGCCGGAGCTTTGGGTTTGGGCTTGGCTTGGGCTTGGCTTAGACATAGGCTTAGGCTTATGCTTGGGCTTACGCTTAGGCTTACGCTTGGGCTTGGCATAGGCTTGACTTCGGTTTGGCTTATGCTCCTCAACAATCTCTGCTAGCCTGCCCTCTCCTCTTCGTCAACAATCTCTGCTAGCCTGCCTTCTCCTCTTCCTCAACAATCTCTGCTAGCACGCCCTTTCCCTCACAAATGATCACTGCTAGTCTGCTTAGTGTTCTGGGCTCCTGGGCTGATGAATGAATGATGTACACGCAACGTCTCGGGGGGCTTTACCCAGGTTTCCCCATAGCTTACTGCTTTTGGTTATTCTATAGAAACCAATTTTTAGGGACTTTGCTGCCTCTACTGATTATACGGGCATTTTTTTCGTTAAGCGGAAGTCGATGACACTAGCAAAAATGAAGCCCAAAATTCTATGTTATTTCGGTTTTTTTTCACTTAGCACCCGCTTCCGTGATGTTTTTGGGGGCTTCCCCTGCTTGTTGTCACTCGATTGGCCGGGGCAGGGAATAAAATAAGCGAGTGCTCTGTCACAGGCAGGGGGGGGGTGCAGAGCGTTGGCAGGGGGGCGAAACCCGATAAGCTCTCCTGTAATATACTAGCCGGGCCCGATGGCCCGGCCAAACCATCGATTCCTGCCACGAACGCTGGGAATTGGGGTTTTTTCTGGGGTCATCATTAAATCTGGGTTCTATAAATGACGTAAATCGGCTTAAGGAATTTTTAATTCCTTAGGAATCACTGCTAGCATGCTTATATTTGCTATGAAACTGCTCAGATGGCATGAGTCATTTTTTAAAAGAATTCTCGACTTGATAAAATTTTATAAATTCTTTTTTAAAGGTACCTAGAAGGCAAAACAAGCTTAGGAACGCTGAATCATTTTCTAGGGGTTTTAAAGGAGCCATGAAGGCAAAAAAGCTTAAGAATGCCGTGTAACATCCATAAAAATCCCTATTAGCATGCCTCAAAGGCTCTCTGCTAGCTGGCCCTAGCGAGCTTATTTCGAAAGTTCCGACCAACTTTTAGTTATTGCCAAAAATTCGACCCAAGTTCCCGATCCGTTTTCCATCCCTGTTTTTCATTCAACCAAGGATTTCCGATTCCCAAAAGGGCTCTTATCTAAAGTGCATTATAAAATCGGGATTCTCTGCCAAACAGTGCTTGCCTGATTTTTAAAATCAAGGAGTATTTAAATCATTTAAAATGCTAGTCAGCCAGCGGATGGTTGATTTCCTCAAAAATCTCTGCTGGGTTGCCAATGAACTTTTAAACGGTTTTAATAAGTTTTTCTGCTCTCTCTCTCTCTCTCTCTCTCTCTCTCTCTCTCTCCCTCTCTTCCCCTCTCTTCTGTCTCTCTCCTCGGAAGACCAGCATTCTCAGAAATTTCCTAGATATTCTCTGTCAGCCATCCCTGCTTCTCAAGGGGGGCATGTAGTTAATTCCGGGCAGCCGGCGGGCAGGACAAATTACCATATTAATAGGCGGTATGGGACCGACTGCCACCGGGAACGATCGGGTAAAATTAGGAGAAAGATGAGAAGCGGTAGGAGGAGGAGAGTGGCAGGAATGGTGTGCCATATGGGAGACTCTTTTTGCATGGCTAAGGGCCCAAGGGTTGTGGCCAGGGGGGCCCTGGACTGGGGTGTTCCGGGGAATTGATTTCCAGTTGGATACCCTGGTTCGCTGGGGTGCCCAGTTGGACGTCTGGAACCCGCATTGGGCACTACGGCATGCAACTCTTTACGTTTATTAGGCTAGATAATTTCAAGGGATTTTTTGGCTGGGTTTTTGAAATAATCTCTGCTAGCCTGTCTACGCTGAAAAAGGGACCAGAAAAGCAGGCAATCTGACTTTAGGATTTAAGAAATCTCTCTCTTTCTCAGTCTCTTTCTCTCTCTCTCTCTCTCGCTCTCACTGTCTCTCTTTCTCCATCTCGCTGTCGCGCACTCCTGGTCTCTCTCTCTCTCTCTCTCTCTTTCTCTCTCTTGCTCTCTCTCGCTCTCTCTTGCTCCCTCTCACACCTATTTGCTAATTCCCGAATTTCCCATGCAAGTACCTCGTTCTCTAGTTTTTTTAAGTTTCCCCAAAACAAAAGCTTTTTTCGGCAAGTACATAGAAGTGCCCGAGCAAGAGTAGTATATTTTTCCAGCCTCTCTCTCTCTCTTTCTCTCTCTCTCTCTCCACCACGGGGCCCCTACCACCCGAAAAGAGGGCCCTGGCATTGGCCATTGCCTGGGGCCTCCAACTTCCTCTCTTGCTCCCCACTCTCTCTCATTTTTCCGTTTTTCCTCCCCTCTGGCCACTCGGGGCCCTTAATGTCCCTAATCCCCTTAGTTTCCATGACCCCCCTTTTCGCACGGCCTTTGGTTTTCTGCGAAAAATTTACGATTTTTAGGCGTTAGGGTTGTCTTTTTGTGCTCTAGACTTTTGAAGCTTCGTTTTCGAACGTATTGAACCTTTCGGATACGTTTAAGCGCGACAAAAAGTTAATAAACTCTAAAAACGACCAAAAACTAACTTGCTCTGTTCAAAGAGCTCCCCTTTCCCGCAGAGGTGGATGCAAAAACGCGCTTCTCGAATTTCCAATGACGCGCATTTTTTGGCAGACTACAGCCTCGGGGCGCCAGTTTTCTTTTCAAAAGATGGCTTTAGAAGTATAAGCCCAAAGCCTGAGCTGAAGTCTAGGCAAAGCCTAAGCAAAGCCTAAGCCTACGCCTAAGCTCAAGCCTAAGCATATGGCCAAGCATTGCCTATACCTAAGCCTAAGCCTGGACCTGACTTGAACGTCCACAGGATTCTCTAGAACTCAATCAACTCCACAAAAAAAAAGCAATACTGCCAAATTGGCAGCAATTTCCGCCCTCCGGGAAAACCTTTCGCCCACCGGTTTTTTTTCATTATTAAAAATTGATGGCAACAAAAAGCAATCCTTAGGGACGGGGGATTAGCCGGCCCGGAGAGGGGGGGGGACAAATTTCAGGGTTGGATTCTGTGCTCTTGGCCCCATTCAAAAGGGCCCAAGAAGTGAGTGTGGGCGCCGCGGGTGGGGCTTCTCCTTTTCTGGGAATTGTGCCCTGGGGTTGTGTGGGGGGATTACTGTCTTTTGAAGTTTTGGAAATGACCCGTTTTTCCGGTTTTGCATTTTTACTTATTTTAGGCCTAAACCTAAGCCGAAGCCTAAAAACTCCATCCTTTCCCGACGGCACTCTGCATAATTGCTCTCATGTAAAATTTATGCACTCGAAATCGAACTATACGAACCGATACTTTTCACACGTGTAATGGGCCTTTTATTTTCCCCCTCGTGCTCTTCGATTCCCGGCCCCTGATTCATTTCCCCGGCCCGAGGTATACAGGAAATTGGGCTTACTATTTTCGATGTCGATCTCTCTGCCCCTCGCTCTCTCTCTCTCTCTCTCTCTCTCTCTCTCTCTCTCTCTCTCTCTCCTCTCTGGCTGTCTCTTCTCTCTCTATCTCTCTTTCGCTCTGAACTCAGTAATTCCAAAACTATCCTGTCATGTTCCAAATTATATTTGAATTTACCCGTACCATACTAGGGACGTTACGCATACGAATCCTTCCGGCAGATTAGCACGATATGCATCCGATTTGAGAAAGAGTACCGATAATTCGAATACGACGATCGTATTCCAATAAGCCTCGGCTAACTCCGACGCGATGATCTGGCAAGTCGGCTTCACGTCGGGATAAAAAGCTAATTACAAAATTCAAGACGAAATGCTATGTAAATATCAAAATATTGACGCCGCCACCGGAAATGAGCGGGAAATTGGCTCCTAAATCTATTCAAATTACGCATATTCTGACCGTGTTCTTCGTCATATCGCTTTGCATCCAAATTGGCTTATTATCCCGATGTGACCCGTTTAAACGAATACGATCGTCGCATTCGCCTGGTTCCGATCTTAATTCGAATTCGAAGATCGGGTCGGAATTACGAAATTGTCGGTTCCGACGGTTTATTCGAATACGACGCGCAACTCCCATGTCGTATTCGTATGCGTAACATCTCTATAGCATACCCCCGAATTTCAGGCCCAGCGGCCCCACACTGACGTCAAAACGGCGTGCCCAACACCGCACGATGTGGTCTGTGAAGACGGCGGCCGTCGTGGCGCTGGTGCTATGGATTGTCGTGCTGTTGTACCTCTCGCAAAGCCTCTTCACACTACAGGGGCGGTCAGGTGGGTGGAATCACCGAACTGGGAAGCCTAAGCCATGCCTAACTAGGGAAGTCCAAGATACCCGCAACACGAACCGGGCTGAAAATTTGCACAGTTATAGAACCGACCATGCTGACCATCGCCTCGTTTTCCGAATTTGCTACCGAGCTTAAATAATTAAGATATTAAACTTTTAAAATGGGCCAAAAACCTGCTACCCTGATCCTGGCTCACTAGAGCGGGTGGGGTTCAAGAGGCCTTTGGGAAGCCCCTTCCCAGAGCTTCGGTAGTCAACTGGTAAGCGCCTCGCTTCCCAGGTGGAGGGTCCGGGTTCGCCCCCCGTCCGCGCATTTTTCTTTTGCTTTTTGCTAATTTTGCGCCGCACATGTGGCGCGTGTCCAGGCTGCAACCTAAGCTTAAGCCCGAGCCTAAGCTTAAGCCTAAGCCAAACCGTCTTTTTCAGAGGGCTATGCAGATTCGTCAGCCGTCTCCTCGCGCCTTGACGAGGCCCTCTCCAACATCAGAGAGCTGCGAGACCAAAATGAGCGGCTCCAGCAGATGATTCGTAAGGGAATTTTTTCATAATATGTATCCATTTTCTTTAGAGCAAGAGCGCAATGAGCGGGAGCGCATCCAAGAGTTGAAACGGAGAGCGTCGGGTCGAGGTGAGAAGCTGCAGCTCAAGGAAAGCCGTGAAACCAAGGTGTGTCCTATTTACCCAAGTCTCAGCCTGGGTCAAGTCTTTGTTGTTTTCTATAGTCCTGTAAACTACGGTAACTGATTTTCCATTTAGGAGAAGAACCAACAAATGGTGGTCCCAAAACCGCTGGAGCCGGACGCCTTCGGGCCTGGGCGACAATTTGAAGAGGTACGTTTTTCTGACGCCGTCTGACTATCTTTTCTAGGTACGTCGTGGGGTCGACCAGCGCATCTGGGAGATGTTCTACTACTTGCGGAAGGAGTTCAAGGACAACAAGGACTCTGATGTCTTCAAGAATCACACCCTGGAACAGGTACAAACACCACTTGTAGTTGACTACGATCCACCACATTCCAGATGACCTCTCTACTCGCCCATTCCTACAACCTGAGCGATGTGTATGCCGAGTGGAGAAGCAAGTCGCTGCTCGGGCTCACTGAGAAGATCCAGAAGCGCATCGACGAGATCCAGAATCCGCCCGACTGCAAGAGGGCCAAGTGGGTAGATAGCAGAGATTGTTGAGGAAGAGGAGAGGGCAGGCTAGCAGAGATTGTTGAGGAAGAGGAGAGGGCAGGCTAGCAGAGATTGTTGTGGAAGAGGAGAGGGCAGGCTAGCAGAGATTGTTGAGGAAGAGGAGAGGGCCGGCTAGCAGAGATTGTTGAGGAAGAAGAGAGGGCAGGCTAGCAGAGATTGTTGAGGAAGAGCGATGGCAGGCTAACCGAGACCATTTATCCTCCCTTGTTTCAGTATCCTCGTGTGCAACCTGGACAAGCAGTGCGGCTTCGGCTGCCAGCTACACCACGTCGGCTATTGCTTCGTGGTGGCGTTCGGCGAATCGCGCACCCTGATCCTCACCCAGAATGGCAGAACCTGGAGGTGAGGCTCCACTGTTCCTAAAAATCATAATTTCTCAGGTATTCGAGGCAAGGCTGGTCCGGCGCGTTTCTGCCCGTCTCGAAGTGTACCGCCGATGAGGCGTTGAACGTGAGTGTAGCTTTTAGTCCAGCATCTGGTCAAACCTTCCCGGTCTCGTTGAACTCAAAAAAAGACAATTTTAGGGCGAGACCCCTCACGCCTTCCGTGGTTCCGCAGGAGTCCGAGTGGTCGAGCTCCCAATCGTCGACGCCCTCCAAGACCGCCCAGCCACGCTGCCCCTCTCCCTCCCGAAGCAGCTTGAGGACGAGATGCTAAAACTCCACTCAAACCCACCGGTCTATTTCATCAGCCAGTTCATCTGGTATTTGATGCGCAACAACTTGGAGATGGATCGCGTGATTGAGAGGGCCGTGGCGAAGGTGCCGTTTGGGAAAGGTGGGCAGAATTTTTATGACGTTATTTTAAGGGCTTGTCACAAATTTATCAAAGCATCACGCTTCGCAAATAATGCGAAAAATAGATAAAATGAAATAGAGCCACAAATTGCTCGTTTTTAGCGGAGTTGGGTTCATCCAAGGTTACGGGAGCGCCTAAAATTTTGGATTCAAAACCTATGCCCATGCCTATAACCCAAGCCTAGCCGGAGCCTAGGCCTAAGCCTAAGCCTAAGCCTAAGCCTAAGCCTAACCTAAGCCTAAGCCTAAGCCTAAGCCTAACCTAAGCCTAAGCCTAAGCCTAAACCGAAGCGAAAGCTCGTCTCACTCCGGAAACCATAGTTTTGGAGGCCTAGAAAACCGGAAATTGCATTTTTCACAATCCGATGAAGCCCTATAGCCAATTTTTGGTACAAAATTCCACGAAACGTACCTGGGGGATTCGCTTTAGTTTCCGGGCTGCCACCACGATTTTTGAAATCCGGATACGGTAGGATGGCATAAACTACGGAAATCGCAGCTAGAAATAGCAAGAATCGTACGGGAATCGTCAGCATTTTGTGGAGAGGCCTTTTCGTAGAGTTGGGCTAGGGGGGATGGGGATGTTTGTCTGGGGGTGTGTTGCGGAAGCTATAAAAATGCGTTAAAAATGCTTTTTCAGGTCCTATTGTCGGGATTCAAGTTCGACGAACAGATAAGATTGGCACGGAAGCGGCGTTTCATTCGGTTGACGAATATATGGAATGGGTCGAGGTGAGTTGGAAAAGGGGAAAGAGCTAGAGAGAGAAGGAGAAAGTGAGAGAGAGATAGAGAGAGAGAGTGGGAGAGCGACGGAGAGAGAGAGAAGGCTAGAGCAGACTTCATAATTACTATTTCCAGATCTGGTTCCGTGTCCAGGACAAGCGCGTCGGCAAGCCGGTGCCTCGCAAGGTGTTCGTCGCCTCGGATGACCCTTCTGTGCTCGCGGAGACCAGGAAGAAGTACGGTTACACAGCTCAGTTGTTGCCTGTGCCAGATTTTGCCTTCATGGCCCCTTTAAGCTCAAAAACTACTTCCAATTTTTCAGCTATCCCCTTTACGAAGTGTTTGGCGACGCCGACATTGCCGACACGGCCAAGTTGAACTCAAGATATACAGGTTAGTATGAAGAAACCAAAAAATTTCGTATGCAAATTTAGATGCCTCGCTGTATGGGGTGGTGACGGATATACAACTGCTCAGCCGCTGTGATTACCTCGTCTGCACATTTTCTAGTCAGGTGAGAGAGTGAGTGACGTGAGAGATAGAGGGAGAAAGAGAGAGAGAATTTGAGGAACAACCGTCCAATTCCAGGTATGCCGCATGGGCTACGAGCTGATGCAGGTCCGGAAACCCGACGGTGAAGCCTTCCACTCGCTCGACGATGTCTACTACTACGGTGGGCAGCACGGTAAGTCGGCCATTGCGTACGGTATCAATGGGACAACTCTTAGACCACGAGCAGGTGGCCATCGAGGATCATTTGCCCGAGCGGGATGCCGAGATCGAGCTCAAGTGGGTTTTTCAAGCTGAAGTCTGAGCCTTAAGCATCTTAAGCATCCTCCTAAGCCTAAGCCTTAGCCTATCATAAAACTAAGCCCCTTCTTTCAGGGTCGGCGACGCGGTCGGCTTGGCCGGAAACCACTGGGACGGCTTCAGCAAGGGCACCAATCGACGCACCCAGAAAGTCGGCCTATACCCCAGCTACAAGGTCGTCGAGCGGTGGCGCGTCATCGACTTCCCGGCCCTCAATTAACATCGACGAGCCAGACTTTTATGATGCTGTCTTGTATTTGTATTTGTGCGTAAAATTCTGCGTCTTTTTCGTCTAGTCCCGCTTCCCGGTATTTATGGTTTTGGAGCATTTCTTAGAAATTCCCAAGATTCATTGCTAGTTGTTTGTTTCAAGTTGTTTTAAGGCAAACGGTTTAGAATTGTCTATTTCGTAGAATTCCTTATTTTACAATCTAGCATCCCAAATCAGCTTTTTTTTAACCAAACCCAAGTCTAAGCCTAAGCCTAAGTGAAGCCTAACGCTAACCGGAACCCTAAAAACTCTAAGCCTAAGCCAAGCCTAAGCTTGAACCTAAGCATAAGCCTAAGCCGATTTTCAAGCCTATGCCTAATCCTCCTAGACTTTTCCGATTCCTCAATCGATACCCCCGAATTGCCTTACGCTCGCCCATTTGCATTTTCTTGCCCAAACCCCGCCCACCGTTTCCTCAGTTTTCCTAAACCCCGGTATTCGCCCTCCTTACAGTAACCCCTCCGTGTCGATTCCAATTACGGGTTGAGGATTTTAATTTCTGTTGTTTTTTGGATTAATTTCTCTGTGATAGCACCCACCTTCACCCCGCGTCTAGTCGTTGCTAAATTGTGATTTTTGAGCTTTCTTGCCGCTTCGCAACGTGTTTGCCCACTCTTTTGCTTGCCGCTAGCCCATTTTAAAGGAGCTATGAAGGCTAGAATAGGTACGTAGACAATTACGCTAGCAAATCTTGCCAACCGCCGTGTGTGCAATATTATCCAACATTTCTGGTCACCAGTTTTCCCCTCCCGGCTCCTGGGTACGGACTGCCTTCAGAATTTCTATTTGTTTTTGTGTGTGAGTTTTATAAATTTTATTTCATTTAATAAAGATATATTTATTACATTACAATTGGTCATTTTTCTTAAACGACAAGGCGATATTCTACTTTTTCTGGGTGTTTCCCAACATTTGAGCCTGAAGGCGCTCTTCTAAACAATTATTTCGCTGCTGAAAAATTCGGAAAATACCTGGTACGATTTTCGAGGTCCCGGCACGCTGTTCTACTAACGGAAGATTAAAATTCACCTTCGCCTCTTCCCGAGGGGACCTAGGAAATTTGCATAAAAAAGGTTCAAATTGCTTACGAGCCTTGTTTCGCAATTTCCTGCTGCCCGCAACGGATGCTTTCAACGGCTAGGCCAGTCTAAAAATATAGAAAAACAGAGAGAGAGTAAGCGAGAGAGAGAGATAGAGATGCCTACCCCCAGCAAATCCTTCTCCAAATTCAGCGAATCAATGTCCACCTCGAGTTGCTCGTACTCGCGCATCAGCTTGGCCATCCTAAATCGCCATAATTAACTGGCGTAATCGATTCGCCGACTCAGACTGTTCACACGCGCCATTCGGAACTCGGCGATGATGCGTCTCGGTCGTTATCGCCAATTTTCGCTGAGTTTTTGGAGGGGAGCCAGAGCGTAGAATGGGCTGCAATTAACGTTATGCTTTTTGTTGAATGAAATTGTCATTAAAAAAATGATTTTTCGATACCTTTGGCACACGAAAATGGATCGTCTCCGTCGTCTCGGTGGTTGTCGTCGTCTTGGTGGACTTTACAATCCTATCCACACTGTCCATATATTCAATATGGCCCTTTGGAAACTGGGAATCAAGCGCCTATTAAAATACACAATTTATAACCTACCAAAAAACTCTACCTTAAATCCAGACATCCCAAAAGTCGGCTTTGGACGGGAAAAGGCTAGAAAAGTGTCAACTTTTTGGAAACCCGCGCACCTCCCCCACCACTTCAGATTCCATTTTCCCAAGCCTTGCCCTGCATTTTCTGAGCTCCACCTGACAGCGCTGAAACTATTTATTCACTAGCAGTACTGGGCTTTCCCTTGAGCAAGTCCATAAATTAAAAAATACACGAAAAAATCTGGTCGACTATCGCTCGTGCAGCGGCCGGGATCGGTAGATGGCCTCTTTGCCTTTCGCTTTTTCTGAAAAGAAAGGAGAATTGTATATCAAACATTTACTATGTTGGTTTTATAGATTTGGCAGAGTTTCGTAATTTTTAATTTCACAATGCCAGTGTTTTTATACTGTTTTGCTATCTAAAAAATTTGCCATCTCTGCTAAACACCTAAAAAAATTGGTTTCCAAACGAAAAATACGTATTTTACTTTACTAGGTTTATGAAAAATGGGGTAGCTCTGGAAATACTAAAGAAAAACAGCCTATAAAGCCAGATATACCAGCCACTACGTTTAATGGCCTTTAAAATATTGAAAAAAACTTACTAAAAGCAGTGCCGGGTGCCAAATAGACGGGACGGGCCGTGGGGATGCCGTAGTGGCGAGCCAACTCCATCCGCGTCCGCCCCTCGTCCATCAACTCGCCGATCCGCTTCACGTCGGACAGCTGAAAAGGGGCTTTAGATCGAGGTAAAATTATTATACGTCGATACTGAATAGCTTTAAACGTTTATTCGAGGAAAAAACCCACCTGAACATTTTCCCGAAACCGCTCCTTGGCCTCGGTAAGAATTTCCTGGCGATGTTCGGCGGTCAGCGCCGGGTCTTTCGATTCGAACGCTTGGCCAAAACTAAATAAACTCATTATAAAACTTAAATTGCAAAAAAACCGTAAAATCCGCTTGTACAGCGCTAAAACGTCACGGCGGGCGGGCTGCATGCAGGAATCCGGGAATTTTGGCTGGGAATGACTGAAATTTATGGTTTTTGGGGTACAGATAGAAAAAAAGAGAATAAAGCTGGAGTAGTTCGATTTTAAAAGGAAAAAGTCTCAAGAAAGTTCGAACATTATTGATATAACCTTTGCAAAAAGGTCATTCTTGTAAACAAAAACTTTCAAAACGATTACGCCATGGAATCCAGAGAGGCGTGAGATTAGGAGCGTTGTGTAGAAGTAAAGGTATCCAATTTTAATTTCTCGCTAATATAACATCATTAAAATCATACTTATTTCTTTTTAAAAGACGCAATAATTGGCTACGTAATTCTACAAAACAACATAAAACAAATAAATGGAGAGTTAGCTCAAGGAGAGTAAAAATAAATTTTTAAAAAATACGACAAGCTAGAATTATTTTGAATTCAGCTCGAATTTAAAGTATAAAACATTAATGTTATGACCAAGAAAAGCTCTATTTCGTGTGCTAATGGGTCAAGAGGGCCGGCGGCTACAAACTTCGGTCAGCTGAGAACTCGGCGCGGGTTTTTTGCCCGGCTGGTCGTCACCTGGGTGCTCTTTTTCTCTCGCTATCTCTCCCTCTCTCTCGCTATCTCTCCCTCTCTCTCGCTATCTCTCGCGCTCTCTCTCACCTGGGTGCATTCTATCGCCCGATTTTTCGGTACCTCGAAGAACTGTGTCAACAATCGGGGGCCCACCCAGTCCTCGCGGTGAGTCAACTCCACCTCTCTAGCGCGCCTTTTATTGATGGAGATTATTGCTGTTTTTTGAGGGTCGGTGGGCGCTGATTAGCGCTATATTTTTTAAATTAAGTGGTGAACAATATCGTATGTGATTATTCCGCGTACTTTATTTCGCGCTGATTGGCTTTTAGCCCAGACTCACTTTTTTTTGGTCAATTATAAACAAAATTAAAGTTTTTGAAGTTTTTGCCTACAATTTTTCTGTGTATTTTCGGCCTGGAAACGCTTCTTTCACAATCTTGTTCGTGGTAGCAAACCGGACTTTTTTCTCATTCTTTTCCTTTTTCTGCTGGAGGGATGAGGGAGCGAGTGTGAAGAGCCTTTGACTGAACTCGAACTGTCGATATTTCCAAATACCTAGTGGTATCTCTCTCTATCTCTCTCGCTCTCTCTCTCTCTCTCTCTCTCTCTCTCTCTCTCTCTCGTCGGCGGATCATTCAAATTTATCGTAACAGCTCGTAACGCGGAATATACCTCGCGTTAAAGCCGCTGAAATTTTTCAATTTTAACTTACAGGTTATTTACAAACGAATAATTTTTCTAGTTTTCAGAGTTCTACTGCCCAAATGTAGAAATCTCTATTTTATTCTTTGCAAACGGCCTTTTTAAAAATGAATCTTTTGCAGATTCTTTGGATCCGGAGATCTCCCCCGGATTTTTTTTTCAGAAATTTTTAAAGTCTTAGGCTACAGGCAGTCCTTGATTTGCAACTTTTCCTCTCGAAAAGCACGCCTCATTTGTGCTTTGATGATCCAGCGACTCGCGCTAACCACGGATGATTCATTTCATCGCGTAATCGATTTTTCGTAAAGTTCTCCTCGACTCGCACTACGGTTCTTTCCACTTTGCCCCCCCCCCCTCGGTTTTGACCTCTGTGACCCACCACGAGGGGGGCATTCGGGTGCACGTGTTGGGCCGGTGTTTTATGACTGAAAAAAATCGGGGCGGCAATTAATCGCTCACTGACCCGGGCAAAAAATGGGAGCCTATTTTTTTGCTGCAATTTTTTCGATCCTCGCAGGATCAAACCTAAGCCTAAGTCAAACTAAGCTTAAACCTACTCCTAAGCCTAACCCTAAGCCTAAGCCGAACATAAGCCTAATCCTAGGCCCAAGCCTAAACAATTCTATTAATGCGCTATGGCGATACACCTTGTAGATAATCGATGCAAGGCTTTGCGGGATTTTAGACCTGCAAAAAGAAAAGCCAATGCTACTTTTACCTAATTTTATCACACGCCAAAATCAAACTTTTTCTTTTCTAGTTTGTAGTTTTCCAAAAACCTTTTCATTCTATTTGTAAACATTTTTGTAGTTTTCTAAAATTTGTTTGCATTTTAAGGAGGCAGGAAACAAATTCATCCGATTTTTTGCCCTTTTTTCGTAAAAACCTTCATTTTGACATCAAACAATCCCCAATACCATTATCCTGTTTACAAAACTGGACAGTACGAAAAACTATTGTGCGTTTTGCCCTCAAAACGCTCCGAAAACACGAATTTCAACAGGAAAATCCCACGGCATCGATCTTGGGGCCTCCTGCCCTTTTTCGGGCGGCTTCACCGGAATACACAAAACAATCGCCTTTCGGCCCGGCAGGAGGATATAAGCGGAATATAGCGTGGTAAAATACATCGAGGAATAGTCTCGACCTCGTGGAAACTGTATTAAAGCCAGTAATTTTATCAATATTTTTATTATGCGCTTTTAAAAGTCCGTGCTTCTTATTCTCTAAATTGAGAACTACATTTTGGTCGACTCTACAGCCCTACAGTTTGTAGGGGAGCCGAGATGTAAAACATTTTTGTAGAAATTTGTGGCTGAAATTCGTAATTTTCAATTTTTAGCGCGTATAAAACTTATTCTAGGCAATTTTTGGTGTGAAAAACACTTTTTTATAAACTTCATCCCAAGCTTTTTTTAAGTGACTGGATGCATTAATAGTTTCGACCATTGTTGAGCAGCTTTTGAGTTTTTTTTGGGTTTTGTAAGCTTGATTTTGGAGGAATTTGCATGTGACGCGCTTGTAAATGGCGTCATATTATTGTTTTTGCGACGGCATTGTGTTTTTTGTTGCTCATTCCGCATCAGCGGGTCTGAATTGGAAGGACCACGTTTTTTGCTGAGAATTCCCGACAATTCTTGCTTCGAAAGTCCAAAGCAAAGGTTACGACTAAGCTTAAGCCTAAGCCTATGTTGATCATGACACCGACTTTCCCATCTTGGAAATATTTTATTTAGCCTTCCCAGCCCCTTTAAATTCCTTTCACGTCAGTTCTGATCGATTGCCTTGTCTTCCCCGTAGTTGATGATCTGTACCTACCGAATCTAAACCTTTCAGAAAATCCAAATGCCCTAGAAGAAAACAACCATAAAACGTAATCATGGAAACTGGCGGAATTTTTTGCCTAAAAGACCAGGGAATCATCGGCATTTCCGGATGGGCCGCAAATCATCAGAACCTCTTTTCCGAGCCCTTTAGCTACAATTCGACAACTCAACGCCACTTATTGGTGAGAAAATTCCTTGAAAATTTAAATTACGGTATTCAGGCAAAGATTCGGGACCTCCAAATCGATACGCTACCTACGCTACCGAAAAAAGCGTTTGCCGTCAGGAATTTTGGCCCGCTTTTGGTGAACGTGGATGGGCGATTGCATGTGAAGCTTGAAGGCGAAGGTAGGGAAGCCTAAGCCTAAGCTTAAGCCTAACCGTCAATCTAAGCCTAAGCCTAAGCCTAAGCCTAAGCCTAAGCCTAAGCCTAAGCCTAAGCCGAAGCCTAAGCCTAAGCCTAAGTAGCCTAAGCCCATTCCTAAACCTTCGCGAACTTCCTCCATTTTAGACTGGTCCACGATCCGCCTGCTCGCCCCACCCCTCTATTGCCCACACAAAATCGCGTCGACTTCAAACGAGTACGTTTTGTCAAGCGTCCAAAAACAGTTTTAGGGAAATCACCGTGACCTCTGTGGCATTTGGTGCCCATCGTACTGCTCTTATCGACACTTCCGGTCAACTGTGGACCCTTGACAACAGAGAGATCCAGCCCGGAGCGAGGAGCATCTTCCTCAAAAAAGCCGTCTTCATGGGCGGATTCCGGAAGTGTACAAAAGTCGTGGCCGGAAGGTACTGGTAGTGGTTTTGACGGATTTCAGGGAACGCGATAGCTTGATTTTGGAGATTTTCATGTAACTAATCTCAATTTTATCTTTATCGATTAGAAATCACTTCCTGGCGTTGGTCATCCGCGATGACGCACTGCAAACAACAGCCAGCGCTGAGTTGGAAGACAACATATCGGATATTTTTGAGGTAATGAAGCGATTTTTGAAGCTCTAGAAGTATCTTCTTTCAAGCGCATAAAGTTTTGCATCAAATGGTTGTCTAAAACTCGTATAAAGACTACTATACGTAGAGAAAAATCGATGGAAACCTTTGGAACTAGGCGTTTTGGCAAAAATCGTATCTAAAAGTGATTTTTTCCACGCCTAACGTAGCCACTCCAATTTTTCTTAGAGACACCGGGTCAGATTTTTTTGCTCTATCGAATGCTTAATTTTTTGTGCGAAAATCATCTATTTTTAGAAAAATGAGGCGCATTTCCAAAACTGCCCCGAGTGCCAGGACAACGGCAAGATGCGGCTATCAAAGACGATGCGGGCTGCGGATCAGGTAGAAAAAAGTGCGGCTCAGCACAAGAATTTAATTTTCAGGAGCACGACCTGATGGCGATGCTGGAGAACGACTTCGAGATCGTCAACCTGGCACAGCAGACGGATAAAAATATTATTATGCGCGAGAGGAGGGCATCGTTGGGAAGGTTGGCTCTCTCACTCTTTCTTTCTCTGTGTGTCTCTCTCTCTCTTTCGCTCTCGCTCTCTTTCCTTCGAACTCTTCACTTCCAGACATCGCCACAGTTCCACCCCGAATCGCGTGAAGCAGCTCAAGTCGGCCAGCTCGTCCTCGGGCAGTCGTGTCAACTCATTTTGCGATGATTTAAAGGTACGATACCTTCAAAATTTCCATTTAAAGGGAGCGTGACAGCAATATCGGAGACCTCCATGCCGGTTTACTCGTCTTAAGGTGCTTTTTAGGACCCAGGCAGCACGATGAGCTTCCTCTCCGTCGATCGTTTGTCTCTGCAACTCCATCAAGAAGGTATTTCTTAAGTCTTAAGCTTTTTACATTAGGCTTTAGAATCTCCACCCGACAGCCCGGAGGTGACCAAAAAGGTAGAGATCAAGAAATTGAGGCTCTAATAGACTTCTTTCAGCTTCGCCGCGAGAATTTCCATCTGTCCGACGACTTCGTGGAGGTGTGGAGCTGGGGCGAAAATCAGAAGGGGCAACTCGGTCATGGCGATTTGCTGAATAGGTTGGTATTAAGGATATCTTTTCTCTCTATCATTCTCTCTCTCTCTCTCTCTATCTCTCCTCTCTCTCTCTCTCTCTCTCTCTCTCTCTCTCTTCTCTCTTGTCTCTATCTCTCTGTCTCTGCTGTCTCGCTCTCTCTCTCTCTCTCTCTCTCTCTCTCTCTCTCTTTCTGTCTCTCTAGTCTCAATTTCAAGGCTGGAACCCTTCCCAATCTCCCTCCTCACTGAACACCATATTGTCGACGTTGCTTGCGGAGATGAGTTCTCTCTAGCGCTAACCGCTACGGGGCAGGTACGCTATTTTTCTCTTCCGTTCATACGTCACTTTAGATCTACGCCTGGGGCGAACCGTTCCAGAACAACCTCCCCAGCCCGAACAGCACCAGCCCGCAGGTCTTTCGGGTGAGTAGAGGGCGAGCGAGAGAAAGAAAGAGAGAGAGAGAGAGAGTGAGAGAGAGAAAGAGAGAGCGAGATATCTCGATAAAACACTCCTTTAGGTTGGCTACGACCAGTACGGCTTGGACATCTCGGCCTCCGCTAACCGGGCCACGCTACTCATCGCCAGCCCACTGGGCCCAACCCATGTTTTGGTGTGCCAACCTGATCAGGCGGATAACAAGATGACAATCCAGAAGCTGCCGCAGTTCGTGCAGGTAAGTCAGGTCTAGCAGTGTTTTTGGAGAGTCCTAACAAATAGGGGCAAACTAGCAGAGACCATTTGAGGACCCATTCCAGGGCCACACCTGCACCTCCATCGAATCGTTCCAATCCGCAATCGGCTTCTCCAGTGCGGCGAGGACCGTCGCTGTCGAAGTAGGGAAACGAAATTTTTCTGACCCCAACTTCCAGGAATCGTTTACGCTATGGAATTTGGCGGTGCGGTTCGGGCGGCTGCTCCGCTCGCTGACGCGCGTCAGCCAGAAGATACACGAAAATTGTGGGCCGGAAACTGGGAGATGATCTCTGTTTTCAGGTCGCGCATCCTGTGCCGAGGATCAGAGCGCTACGGTAGCGGATTTGCTGCATAAATTCCACCTGGCTACTTCGGGGGCGGCCGATGCGCTGGCCAGGTAGGTGTCGAGCCTCCCTCTCTTACTCTGTCCCACTCT
The DNA here is from genome assembly GCA_038088335.1 of Mesorhabditis sp. LJ9110. NCBI lineage: Eukaryota > Metazoa > Nematoda > Chromadorea > Rhabditida > Rhabditidae > Mesorhabditis > Mesorhabditis sp. LJ9110. The sequence goes on from JBBGBA010000031.1 coordinate 350,217, forward strand.
CTCTCTCGCTCTCTCGCTCTCGCTCTCTCGCTCTCGCTCTCTCGCTCTCGCTCCCTTTAACTCTCGCTCGCTCTCTTTCATCTCCCATTTCAGGCTATCAGGCTCCATTCGGCACGCCATCGCCGACCGCGAGGAGTTCAGCCCTATCAAATGTCTGCTACAAGCAACTTCTGAAGATATCCTCGCCCCGCTGGGCCACTACTTTGAGGCGTTCAGCGACGCGATGGCGCTGGGATGTTTCAATGGCATCGTTGTCAGGTAAAGCCTAAGCCTAAGCCTAAGCCCCTTTTCAGCTCCGAAGCCGACGAGCTGATCGGTCGGCTCTGCCTCGAGTTCGGCGCCGACAGCGACTCTCTATCCTCCCGAGTCCGCAAGATTTGTATTAAAGGTATCGTAAATTCATTAAATTTCATTATATTTCCTTAAATCCAAATATAACATATTTGATTCTCTTAGCCACCGACTTCCTGACCACGCTGAAGTGCAACGCCACCGAGATGATGGTGCTCGAATCGGTGGGTTTTTTGGGGGGCAAAAATGCCGTGTTTTCGACATGGTGTAAGTATTTGATGTTCTAAAAAAGGCCATAACAATTTATTTATACAAATCATTAACATAATGTACAATTGCGGATACGGGGGGATGCTGTAGACGGCAAAATGCAAGCACGATAACTTTGGGGAGGTTACGGTGATCGGGGCGGATTTTAGCAAGCTTTAACGGGGGTTGACAAGGGTGATTTAATTTTGAGTAGCGCAGGAATACGGTAGCCACTGCTATTTTTGGCATTCGTCCCAAATTATCGATTCTGGGCGTGATCTAGCAACTTATTTTGCACCAAAATCCATGCCAAACCCGCGGCTTTTTGCCATCTCGGTGCGAAAATCCGCTCCACACTCACAGCACACCCTACAAACCATCCCGACGGGATATCCCTTGCCATTAAGACATCCGTTCAGCGGGATCATCACCTGCGAGCATCCCTCATTTCCCTCTTGCCCTCCATTTCCCGAAATTTGCGCCGATCCGTCATCCACCATCGGGCCCTCGCAGCCCTCTAGTCGACATTTTTGAGGGGAAATCTCAAAAAATAAGGAGAAAATTAGAAACTATCTACGCTTAAGCCTAAGCCTAAGCCTAAGCCTAAGCCTGAGCCTAAGCCTAAGCCTAAGCCTAAGCCTAAGCCTAAGCCTAAGCCTAAGCCTAAGCCTAAGCCTAAGCCTAAGCCTGCCTAAGCCTAAGCTAAGCCTAAGCCTAAGCCTGAGCCTGAGCCTAAGCCTAAGCCTAAGCCTAAGCCTGAGCCTAAGCCTAAGCCCATACCTTTCCCAAATCTGCTCCCTCCAAAAAGTATGCGGTCGGATTGGTGATAGGTCCAACATCAAAGCCCACTTTCGAGTCCTTTTCCGTCCTGGTTCCGTCCAAAAATCCGCCGGTGAACTGCAATTTCAAAGCATCGTCTTACAAATACAGAATACTTTACAAATAGTCTCTAATACTAGGAAAAAGATATGTGGAGATGTAAAGTGCCAACCTTTGGTGCCACCCCAGGCGTGGGTAGGAGCAGATCGAAATCTTCGAACTTTGGATTCGCTGAAGTTTCACTTGACTTCTCCACTTTTTGAACTTCCAGCTTCTTTTTGTCGTCCGGCTTTGGGAAATAGTCTTCTAGCCGAAAAATGACAAATGGATCATTGTCGGGAAGGGGTAACGGATTTGAGGTATCTGAAACTACAGATTTTAGGCTTGTTAGCGCACGTGTAGCAGTGCTTCTTTGCGGAATTAAGCCGTATGAAAGGCTAGCAGAGATTTTTCGGGAAGAGGAGAGGGCGGGCTAGCAGAGATTCTTGAGGATTCTCGGCTTTTAATATACCTTTATGGCCTACCTTTCTGTAGCAGCTGGCCCTGAATTACCGTAGCCACAAAACAAACGGCTAGGAATATTATTCGTGCCAGGACCATGCCGTGTGACTGCTGCCCCGGAAAAACAGTGTGCCGTTTCTCGACTCATTCAAGCGAGAAACCTCGAGACATCCCTTTCCTCCAATTTTCATCTTTTTTTCTTTCCCTCCTCATCACCACGCGTTCTCACACTAATAGCCCGGGCGCCAGGAACAACGGGATGGTGGAAATTGGGGCTACTTATCAGACGGTCAGCCAAAATGGATTTTCTTGGGAATAGCAGGATTTTACAGGGATTGGGAAGTCGAGCAGAATGCGGAAGATTTTGGCACGATGCCACAATTTCCCTGATAGCTTCAGACATCGTTTTTAAGACCGGTTGTAGCCATTCTCAGATTTTTCCCCATTTTTTTCGCTATTTTTAGCTTAAGACCGGGAAGTCGATCCCAGGAATGTGGTGCGCGTAAATTTTTCGCCGACTTTTCCTTCCCCCTGCGTTCGTTCGTGCCCAAGGCCACCGCATTGATACCCGGCCGACGCGTCATTCGGAGTGGCGTGTACTTTTCTAGTCTTAATGACAAGGAAATCGACTAGAAAATGAGAAATGTTGCCATGCAGCCCGTTAAAATCGATTCTACTAGATTTCCTGACTTTTCAGTTTTTTTTCAGCTTGGAAATCGGTACTTCGATTTTTTAAATGTTCTCGAATCTTGAAAGTTTTTGTAGTCTGTACCCTGAATCCAATTTGGTGTAGCTTGTAGTCCTCCAAAAATCAAAATTGAGCATAAGGAGTTTATTCTCCGGAGCAAGGGCGTAACCGTATCGATCCGATCAAAAAAAGTACAAAAAATAAGGTAAAACAGTCAAGATATGGACATGGTTGTGTACAAGGGTTGTTCACGCATTAATAGGGACAAGCCCAAGCCTGAGCCTAAGCCTAAGCCCGAGCCTAAGAAGCACAATTTGCATAAAAAAGGCGAGACCCGAAATTCACGTGTTGCTGGGAGGGAGGGGCGTTGGGGCGAGACCGTAATGGTGGAGCACGAAATTTGCATAATTTACAACAATTCGAAGTTTTGCGGAAATTGCCTATGTACAGGGCACACTATTTACAGGACAGTAGATGAACAGGAGAGGGAAGGAGGGGACCCGTTTTGAATGGTACAAGCATTAATGGGAGGGGCTATACAGAGGGAAGGGACAGAGGACTTGGACTTTGCATAGCCTAAGCCAAAGCCTAAGCCTAAGCCTAAGCCTAAGCCTACTTATTTCGGCTCAACATATCCGGTGCGCACGCCGCGGCTCTTCTGCATCTCCTGGACGAAGGAGCGGGCGCAGTCGCAGCAGATTTGGCACATCATGCCCATGGGGTAGCCCTTGCCGTCCAGGCACCCATTCAGGGGGACGAATGTTGTGTGGCAGGCTCCGTCGGCGTTTTTCTCGTCCTTGGGCGCCTGGATAGAGCCGTCATTCGGGACCGGGCCCGTGCAGCCGATCATCTGGCATTTCGGGGCGGACACCTGGAAGGAGGACGGTAATTTCAAACCTATTAATGCTAGGGTTTGGGCTTAGGCTTAGGCCTTTCACCTTTTCCCCGAGATTCTCTGCTAGCCTGCCCAGCTAACCTCTTAAAGAACCCCGGCTTGCTTATACTTTTTTTTCACAACAAACCTTCTCCAAGCTGGCGCCCTCCAAGAAGTACGTGGCCGGGTTGCTGACTGGAGCATCAACATAGTCCGGGTCGAGCTCCTTTAGCGCAGCCTCATCAATGGCGGGAGTCTTGTCTTCAGGTTTCGGCGCCTCGAACTTGCCGGTGAACTAAAAAATGACGATTAGTACATCGTTTCAAGTGAAATTTCTGTCATCCTAAGCCTAAGCCTAAGCCTAAATCCAAACCGACCTTGGGTGCAACACCTGGCTGCTGCGCATCGACGGCACCCTGGTTTTCCTGGCTGTCGAAGGGCATCTGCGGCAGTTTCGGGTTGAACGTCTTGAAGGCGGGGAACAGGCCCTTCTCCTCGTCGGGGATTGACTCCGCATCGACGCCGTCAACGTCCATGTTCCGGAACCCATCATAGTCGCGGTACATTGGCCAAAGCATGTCACCTAAAGGAATAATGAAGAGCGGTTTGGTGTATCCTAAGAAATCTCTGCTAGCCTGCCCTTTCCCCCCGAAAGAATCTTTGTTACTCACTTTTCGGTGCCGTCTCCATGCCGAACGGGTTGAACTTGTCGTCGGTGTAGGGTTTGGCCATCATCATCGGCACGGCTTGGCAGGCGGCGTAGAATGCGAGTAGGCAAATAGTGTGGGCGAGCATTTTTGTGGGGTCTAGAAAAATTCAGGTAAAAAGGGGAGCTGGTGAGGTTCGAGAATTTCGAGAAGTTCGAGCAGTACAAAGATCAGGGTACAAAGTGTTAAAGAAATGGCGAAACGATGCATTAATGAGATTGCCTAAGCCTAAGCCTAAGCCCAAGCCTAAGCCCAAGCCTAAGCCCAAGCCTAAGCCTAAGCCGAAAAAGCCCGAGAAGCGCCGAAAAGCGCCCTGGGGCCGATCAACGCCCCGATAATCCTTATATAGCGGGAGGCGCGTGTTCGCGGAGCGCCACGCCACCTGGGTCGAAAGCGGGCCGGGGCGGGGCTTCGCGCGGGGGGCGGAACCCCGCCCTCCCCACTTTGAGATCTCCCCTTTTTTGTCTTAAAAGAATCGGGAAGGTGAGTGTGATTGATGGGGCTGTTGATATTGACACAGCCGCCTGGCCCATCATCATCACCACGTTCACCTCGGGGGGTTGAACTTTGTGCCCCCGGGGTCATTTTCAGGGGGAGGAGGTGGTATCGATTTGGCATTTTAGAAACGCTCACCCGATGCGATTAGAAAATTCAGCATAAATATTCCCAAACAATCGCTGCCAGCCTGCCCTAGGTCCATCGCTAGAAATACTGAATTCTCAAATGCGCTCTGCTGGCTTGGGATTGAAAGGTCGTAGTCCTGAGGTCGAAATACGGATTTTTCAAATTTTCTCGAATGATCCCTGATAGCCTGCCCTAAAAAAACTTTGTGCTAATTTCCCAAGTAATCCTTGCTAGTATGCCCTAATTGTAAGCTTGGACTTGATGAGCCAGAACTCGCAAATGATCTCTGCTAGCTTGCCTTGGGCTTAGGTTTAGGCTTGGGCTTAGCTTAGGCTTAGGCTTAGGCTCAAGCTTAGGCTTAAGCTCAGAGTTATGCTGAGGCTTATCTTTAGGCTTATGCTTAAACTTAGACTTAGTCTCCGGCTTGGATTAATCCTAGGCTTTGTTCAGTCCCAAAATTCCACAAACATCCCGAGGGCACATACCAGATTACCTCCCCGGGGCCAGCTAATATGATAAGCGAAGGGGGATCCCTTGTTTTTCCGTGTTTAGCGTGGATTGGCGCCTGGCGGACGGCCTTGGTCTCACCATCACCACCCGTCCCCTCAATTCCGCGGCGCCATCGCCCCAGACAAATGCATCACCACATTTGACGGCGACGGTCAATTTTTAGCCCCCCTCGAGAAAAGCCCACCGGCGATTCGTGGGTTCACGGTTTTCTCAATGCTAAGCCCACAGCCTAAACCCAAGCATAATCCTAAGCGTAAGCCTAATTCTAACCTAAGCCTAGGCCGAAGCCAAAGCCGAAGACTAAGCCTAAGCCGAAGCCGAAGCCTAAGCCCAAGCCTAAGCCTAAGCCCAAGTCTATGAGATTTAAGGAACTGTGAAATTAATTTTTCCTCAAGAATCTCCGCTGATTTGCCTAGCCCAAACGGTTCGGCGCCTTCCTCAAGAATCTCTGCACTTCTTCAAAGGGGAAGAGCTTTCGAGCCCCTATTTTTCTCCAAAAAAACTCTGCTACCCGGCCATGTTGTGACGGTTATGGTATGCGAGTTGTCGGCCGAACACCTCACCCCTGGGGTCGTCATCATCAGGGGGGTTGCAGCGACTGGTGCTAGAGTGCGTGATTGGATCATCCCATCAAAATTCCGCGAATGCCCCGAAGGCACATTCCCGAGCAGGGTGGTGTTGGGCATGGCTTTTGAAGGTTTCAGTCGACGCAGTTGCAGGGAGATGGCTGTTTTCAGTCGAAGCGTCCGCGAAACTGGGTCTAAAGTGTGTCCTAGTCATAAGCACATCAACACACTGAAAAAAACACCTAGAATAACAACGTTGAAACAGTTGTTTTCCGTAATTTTTGCACGCAAACCCGTTTCGGCAAATAGCCGTGCGACAACGCCATGGCGGGGCAATGTTTTTGTGCGGGTGCAGAAGATGAGCATCGGGTTGAGTACGAGAGAAACCCATAAAGCCGGGCTGTCGTAAAAGGGCCGGGGAGCCGCCCAAATTGTCCCGGGCCGCATTTGGAGACTCATCGCCCGAGACGATCACAAATGGGGTTTTCGTGGCGTAGTCTTTAATTGGTCATTAATGGGGAGTGGACCAGGAATCTGGGATCTGTGGTAGCGTCAAAGGAGACCTATCAGTGCAAGCCTATGCCTAAGCCTAAGCTTAAGCCGAACCGAAGCCTAAGTCGAAGCAAACGTAAGTAGGACTCAGCTTAAGTCTAACCTAAGCCTAAGTCCAAGCCTACGCCTTAGCCTAAACGAAGCCGAGAGGAAGTCTAAGCCTAGGCCCAAGCTTCAGCTGGTTTAGCTCTTTTCCAAATGCGACATCAAGTTGGAGCAGTTCGGCCAAGTCGCCCAATCTATATAAATGGCTTCGCTATGGCTTTGCTTCGGCTTGGCTTGGCTTAGGCGGATCTGGGCTTTGTTTGAGCTCGGCTTAGGCTTAGATTAGGCTGAGTTTAGAAGCAGCCGAGCTTATCCCAATCCCTCGACCACCCCCTCGTTCTCAAAGTCAGGCTCCCCTCGTAGTGGTGGGGCTGTCGTGGGTGGAATATCTGGCATTCCAGCAATACTCCGTTCAACTGATCAATCATCTCACTCCGTTCCATTCCACTCCTTCTTCCCCCTTGTAAAGAAAACCCCAAAAGAGATCCCCTTTCCGAAAACAGGGTCCGACTCCTTTTTATGACGGATCGACGGTTGGGGGGAAAGGCAGCGAGTGCGCGTGATGACGACTTCGGACCCGGGCGCTATTTCGAGGCTGCTTGGAACGTCTCTGATCGAGTTTTACACCGTTGTGGAATCCCTGGAATTTGGTGGGGTTTTTCAGGGGAGGCGTTGTTTATCTTTATAGGCTTATTCGGGCAGTTTGGAGTTCTGGAAAAGGGCAGCTTCGTTTTGGCTTCTTGCTCATCCCTGAAAACCTATGAGCCATATACTACGGATCCTCTCCCCCTTCAAGAATTTACTGACCTCAATACAGACCCGAGGTTTCGGATAGGTTAGGCTTAGGTTTAGGCTTATGCTTAAGCTTAGGCATATGCTTAGATATAGGCTTAGGCTTACAGCTTAGGCAGAGGCTTCGAAGTCGATATTTTCTTTGTTTGTTTTGACCCAGGCGTAGGCTTAAGCTGCATAAGCTTATTCCCAGCACCTCGATTCGATTCGACCCGCGATTCGCCGAACGGCAATAAATCGGGCGGCGTGGTGAACCGATTAGTGGGTGCGTGTGGAATTTGATGACGCCAATCACGGCATCTCTTTCCATCCACCCCGAAGGAGGTGTCGATAATTAGGGCTCACATGACACGTCGTACGAATCGAAAATAGGCGCCCAAAGTTGGTGCTCGCCTCCGGGGGGACAGGGATTTCAACGAAAAGCCTCGCCCCCAGCTCCAGATCATGTGAGGATGAGCGTGGATAAATGTTCTCGCTCAGGATCAGGGCGTGGCGGGTGGGAGATGAGTGATGGTATCGTGCCGGAATAGGTGTGGTTGATTTGATTAAGCTGAAAAAAGGTCGGGTGGCTCACGTAAAAGGGGTTATAAATTGTGATTACACTTTTTCATCTTAGGTCGAAAGACTTAGGCTTTGGGCTTGAGTTTGGGATTAGGCTTAGGCTTAGGCGTAGGCTTCACATAGACATAATGAACCCGCTCTAGTCTTGCCTAGACCTCGAAAAAGATGTTCATCCTGAAATCACCCATTTTCCGATAAGAGCAATATCACCCCGTCGACCAGACCTAGACAAGGCAATTAGCCCCGCCGCGCTGGCCGCCCTTTTTTCTCGCCGCGACTTCGAGAAAAAGTCCCGGAATAGCAATCCACAAAAGTGACATGATGGTGGGAACATCCGCGGTTCCTTAGATCCGCGCGCTAATCGCAGTGTTGTAAATTTCGAAGTTTTTGGCTCGTTAGAGGCGAACGTGAAGCTGCGATGTCAAGGAAAAGCTCAATGGCGATGCCTGATCACACTGATCCTGCTAAGGCTTAGGCTTAGGCCTAGGCTAGGCTTAGGATCAAGCAAGGTTTAAGTTAGGCTTGGGCTGAGGTTTACGCTTAGGCTAGCCTTAGATTGACTAAGCTAGTGCCGAGTTTAGTATAGGCTTGAGCTTAGGCTTAGGCTTAGGCTTAGGCTTAGGCTTAGGCTTAGGCTTAGGCTTAGGCTTAGGCTTAGGCTTAGGCTTAAGGGCCTTGAGCTCGAGCCTTTAAGGAGAAGCATGCCAAATACCAAATCCGAAACCTATGACTAATCTTCCCGCGTGTCAAACCAAACCCCCCATTTTCGTCTCAATTCGTCGCTGTGGCTGTGATCTGGCCGATATCGGGCGTATTTTGGCGTGGCGCGGAGCTTGTCGAAGGCTATAGGATGGATATATCACGCGGTGGTGGTTTGTGTGGGTTTGGCGGGATGGGCTTTGAGTGAGCCCTGGGGTGCTGAGTCGAGGTGACAAGTCCTCGTCCGTGGCGCTCCTATGTACCGCCGGGGGAAGACCCCTCGTGAATTGACACCGGGAAGTGCACCCAAAGCGGGGAAATGTACGCGCGTGATTTTGTGGGGGTTGATATCGATTTTTATCGGGGGTTATTTAGGGTTGAAGTTGATAGCCAGGGTAAAGCCCAAGCTTAAGCCCAATTATTTTGATTGCTAGAGTATATGAGTAGGAGCACGATACCAAGGCAAACCTAAGCAAAGATCGAGGTCAGATTCCAGGTCCAAGCATCAGCCCATGGCTAGGCCTAAGCTTAACCGAATCGGAAGCTTTAGTCTAAGCCTAAGCCTAAGCCTAAGCCTAAGCCTAAGCCTAAGCCTAAGCCTAAGCCTAAGCCTAAGCCTAAGCCTAAGCGTAAACTCCTAAATCAATTCAATCAGATACCCGATCTCTCTCCCCTCCACTACCATTCTAAATATAGCCCAAAAACGGCGGGGTGTTGATAGGTTTGTATCGGACCGTTGTCTGTGAGTGTGTGCGGGGGGTCAGGCCGGGATCACGAGCATTTGGTGCTCAGTGCGGGGAGGAGAAGGAGGGGAGTATTTTGATGAATCGCTCACGATTTCTGCTCAGCTAATCGCCCCCAAAAAAACTGGACAATTATGACCAGAATCTAGGCACCGAGGTAGCCTCGGGGTTTCGGAGATCACTAGTGGGACGAGGGGGACTATTAATGCATTTTTTCGGGTTTAACAGGGCTTGTACGTAAAGTTGGTGAACTTTATGACATTAGAAAGCTAGCAGAGATTATTTCGGACACGTTTTGGTAGGTGAAATGGGCATTGCAGTGAGATAAAAAGGTCGAAAGCATCGGCAATCCGGCAGAGATCATTTTGGGATGTTTTGTGTCTCTTAAAGGCAAACTAAAGGTTCGAGAAAGTGCGTACAACAATTTTAAGCCCTTGACACGGTATAGGCCAATTTTAAGCTCCTAGGCAAGCTAGCAGAGACCCTTCGGGAAGTTTCTGGCTTTTAAAGGAACATTGAAGTGATTTTTTTATGGCGAATTTCGGCGTCCCAGCACTGAACCTTTTGGAATTTATGAATACACGCCCGAAGCCCGCATTCAAGGCTTCAGTCCGGCTTGAGCTTGAGCTTCAGCCCTAAATTCTCGTACCGAAAAAGTACATCTCCATCCTATCTATTTCGGGATTGGATCCGGGTACTCTGGCCGCTGATATCCCCCAACATCCTGATCGACCTTGAGCCCTCACCCCCCAAATTCCATTCCATTTATTGTTCGGACGAACCGGGTGGGGGAGACAAAAGTGATATTTTTTTGGTTAGCGTTTTTTTGGGTGCTAAAAAAATTTATAGCAAATAAATAAATTGCAAAAAACATTCTGGAATCGTAAAATTTTCTTATTTCCATTTAACCCACGAAAACCCGTGTATTTTTAGCCGGTACGCTCTCGACCCAGAAAATGACCTCCAAAAACGATTCACAAAATCCATTCACTCCCCTATTTGCAAACCGTTCAAATCCAAAAAAGGTCAGGCCTTTTCAGGCTGGCCTTTCACAATTTCAAACGCAGCGTTGCGAACCGAAATGGGATTAGGGTGGCGGCCGAGCAAGAAACGCAGGACCTGCATGTCTGCAGCCCAACTTCTATTTTTTTGCTCATAGGACCGGGATGAGCTTAGAGAAATAATTTTGGTCTCAAAGTTAATCTTAAGCCAAAGCCTAAGCCTAAGCCCAAGGTAAATCTAAGCCAAGCCCATGCCTAAATCTATGCCGAAGCCTAAGGTAAGCCTATGCCTAAGACTAAGCCTAGGCCTAAGCCTAACAAGGAGATGGTCTCACAAGGAGACGTTTTTAGGTGGGCACGGAGTTTTGTAACAAGACCTAGCTCATTCGAAAGCGCTTGAAAAACTGAGTAAGATCCCGTTTTCCATTTCTGCGAAACGATAGCGACTGATTTTTAATAATTAAATTAAAGAATTAGCAGAAATTGGCATGATTCCCCTCGCGCGGAGCGATTTCCTTCCAAAGGTCCCCTCTGTCGGAAAGCCAGGCCTCTCTTCCCCATAGCGATTTGGCGCAGTCGGTACGCGTTTGCCTCTCACGAATTTTTTGGACTTTTGTCGAGTTCGACCTGAGCCAGAATTCGTTTTGCTTTTTAATTCCTGAACACTTTCTAAACGTGAAATCTAGTCCAAAATTAATTTTTTTTTGTGGCATGCCCCAAACCGGTAGCGTTGCACTCGCGTCACAGGGATTGAAATCAACTGGCCCGCTTACGCCTACACCGATGCTGTTCAGAACATTTATGTAACGCATTGCGATAATTAAATTAAAATAAATAATAAATTCAGCCTCCTAAAATAAAAAGCAAAACGAATTCTAGGCTCAGGGGTCGAACTGACAAAAAGTCCAAAAAAAAATTCGTGAGAGGCAAACGCCGTACCGACTGCGCCAAATCGCTATGGGGAAGGGAAGACGGGGCCTGGCTTTCCGACAGAGGGGACCTTTGGAAGGAAATCGCTTCGCGCGAGGGGAATCATGCCAATTTCTGCTAATTCTTTAATTTAATTATTAAAAATCAATCGCTATCGTTTCGCAGAAATGGAAAACGGGATCTTACTCAGTTTTTCAAGCGCTTTCGAATGAGCTAGGTCTTGTTACAAAACTCCGTGCCCACCTAAAAACGTCTCCTTGTCAGCTGGGAATTGAATTCGGATTTGAAAATTTGCACACTTATAGAGCTCGACGAGATAAATCGATTGGTGTAACTTTCAGCTGCTGATACAATAACCACGCCGAGTCATAAGCATTTTAAGTTTTTTGCATACATTTTGCGTGTTTTCGGCCATAGCTTCATAGGGCTTCCCCGCCTCCGCATCACCATGGTCTAGTGGCCTAGTGGTGTAGTAGGCGTCCTCCGGGGAATCTAACGAGGGTTCGAACCCGCCCACGATTTTTATTTTTTGCTTTTTCGTCCGAAGTTTCCTCTTTGCTTTCTGAGGACCTTGCATAGCTTTTTACGCATTATTTTAACTCCTCTGGTGCGCCGACAACATCGAACTTCACTGCAAAAATTTTTCTTGCTGGGCATCGAGCCCTTGTCCGACCTATGACTACCATTTCCAAAAAATTTTCGCGGATGAAAGTTTTTGTTCGGATAACACACCATTTACCAAATTTACGTTTACTCCACGATTTTTGATATGCTTTGAATTTCCAATTTATTTTGGAACCGGCTCTCCTTTCGGGTAAGAAATCGAAATTTTTTCGAAGAGATGTTTTTTAGCAATTTCGCACCAGAGGAGTTAAAATAATGCGTAAAAAGCTATGCAAGGTCCTCAGAAAGCAAAGAGGAACCTTCGGAAGAAAAAGCAAAAAATAAAAATCGTGAGCGGGTTCGAACCTCGTTAGATTCCCCGGAGGACGCCAACTACTCCACTAGGCCACCAGACCATCGTGATGGGGAGGCGGGGAAGCCCTATGAAGCTATGGCCGAAAAAATGCAAAATGTATGCAAAAACTGAAAATGCTTATAACTCGGCGTGGTTATCGTATCAGCAGCTGAAAGTTACACCAATCGATTTGTCTCGTCGAGCTCTATAAGTGTGCAAATTTTCAAATCCGAATTCGATTCCCAGCTGAGACCATCTCCTTGTAAGCCTAAGCCTTGTCTAAGCCCAGGCCCAAGCCGAAGACTAAGCCTAAGTCTATGCCTAAGCCAAAGCAAAGCCTAAGCCTTAGCCTCGGCCCCCAGGCTAAGACTAAGTCTAATTATAAGCAATAATGGAGATTTTTTGGGCATTAAAGATATCCCCGTCCCTACCTTAGCTGGAATGCACTTTTAGACACCTGGAAAAGGATTAAAAATCTCGATAAAATTTGAATAGTAGTGTAAGGCAGGCTAGCCGAAATCATCACTCCCGAGCTTTCTAAAACCTATACAAGCTCTTGGATGCCTTGAAGGTAAGGCAAGCTGGCAGAAATCCTTTGATAAAGCTCAAATATCGGGTGTTTAAGTCGATGCATTCATAGCAGCGACTTTATTGATCCTCAAAGAGCTCTTAAATCTAGTAAAACCACAAAAATTACGAAAATAAACAACCGCAACAATGATGTGATACAAAATGGGTGCCCGGGCGTGTTGTGGCTATTTGCGGGTGCGCGGGTTGGGTGGCAATGGAGTGATAAGTGGATTCGGGGTGACAGATTTGGATCGAAAAGCCGGAACGAGGAACCCATCTAAAGACTCGCGAAGAATCCGAGCCATAACAATGGTCACGAGTCAGGGAAGCACTATTGCGAAAACGAGTCCGATATAGGGACCAGGACGAAGCCTAACAAGGGAACCACCTAAGGTCAAGGTGGCGTTTCGTTATGGGACCCAGCTAATTTTGTGCAGAATTTTTGCTGATTCCTAACCCGCTTTCAATTTTTAAATTTAAACTTCTGTCACCCTTTTTTATTTTAATAGGGCAGTCGAGATTTAATAGCCTATCTTGTAGAGAATTTTTTTCTGATTCGATTGGTATATTTCATTAGTGCGCTACGACCTATCGACGATCACTTACGGGGGTGTGAAATAGGCAATTTTTCACCATTTCCCATACAAAAAACGGAGTCCATACCAAGTATCGTCGATTTTTTCAATTTTCAACAATTTTGAGTTAAATAGTTCATTCGATAGAGAAAATTTTTCTGAATACGATGGCGATATTCGTTTTCGAGGAATCAGACGGGAAAGGCAAGATAAATGACTTTGAGTTCGAAAATTTGGGAAAAATGGAACTTTGAAACGCTATAACTTTTAAATTGGGCTATTTAGCAAAAAATAAAAGCGGATTCGAAATCAGCAAAAATTCTCACAAAATAAGCTGGGTCCCATAACGAAACGCCACCTTGACCTTAGGTGGTTCCCTTGTAAGTCTAAGCCCAAGCCTAAGCCTATGCCTAAGCCGAGCAGAAGCTTAAGCCTAAACTTAAGCCTAAACCGGGGTTTAGGTTTTTCATAGTGATTCCATTCTACCTGGTATTTTCTAATCCAATTTCCTTATCCAAATTCCTGTACCTGGAGTTCCCCGACTCGGTGGGGCCTGTAAATAGGACCGGTTCGAGCCCCCTTGATTTGGAACGCTGTTCGCCTGTATGTTTTTAGACACATTCCAGGGATACTCTGCCGATTTGGGGTCTCGGAAAAATGTAGCCGAAGTCTTAGCGGCCCGATTTGAAGCTGTTCGCCTGGGAAAAAAAAAGAATCTCTGCCAGCCTGCTTTGTCTCCAACACTTCTTTGACTTCGAATTTCCCAAAGAATCTCTGCCAGCCTGCCCCGGCGGCCTCTAGGCAGATACGTGCTTTTTGTGCAGCGTGTCCTGTGGAATGTTATTCCGCTAAAAGGCACCGTTTTCGGCCATTTTTGCTGTGCGAGAAAAGTGCGAGTGTCTAATGGACTAATGCGTTTGCGTGGGGGGGGGGCGGGTGGACGTGGGCGCGTCGTGTTTTCGGTAGGCCAAAAATGCGGAATTCGGCATTGTGGAGTTGTTTTAAGCAGAGAGAGAGAGAGAGAGAGAGAGAGAGAGATCGAGCAAGCCAGCACATATTTTTGAGGAAATCTCACATCGATCTTTGCTCACGACACATCCAATTCACCTTAAAATAACCGCGAGGGCAACGATGCACTCCTAATTACATCGTAAATCCGGCGAAGCAGCGAACGGGGGTTCCCCTAATTAAGTCCAGTGTTCTTTTCGCTGATTTATTGATGTCGGGTGAAGTTGAAAAGGGCGCCGCAAGTTGGAATCACCCGGAATTCGAGTGATCACGATCGGGCCAGAAAGGAAGAAAATTGGGGGCAACTAGCAGAGATTCTCCAGGAACTGGTTGTAGAAGCTGTAGAAGCATTAATAGACACGCTTTGGAAGGATTTAAAAGTCACTCTCCCTTTAATAAAATTTTAATCAATCGATAATCGGGAAATACGAAAAAACAAGCAGGTATTTTTGATGAATACTGGTGCTAATTGCAAGCATTAATAGATGAAAACCATGGCTAAATGGTCTGTCACGCTGCCTTTAAAATAGTATGATTTCCTAAATACGAAGGAATAGCGTAGCAAAGATCTTTGAGGAATTCTGATAGAACCTGGAAGCATTAATAGATCGAAATCTTAACGTACGACCTGCCATACTCCCTTTAAAATCGAATATTTCCCCTAAATACAAAGTAACAGCGTAGTAGCGATTTTTTGAGGAATCTATCAACTATTTCCAGAACATCAACCTGCGCCAGGAGCTCCAGGCCATCATTGCGCGTCTGCAGAAAGAGCTCAACGCCGCCAACCAGGCCATTAATGACGCGAAACGAACGGCAAGATACTGGGCACGGCCCCTCGATGAGAATACGGTAGCGTTGATCGTAAGATTTATTGAAAATCCATTTTTAGCTCCCCCTTCTCCGGGTGGCCGGCCGAAAGTTGGTGCTCCAGATGGATGTGGGGAAAGAGATCACAAAGGTATTGAAATCTTAACTTAGGGGATTCGAATTTCTGTCCTTTCCCCTTTAAAATCGAAATTTAGATTAACACGATACTCCCGAAGGCTTTACTACCTCAAAAATACCAGCACGTCCTGATCTTCAATGATGCGATGATTTTGCTGTCTGTAAGTTGTTTCAGACGAGGCAGACTGGCAGAGATTGTTGAGGAAGAGAAGAGAACAGCCTATCAGAAGCCATGTGAGAATCATTTTTACCTTGATTCCAGAAAAAAGACTACCGTATGCTGCCCCTCGAGCTACTGTGGCTACACAACGATACAACTTCCGGTCCACCGTCTACCGGCCTATTAGCTCCGGAAATGCAGCTTCACGTGGAGTTTCGGGATGATGTCCATAGGGTAATTTAATGCTGCGAAGAAAATCCTATATTTATTTTTGAGAATTAGTTAATCCCGTTTTAGAACAAATTCACGGCGGCTTGCGAGCAGTGGAGTGCGAAGAAGCCGGCACCACAGGTAATGATCGCAGAAGCTAAGCCTCAGCATAAGTGTAAGCCCCCAAATGGGCCTAAGCCTAAGCCTAAGCCTAAGCCTAAGCCTAAGCCTAAGCCTAAGCCTAAGCCTAAGCCTATGCCTAAGCCTAAGCCTATGCCTAAGTCCAAGCCTGTATTTCAGAAACGCCGATGCCGCTACGACTTCATCGGGAGCAGCACCGACCTGGCCGGGTCGAGCTACGACGGTGTCTGGTGGGGCGGGAAGCCGCATGGCAGGTAAGTGTCCTCACAGATATCTACTCTTCGTAGATAGTTACTGAGTGATATCCATGGTTTCCAGAGGACTACTCCGTACAGCCGACGGCACGACCTTTGAGGGCCATTTCCAGGAAGGCAAATTTCATGGGTTAGTTAAAGCTTCCGTTTTCATTTTTTCCCTTACAATTAAGTTTTGGCCAACTTACGGTACCGCACTTCACGGAGGAGAAGGATTCCTCGTTCTCCTCGTTCTTCTTGGGCTCGCCGGTGACGAAAACCGAGAAAGTTGGTTGAGATTTTAGGAAATAAACTCTCAATTCAGCTTACCGAGTCGAAAGGTGTATTCCGGAAAGGGAAGCTCTGTGGATTGGCGAGGATCAGGTGAGCAGAAGGCAAACTGGCTAGCTGGCAGAGATTTTGAGGAAGAGGAGGGCAGGCTAGAGAGATTTTGAGGAAGAGGAGAGGGAGGATAGCAGAGATTATTGAGGAAGAGGAGAGGGCAGGCTAGCAGAGATTGTTGAGGAAGAGGAGAGGGCAGACTAGCAGAGATTGTTGAGGAAGAGGAGAGGGTAGGATAGCAGAGATAATTTGAATATTTTGAGACCTCTAAGGGACCATGAAAATACCTTTGAGGTACCCCCACGGCGACCTCTATGAGGGCTACTGCATCAACGGCGAGCCACACGGTTTCGGCATGCACACCTGGGATCGGGGCCAATACCTGGGTAGTTTTCGATTTTGTAAAGTTAAAATTATGCGCATTTAAGGAGGCTGGAAAGACGGGAAACGGCATGGATATGGGGTGCACACGACAAGAAGTGAGTGTTTTTATAAAACGTGGCTTAAAATTTTATATTTTCGAAACATATTTTTTGATTTTTTATGTAAAATTAAACTTAATGGTTTCAATCGAATTTGTTTTTAGAAACTCGCTATCTGGGCGAGTGGCAAGACGACAAACTACACGGGCGGGGCTGTCGAATTACGATAGATGGGACGTACCATGAGGGCACTTGGCAAGAGGACATGATTACGGTAGGAGGGGCGGCTTTTTGGGTTGGCTAAAACCTATAAAAACCTCATGCAACTGCAACTACAAAAAATCCACAACTAAAAAACTTTAGAAACAAAACCATAGCTATAAAAAGTTGAAAAACGCAACTATAACTAGAAAATCCTATTTATAGTCGGGACGCCTCGTCGGTCCGGCCAATCAAAACAACTTCTCCGTCGAGTACGAGGGAAATTTCGAGGATTACGGTATCCTCAGCGGGAAGGTAGGGAAAATGTTTTAAATTCTACCGAAAAAATAGGGAATCCTTCGGCTCGCTCCCAACGCGACGATACACGGAACGTTCTCCGGAAACGTCCTCAACGATGAAGTGCAAATTGTGGATGGACGGGTGACGATGAACGAGAATATGGATCTGATTGAGCGATTTTTGGAAGAGTAAGGGGTTTATTTGGAGTGTGAGAAGGAGAGAGTGAGAGAAAGAGAGCGAGAGCGAGAGAGGAACATTGAGTGAGAGAGAGATAGAGAGAGCGAGAAAGAGAGAGTTAGACATGACCTAGGCATTAAAAGGATTTCTCACCTAACGGACATGCTCCCTTTAAATCCTACGATTTTTGGTATAGAGGTTTGGTGCTCTCTCCCTCTCTCTCTCTCTCTCTCTCTCTCTCTCTTTCTCTCTCTTCCTCTCGCTCAAGTACCATATACCATTTTTAGGGAATCCCTTCGCGAATCCACCCATGTACCTTCGACCAGCGAACGTTGGAGCCAAATGTTTGAGATTTTTGTGGAGGACGAGCTAGGAGGTTTGCATAAAAATTCAAAACATTTAGCCTAAATTTTTAGGCAATTTCACCGAGACGGCCATCGTTTGGCAAAAGATCGTCTCCGGGATCCGGAAAGGGAAGGAGATGAGCGGACAAATGCGGGATACTGGGTAAATTTTGCTAGTTTGAGTGTGAAATCCCAAACCTAAGTCTAAGCCTAAGCCTAAGCTAAGCCTGGCCTATACCTCTGCCTACGCCAAAACCTAAGCCCAACCCTAACCTAAGCTAAGCATATACCTTTTTAGCCCATGTGCACTTCCGGTCCTCGAGCAAATCCCCAGCTACGATGCCCCTTGGACACCTGGGTACCGAGTGATGCTGCATGAATATTTTAATGCCGTAAGTATCTACTAAGCGTTACATACGGTATTTTTAGGCGATGAACTACGAGCCACATCCGCTTTGGCGGTTGTGCCATGGAACCGTGGATGTGGGTTTGAAGGATCTCTCTCACTCTCTCTCACTCTATCGCTCTGTCTCTCTCTCTGGCTCTTTCGCACTCTTTCTCACTCCCTCTCTCTCTTCTAGTTCTGTTTTTAGTTGTTCACCTGCTCCTACAATAACATGGCCACCCACGCCGCGTTGTACTCCCAAGTCACCCTCGAGCTCAAAAGTCTCATCGAGGAGAACTACAAGATTATCAGGCAGTTTAACATCTTGAATTCAAGAAAGCTAAATTTAGGCTACTGTTCCCGAGTCTTCCAAAAGATCCCTATGAAGTAATGCCGGAGAGTATGACAAAACGGAGCGCTTCTGTGGATTCCGGG
This sequence comes from Mesorhabditis sp. LJ9110, assembly GCA_038088335.1. NCBI lineage: Eukaryota > Metazoa > Nematoda > Chromadorea > Rhabditida > Rhabditidae > Mesorhabditis > Mesorhabditis sp. LJ9110. Next base: position 368,778 of record JBBGBA010000031.1, read on the forward strand.
ACCTCTCCGGAGGGTTCGCCCGCAAGGACTGGGTTGGTACATCAAAGAGTTATTGACGGCAAAGCGAAGCCTAGGCCTAAGCATAACCTAAGCCTAAGCCTAAGCTTAGGCCTAAGCCTAAGCCTAAGCCTAAGCCTAAGCCTAAGCCTAAGCCTATGCCTAAGCCTAACCTAAGCCTAAGCCTAAGCTTAAGCCTAAGCCTAAGCCTAAGCCTAAGCCTAAGCCTAAGCCTAAGCCTAAGCCTAAGCTAAGCCGAAGCCTAAACCTAAACCGAAACGTACTTTAGCCCCGACCCAGCCCCACCAATCGAGGTCCCAACCCCAGCCTGCGAATTCCTATACGCCTTCCTCTTCCCCCGCGTCTCGCCCATCATCTTCACCATCTACAGGTATCTACAGTAACCTGGGCTACAGTACCCGGTCCACCATTTAGCCTCTCCTCCGCCGAGCTCGACGCCATCTACTGGAACCGGGCGCTGTACCTGAACGCGCATACCGACGTTAAGTTGCTGGAATATTTCCAGGTGCCACGGTGGGTATGATTTGGATTTGTATTTTGGAGTGTAGTCGAATTCTTGAGCTCGGAAGAGGTGGGAAATTGGGCCTAATACAATTTTTCAGTGAGCTCTGGCCTATCGAGCTGCCATCGGTCGGGGATTTGGATAAACCATTGGTGGGTGAAAATTCGCTTTAGGGCGTGTTCTATGGATTTGGTTATCTGTCCCTCTCGCTATCTCTCTCTCTCTCTCTCGCTCTCTCTCTCGCTTTAACGTTACATATTTTTCAGATCCGCGCCTGCGCTCGCCGAAAATTCTACGAATCGGCCATCCTGGCCCTTCAGCAACTCTCCACCGACGCCAACCCAACCACGAAGCTCGCGATTCTGGCTGATACCTTTGAGGAGATCACACAGGTAGCGTGGAAAATCTAATTCAACTATTTAAACTATTTAAATACAACCATTTAAGGGCAAGGCTATTTCCCAACTCTCTTTAGTGCGTGTTCAAATTCGCCGACGCCGGCTGCAACCACACTTGGAGCGCGGACGACCTGCTTCCGGTGTTGTCGTACGTCGTCGTCCGTTCCCAGATCAAGCACCTCGGGTCGGAGATACGGCTTCTCGACCATTTCACAAAGTAAGGGAAAGTTAGAATTTTAAACTTCAGACGAAGTGCTAGACGTCACTATGCCTTTAGAATTTTACCAAATCTCCCGATTTTTCAGGGAATACCGACATCGCCGATCTATCGATTTAATGTTTACAATGTTGAAATCGGCCTATGTACAAATCCACATTGATAAATGGACCCCATGAGTCGAGATTAAACCAAATCAATGAAATCTGCTTTAATTTGCTCATCTCTCTGTCTCTCTCTCGCTCTATATCTCGCTCTCTCGCGCTCTCGCTCTTTCTCTCTCCTTCCCTCTCGCTCGCCCGTGCTCCTTTTCTCCCAGAACAATACTAAATCTCAATCCCACAAAAGGCCAGTCCTCATCAAGGTGCTCCTCCCCAAAAACACCCTTGATGATTCTTTGATATTTTCTACGTGTCCGATGTTGTGATCTTCCCCACCAAAAGTTTGTGAAGCTTATTGTCCATAGCTTTATGAAAATAATAAATTTATGTTATGAAGATTGATCATGCAATACGAGAGAGAGAGCGAGTGAGAGAGACGAAACACTAAAAAACGTATCGTTGTAAGCCTCAGCCAAGCCTAAGCCCAAGCCCAAACACAAACTTCAACCTAAGCCTAAGATGTTCGGGATGTTGGGGAGTGGTGTTTCGGAGTATATTTGCCGTTGATTTGCAACGACAGGCGGGCCACCCCGAACTTTTCCTATTTCTTGCTGTTTGCTTTCCGATCGGTGGTACCTGGTGGCCTATTCTTGGCCCTCGGCTTCGGGCTGATCAGTCTCCTCGAGTTGGGCACAAAATGGCAAAACGTCAAAACCCAACCGGTGGGTATCGCAATCCCGGAAAGATCAAAAAATTGCTTAAACGGGGGCAAAAATGGAGTGTTTTCGATTTTGGTCAACTTGAGCCCAATTCGCATTTACTTTTTGCGGATTTTCGAGAGATGTACTTTCTTCAATATGAAAATTAAGCATTAAGCAGATTCAGGATGTCAACAGTTTTTTTTTGAATTCGCGAGCGGGTAGAAGGCGCTTTATAAAATTTTTACACATCGATTACCGAAATTTTAGATATGCAGGAATTTACTGTAAAAAATTAATAAAACAAGCAGGACTACGTCCTTAGGGTTATCTGCTAACCTGCCTGCCCGAACCGTACGTCGCAGAAGTTTGTTGCCAATTAAAACAGAAGCTTTTGCAAGATGAGTAGGTACGAGAGAGAGCGAGAGAGAGAGAGATAGAGAGTGAGTGAGAACCCCCTGGCGCCTCACCGAAAACCCAGAAAAGTGCCCAAGCTTTTCGAGACCCTCCCCCCCCCTCGGAGACGCTCAGACATCGGCGTGAATTGGCCGGTGTGCTAAAAATTGACCACCCGCCCCAAACACCACTCACAAATAGAGTTACAAGTCGTGAAAAGGCGTGTGAACTGCGGGGAACCCCCGGGGTCTGGATATAAATAGTTGCCCGGGTTCCCCATTGGCATCAGTTCCGCAACAGCATCTAGATACACGCTTCAAAACCTCCAAAATGAACGCCGCCACGATTGCCATCATCTTCATCTCGGCCCTCGTGCTCGCCCAGTCTGCTCCGGCTACTACGGTAAGTGGGAGCTTGGGTTCGCTTAGGCTTCGACTTAGGCTTAGGCTTAGGCTTGGGCTTGGGTTTAGGATTAGGCTTAGGCTTAGGCTTAGGCTTAGGCTTGGGCTTGGGTTTAGGATTAGGCTTAGGCTTAGGCTTGCACTTCCGTTTAACTCAGTCTTAAAGGTTCAATTTATACTTATCATTTTTAGACGACAGCCGCGACAACAATGCTCCTCGGCGCCGCCTCTTCCAGCAACTCCTCGATGAATGCCGTTGGTTTTTGCCCAATTTTAAACAAGAAAAAGCGTTCGGCGCCCGGAATCGAACCTGGGCCTTGAGCCTACCAGGCCAACACGTTACCACTTAGCCAATCGTCAATTTGCTCAAAACATCTTACTTTCCAGACTGCTACCGCCACATCCTCGCCAGTTATCTTGCCCGCACCCGCAAACTCAATGTTGGCCACGATGGCGCCGGGAAGCAATTGAAAACAGTACACAAAAAAATAAAAATCAGCATTCCAATTATTTCTTGTTCTTTTACTTGTCTCAACACACCAGACGCACCGCAAAAAAAAAAATAATTTTTGACCCTAAGAGCCGAAGCCGAAGCCGAAGCCGAAGCCGAAGCCTAAGCCTAAGCCTAAGCCTAAGCCTAAGCCTAAGCCTAAGCCTAAGCCTGAGCCTAAGCCCAAGCCTAAGCCTATTCCTGAGCCTAAGCCTAAGCCTAAGCCGAACCTATGCCTAAGCCCAAGCTTAAGCCTAAGCCTATGCCTAAGCCTAAGCCTAAGCCTAAGCCTAAGCCTAAGCCGAACCTATGCCTAAGCCAATGCATGCACGCACTCATGTGAATTTGCAGTTTAATCGTTCGATATGACAAGATTTTATCTGCATCAACACAACACACTCAAAAAATAAGAAAGGAATCAAAGATGACTTCAAGTCTTCAGGAAAGCACAAAAAAATCGGAAGAAAAATACGTACACACAAGACGGGGGACGGGGCTACTCGATGGTTCGACTGCGGGGGGTGTTACTCGATATTTTCAAACCGGAAATCTTCAAAAAAAATTTTACGAAAATTCGAAAAATAAAATGAGCTACGGGGCAAGGGAGTTGGATTACAAATTGTACAACAGGGAAATAGAAAAGCTAGGCAAAAAACTAGAATATTTGGAATGAGAGCGGAAGAAGGAAGAATTCGGAATCTGCAATTTGGACGAGCAACGTTTTAGCGGAATCTTTTTGGTATGAGCCACAAAAATGACAAAACATAGATGGAAAGGAACTGTTCGGAAAGGGGGTATCGGACTAGGGAGGATCAACTGTGGAAAAACAAAAAAAAAAATAGTTTCATATTTGGGGTACGGTAGGTGGAGGGTACGGTATTCGGGTTGGGGTACTGTAGGGGTGGGCGGGAAAACGCTGGGGGTACGGTGTAACTGGGGCTGTATTGGAAATTGTTGGTTAAGGTTAGCTTGGACTTAGGCTTAGGCTTAGACTTAGGCCTAAGTTGAAGCCTCGGCTTAGGATTAGCCTTAGGCTTAAGTTAACGCTTAGGCCCAGGCTTAGTCAACTTTGTGGAGTGATACGAGGGTACTGGAAATAACTGGGCGCACAACAATCATTTCAGGGTACTTAAAAGTCATAGAAATTGGGTGCGGCATTCAAAGTTTAACAGGATACTGTAGGTAGCAGGGTACTGTGGTCAAAGTCCAGGGTACTGTGTACGTATAAATTAATTGTGTACTGGCGGGCTGTGGGCTGCGAAATACCCGATAGATTTGACAAGTATTGTGGAAGTTGGAAATTAAAGGGGCGGGTAAGCCTGGGGAATAGTTGGAGCTACGCCGCAATACTTTTACTCGCATGAGATCAGCTCGCGGGAGATGACGCCGTTGATAAAGTCCTCCATCGGGCACTCGGTGTCCGCTTTGGGGACCTCGGGGCTGGAGGAGACGGAGCGTCTGGAAAGAATTATATAATTGAGGTTAAGTAGCATAAAAGGGCAGGCTAGCTGAGATTGTTGAGGAAGAGGAACGGCTAACAAAGATTTTTCAGGAATACAAAGCTCACCTTTGAGCATATCGCTCCTTGATCTCGTCTGGCATGTAACCGCTAGCAAAGCACATCGCCGCTATCACCTCGAAGTCGCCGGCGTTCTTGCTTTGGCCCTGAAAAATATGGGTTTTAAAGGACCGTTGAAGGCACGAGCTGAAAGCGACGCCTAAGTCTAAAGTAAGCAATCTAATTTTTTGACTTTCTGTGCACTTTTCTGGCAATTTAAATTCCGAAATACACCTCAAAACCCCAAAATTTCGCCACTTTCACATCCATACTTTCCGCCCGGCTCCGTTCTTACAATCACGAAAATAGGCGATCGTCGAGCGGACACCGCGGGGTGTTATTTGGAGTGGAACGGAGGGGGGTAGTACTTGCGTACTTTTGACCCTCCAAAACTGCCCCCGGATCGCTACATGACTAGTTTTCGTAGAGCCGCGGATTAGGGCGGCGGGTGACTCGGAGAACATGTGAGAGATGATAAGTTAGGTTTTCTTGTTTTGAGGTCGTTTTAAGGTTTTTTAGGCACTGCATCGAAATATGCTAGCAGAGATCATTTAGGAAGCGGGAAAGGGGAAACTAGCAGAGGTTATTGAGGAAATGACAGATGGCTAGGGAAACCAGAAGGGATTATTGAGGAATCGTGGTGTTATGGCTAGGCAATCTAGCCGCAATTTTGTAGGACAATTGTCTATGGGTAGGCAAGCTAGCAGAGATCTATAAGGAAAGGATAGGCGTAAGGTATGCAGTTTAGCAGGGATTTTTGAGGATCTATCAGGTTAAGCTAGGCAAACAAACGGAGACTTTTGTGGAAAAAAGCTGGTGACTAGGCAATCTAGCAGAAATCCTTTGGGAAATTTTCAAAATATCTGCAGAATATCTCTCCCCCTCTCTCTCTCTCTGTTTCTCCCTATCTCTCTCCCGCTCTTTTTTACTCTCGCTTAACATTTTTCTTTCCCTTCACTGCCCCTTTAAAAATTTCAAAAAATGCTCTATTACTCCGTAAGAACTCGCCTAAGCCTACTCCCGTCACTTCCCCCCGCATACGGTAGTTCTGGGTTGTTTACGGCGTTTTTCAACAAACCCCTGGATAGGGCAGCTGCACCCAGTAGAGCCGGAGGGCGGCTTTAGATACCCCGGGGGCACCGACGGCAAATAGCCTCCCCCAAGGCCAAGCTTGTTTCCCAACCTTGCACTTCCCTTTAGTTAGGGCTTCTTCTCTGCCGGGCCCCAAGGGCATATTGGGTGTGAGGGGTAAGAAACGTGAGAAATCGGTCACTTCGATAGATTTTGAAAGTAGGACAAGCTAGCAGAGATGCCTTAGGAACGCTTAAGAGGTTGGGCAAGTTAGCAGAGATTTTTCGGGAACTCTTAAAAAGACAGGCATTCTAGCAAAGATTCTTTGGGAATGCTTACAGAATAAAGAAGTCAAAAACAGGGAGAGAGAGAGAGAGAGAGAGAGAGAGAGAGAGCGGGAGAGAGAGCGAGATAGAGAGAGAGCGAGAGAGAGAGAAAGAGACAGAAAGAGCGAGTGAGAGGAAAAGAGAGAGAAAGGAGGAAAGAGCGAGAGAGGAAAGGACACATCTGCCCTTTTGACATGTTCTGAATTGTTTTCCGGGTCCCCTTGTCAGAAAAAGGACATCGAAAGTATGTACTCAGGGTTTTAAGTTAAAGCGGCTACGGACTACAACTCGTTACGCATGAAGGAGAGGGCAATCGCCGTAATCGGTGGAATACACAAAAACAAAAGTTCGTGCCGGGTGCAAAATTTATAGCGTGCTATCTCCTTAATGCGCAATTTTCACTTACATTTAATTATACCAAACGAAAGCTCTCAAAAAGGAGAGTCCAATATAGTTAGAAATGATAACAATATGCTGGGTTTTGGGAAGGTTATGAGGATTTTAAGAGTTTTTTAGGTTTGAGCCGATTTTTTCGCATGTAAGCGATTTTAACTCCGGATTTAAAGTGCCCACCAGATACTTAGGATGATGCCTCAGCGGGCTGTCGGGTCCGACACTCTCCGGCAGGTCCTCCTCTCGCAACACCTTCTGCCGACGCTCCATGGCCCGCATCTCGGCCGGGGTGCCGAGGCTCGTTTGTGAGAGCTCTCTTTTTAGGGCTGAAATCACCTGTGTTGTGATTATGACAAAGTTAGTTCTAACAAAAACCGTTAACTTATAACTATTAAGGATGTATGTTTTCTAAAGCTTACGATATACATCGGGGATCGGCAGGGAGCTGACGGAGCGCTTTGGGGCAAGCTTGATGACCTCGTCTTCGTCGTCATTTTCGCAGAGTTGCCGGAGGATTGAGACCTTAAAAACGATGAGCATTAGACTTTAGAGTTAATTAGAATCTTAAAGGTTTCATCTATGCAAAATTCCGATGATTTTTAGGACCAAAAAATCACCTGGGGCTCAGCGCTGGCTCGTGATCGTTTTCGACGACGAATTTCGGGGCTTTTCGGTTGCATTGCGCTGGGTTCTTGCTAAAATTATAGGTTTTCATGTGGGGGAAGAGAGAGAAAGAGAGGGAAAGGGAGAGCGAGACAGCGAGAGAGAGAGCGAGAGAGAGAAACAGGGGCGAAATATATTTAGAAAGCGAGAGAGCGTGAGAAAGAGAGAGAGTGTGAGTGAACAGCTAGATACAGATATCACCAAAATCATACCTTAATCTGGGGTATACTCTGCCCGGCCTTGAGCAGCTCCTCGTAGGTAGAAACCGAGCGCGAGAGTTGGGTCGGAGGCGCCAGGAAACCGCTCGAAACCGAGGGAGCCATGGTGGTCATCGCCGAGCTGGTCGAGTAGTTCAGCTGGAAATTGTTGATTTGTCAAAGAATCTCTGCCAGCTTGCCCCTGGATATAAGAAGAATTCCTAAATGGTTTCTGCCAGCCTGCCACTTCCAAAAACCCAGTTTTTCGAATTCCGATTTCCCAAATGATCTCTGCCCGCCTGCCATTTCTCATCCCCTTGGCCGGGGCCCAAAAATCGGGTCGTATTTTGTTATTTTCGAGTTGTGGCGGCGGGGGCTGGATTTTTCATAAAAAGGGGGACAGGGAAAACAGAAAGGGCAACACTCCCTTAAATGGAGAGCGTCCGAGAGGGTGAGAGAGAGAGAGGGTGGGAGAGAACCGGCATTAGTTGTGCTGTGTAGCCAGTACCAACTTTTGGGGGTGCCCGCAACCCGGAAGGCGTGGAGGGCAAACTGATAAAAAGTACGGTTAAACAAAAAAACCCGTAATAATTATGTTTTCACTCGCTCTCTCTCGCTCTCTCCTTTTCCCTCTCATGCTCTCTGGCACTTCGCACTTTCTCCAATATTTTCGAGGTCTATATCTTTTCCAAGTATAAAACCCCCTTATTTCAGTCGCACTAATCCCATTTCCATTTTCAAGAGGGTAAATATTTTCAAGCCCGGCCGAACACGAATCTTGGGGCACAGATTAACCAATTTCCATTCGCGTGCGGGGCAGTGAGCGAGAGAGCGAGAAGAGAGAGTTTGGGAACTTTTGGCAACATTTAAAGTGGAAACCAAAAGAAACACAAATAGATTCTTGCCGAAATAAAAAGTAAGATATCTAAAAACGTCGTAGTGGTGGAAAAGCAAAAAAAAACGTTGAATTTGGAAATTTTGGAAATTTTTTGTTTAATCTGGGGTACAAACAAAAAATTGCATAAAGCTTGAATCCCAAAAACTAAAAAAATGAATAAATAAAATAGATACATCCCGTCGTTAAAAAGGTTTTTCAATCAAAATTGTGGGTGTAAGCTAAAAATTATCTCATTTTGAAGGTAGAACAGTAAATATATATGTTCTATGTAAAACAATACAAAGATTTTCGATATCTACGAAATCGCGGTTCGGCGATTGCGAATGTTTTTGGGGGGATGGGGTGGGTGTAGGGGGGAAGGGCAAAGGCATTTGTGCGTGGCTGGGCCCGGGAATAGGCCACCCCTTTCTTCCTCTCTGGCCTCTCAAGTTCATCCGCTCTCTCACCCCCACCCCTCCCCCCATTTGAGACGAAAAAGTGCAAGCGCACTACCCGCCGAGATCGCTGGAAAGGGCACTGCACACCAGCACACCCCGGCTGTTTCACAAACAAAATGCTGGGCTGGCTTTTCTAGTGGTCTCGCACGCTCTCTCTCTCTCTCTCTCTCTCTCTCTCTCTCTCGTTGGCTTACACTTTGACCTTTTCGCTTTAGCCAAGCTCGGTCTTAGATTCCATTACATAATAGTTTCTTAGGCGTCGCTCCTCGTTCTCTCTCTCTCTCTCTCTCTCTCTCTCTCTCTCTCGCTCTCTAGCTCTAGACTCTGAAATTTATTTAGGCTTTTTACAGAACCATTGAAGGTAAGAACCACTGATTTCTTACCTCTCGCTATCACTCCCACGCTCCCCCTCTCTCTCTCTCTCTCTCTCTCTCTCTCTCTCTCTTCTCTCTCTCTCTTTCTTTCTTTCTCCCTCCTGTCCCTTCACCTTTAATACCTCCAGCAGGCTAAAAAAGCTGGAAAAGCCCCCCGTTCACACGATGTGCCCCGAGGCTACGCTGGGGCTGCTAGGCTGAATTCGGCCCGTTCGACTAGACGCGAAAAAAGTTGACGGCAGGAAGAAGGACTGGACGGCCAGCCAGCCATGGAAAAGGGCAAGAAGGGGAAGGGAGAGGAACGCTGAATAAGAGACAGACACACACGCAAAAAAGGAGAGGGCGAGATGTCTGAGTGGGGGAGGCGTACGCTTTTTCGGGGGCTTGGGAAGGAATTGAGGCTTCTTTAAAGGGGCCAGGAGGCTAAGACTAAGCCTGAGCCTAAGCCTCAGCATAGCGCCCCAGCAGGCAGCAGGAAGCATTTAGGAAAAAAATGAGCGACAAAGCCTAGGTGGACTTCAAGCGCTAGGTAAGCTAGCAGATTCTTTCGGGCAGCAGGGGGCTATCTGGGAGATCGCAAAGAGAGATGGAAGCGAGCAGAAATCCTTTGGGAATTGAAAATGAGCTACGTGGGCGAGCAGAAATGACGTCGCTTACCCTTACAAGCCCCATGGCACAAGATAGGCTAGCAGAAATCATTGAGGAAAGAGCCAAACTTTTGGCGGGCCAATTCCTGCTTGAGAATGGCTTGGCGGGGATAGAGGGTCGGCCTTGAAAATTGTCCGACCGCCGGGTGCGATTGGTTTGTTCGTGCTCAGACAGGCCACAGACTTCGATTTCCAGGCCGGCGCGCACTTCTATAAGGGCGGCAACAGGTTTGGGGCATCTGGCCGGGCCATTCGGAAGGGGTGAAGTCAGCCGGAATGAATCGCCCGTTCTTGCATCGGAATGAATGGCTTTGAACTTTCGGGGCAGCTGGGGAATAGTTCAGGGCGATTTTAAAGGCACTGAGAAGTCAACGATCTTTATGAAAATTGGCAACGTAGTTGATATGGCTGAAATTGTATTATATTGCGACGAGTTAGCTTAGCTAGGCTTAAGCAAGCCTCCAAAGCCATGTCTAAGCCTATGCCTAAGCCTAAGCCTAAGCCTAAGCCTCAGCCCGAGCCTAAGCCTAAGTTTCAGCCTAGCCTAAGCCTAACTTTAGCCGAAGTTCAAGCCTAAGCCTACCTAACCCTATGTTTGTATAACTCAAAAGAATTTCGTGAAAAACTTTCGTGTTGAACCTTAGCCAAGGAGATGTTACAAAACGAAAAGTGCGGATGTACTCCGCAGCAGAGCGGAAATACTCGCCAGGCTAGGGGTTAGCCAGCGTTTCTCTGTCTGTCTGTCTCGCTCTATCCATCTGTCTGTCCGTTCGTCCGTCCGTGTGCTGGTTGGGGGGAAGAAACGTCAATAGTTTGAGAGCGGAGTGGACGCGACGACCAACCAAAGAGGGGGGAACGCCCGGACAAAAAAAACGGCACCCCCGCTCACAATCGGGATCGATTTTTTCGGGGGCTGGGCTGGACTTTAGCGAGCTGCGTGTAGCCTGCTAAGGGCCTCTGCTAGCCTGCCCTGAATCGGAAATCAAAACAACTAAAATTGAGGGCTTTTCATAGCAAATTTGCGTTAAAAAACCTAAAATTGTCTGCTAGCATGCTTTATGCATGCCTAAAATCGACACCAAATGATCTCCGCCAGCCTGCCCGGGCTAGAGCTGGTTTCCTAAGCTTCTCTGCTAGGCTCCATGCGCTAAAAAAAAATCTTAAAGAATCCCTGCTAGCTTACCGCTCCCAGGGGGGTCCCAAAGCGTCTCTGCTAACTTGCCTTGAACTTGAAGTCAATTTACGAACATGCAAGTAAAAAGGTGCTTTACAGCATAGGCGTAAATTTCAAGTGCGGACTCCTTAACACACCTCCCGAGTTTCCTCAATTTCTACCCCGAAACCCCTGGAATGGCAAGCACTTATTCGCGTAAAACTAGAAAATAATTTTTGAGTCATAAACGCCAGTGTCAGAACTTTGCTGTATTTTTGTGGTGCGGGCAAAGAGAGTGAGAGACATAGAGAGAGAGAGAGAGAGAGAGAGAAATTGAAAAAAACCCCACAAATACCGCATAACAATCGAGTGGTAGTACCCGTGCCCTAACTCGTCGAGACACACGCTCGGGTTTTCGGTATTTTCGAAAATAATCCCATATGCGTAACGCGGAGGGCATCGCAGAACAAGGGCCACTTGATTTTTAGGGGGCTTCAGTGCCGGAAAATAATTCTGGTGGATAAAGAAAAATATAGTATGGGAAATTCTGATTACGGAAATGACTCAATATCCTGATAAAAACGCGAAGAATTCCCAAGAAACCCTGTTAGCCTTTTCTCTTTTCTCTCTTTTCTTTTTTTCTTTTTTTCCTTTTTCTCCTCCTCTTCCTCAACAATCTCTGCTAGCCTGCCCTCTCCTCTTCCTCAACAATCTCTGCTAGCCTGCCCTCTCCTCTTCCTCAACAATCTCTGCTAGCCTGCCCTCTCCTCTTCCTCGACAATCTCTGCTAGCCTGCCCTCTCCTCTTCCTCAACAATCTCTGCTAGCCTGCCCTCCTCTTCCTCAACAATCTCTGCTAGCCTGCCTCTCCTCTTCCTCAACAATCTCTGCTAGCCTGCCCTCTCCTCTTCCTCAACAATCTCTGCTAGCCTGCCCTCTCCTCTTCCTCAACAATCTCTGCTAGCCTGCCCTCTCCTCTTCCTCAACAATTTCTGCTAGCCTGCCCTCTCTCTTCCTCAACAATCTCTGCTAGCCTGCCCTCACCGTAATCTGATCTGCTGCCATTCCCAAGTGCATTTCCGCCCTTCCATTCAAGGGGTAATGCTTGATTTTGCTGTAGCCTATGTCCTGCTCTTTAAGGCACCCAATTTCGTGGGTATCGCGGGGGAGGGAGTGAAGTATTGGATGCGGTGGATGTTTATCGTCGCCCAAAAGTGTAGAATATCCCGGAACTGCTATTCGTGAGTGTAGAAACACATGGCTGGTGGTTTCGAATTTTGGGGCGATGGCCAGATATGGAAAACCCGAGCAGATATGGCTAGATTACGGTATTTTTCTCGAGTATATCAGAAGAGAGAGAGAAAGAGAAAGAGAGAAAAAAGAGAGAGAGTGAGAGAGGGAGCGAGAGATAGAGGACTACGCAACCCGCCACAGTACCCCCACTGTACGCCTGAATGCACTGTTGTTTTTAGGGACCCAACGAGGCCGCAAGTTGAGAAGACAGAAACTATTTTTGGGCCCAACCTAAGCTCAGGCCCGAGCCCAGGCCCAAGCCTAAGCCTAAGTCTAGGCCTCAGCCGAAGCCTACGCCTAAACCTAAGTCTAAGCCTAAGCCTCAGCATCAGCGAAGCCTAAGCCCAACCCAAGCCTGGGGCTAAGCCTAAGCGAAGCCTAAGCCTAACCTAAGCCTAGGGCTACGCCTAACCTAAGGTTAAGCCCAAGCAGAGATTCTTAAGGAAAGGACAAGCTAGCAGAGTTACTTTAGGAGCCGGCCAGCTAGGAGCGTTTTTTCTGGAATGAGAATTCACCCTTACAAATACCGAACGAAATCCCGTTAGACTACGGTACCCTGCACTCTCCCCTAAAGTACACCTACACTTCCCATGCCATTTAAGCCCCCCTGCCCCGCTCATATAAGAGGACAAGAAAAAAGTCGGAAAAGTGCAGAAAAACGTGGATAGAGCCGCCGCTGCCGCGGAAAGGGCAACGCCGAAAAAAAGTGCTGCAAGTGGCCGGAAAATTGGGGGAAAGGGCAGGATGGGGGTTATCTGTGCTTTTTCGGGGCCGGCGCCTGATCCGGTTGCACTTATTGGGTGCTGGTTATCTCTGCGGGCTCTTGGAGGGGGAGACTCTCTCGCTTGAGATGCTGGAGGGTGGCTAGCAGAGATGCTTTTGGGAATTCAGGACGGAAGTAGTCAAATTTTAGCAATGAGTGCTAGAATACAGAGTAATCTTAAGCCTAAGCCTGAGCCTAAGCCTAAGTCTAAGCATAAACCTAAACCTGAGCCTAAACCTAAGCCCCGTTTTTCATCAAAAGCAAGCTAGCAAATACACTTTAAACACCCAAAACCAAGGCCAACGAGTCCGATCTCCACCCCGGTGGACCCGATGCCCTTTTCGATAACTCTATTTCTCCGCTTCTCCTCTTATTATCTTTCCATCCCCTATACCCCGAGCAGTGAGAAGTGCACTTTCCCGGAGCGCAGTATAGAAGCCGCCCAGCTGAACGGAGAGCAAATATTGCAGAGAAAACCGGCGAAAAATTTTTGCGGGGGGGACCAACTCCCGCACGTGCAGAATTGCAGAAGTGTAGAAGATGTGGAGAACCGCGTGAAAATACAAATGATCGCTGCTAGCCTGCCCTCTCCTCTTCCTCAACAATCGCTGCTAGCCTGCCCTCTCCTCTTCTTCAACAATCTCTGCTAGCCTGCCCTCTCCTCTTCTTGCCCTCTCCTCTTCTCAACAATCCTGCTAGCCTGCCCTCTCCTCTCAAAACCTCAACAATCTCTGCTAGCCTGCCCTCTCCTCTTCTTCAACAATCTCTGCTAGCCTGCCCTCTCCTCTTCTTCAACAATCTCTGCTAGCCTGCCCTCTCCTCTTCTTCAACAATCTCTGCTAGCCTGCCCTCTCCTCTTCTTCAACAATCTCTGCTAGCCTGCCCTCTCCTCTTCTTCAACAATCTCTGCTAGCCTGCCCTCTCCTCTTCTTACAATCTCTGCTAGCCTCCAGCCTGCCCTCTCCTCTTCCTCAACAATCTCTGCTAGCCTGCCCTCTCCTCTTCCTTGACAATCTCTGCTACCCTTCCGGAACGATGTAGAAAGCAAACCAGCAGAGACCATTTCGGAACCCGAACCACTTTCTCAACCTTCGACCTTCACCAAGATTTCGCGTCCTGATGGTCGACTAACGCGACCAAAACAAGACTGTCAATCCGCCCGTTTTGGGTAGGCACGAAAATATTTGCGATTGGCACCGGGGCTGGGGGCTGCAAAAAGTAAAAAAGTCTAGTGTCGACAGGGGGTGTTTTGTTTGGTCGCACTTGGGCGAGGCCACTGGAACGAATTATTTGAATAAGGGAATGAATATCTGGGAAACTAGCAGGCTTCTTTGTGGAAAAGGGGGCTAGCAAAGACTGTTGAGGAAGAGGAGAGGGCACTTTAACGTGTTGAGGAGAGAAGGGAGGCTGCTGAATTGAGGAAAGGAGAGAACGCTAGAGATTTTTGAGAAGAAGGTGAGCACAGGTGTTGAAAGGCATGAGGCAAGCTAAGTGTTGAAAAGGTGGAGTTTTCCGTTATTCTTAAAACTGCACGTAGCGCGCGTTCACAGTTCACGCGGGCGATTTGCGGGCGGCCAGGGACTTCTTTGTCCACACGGAATGGACCCTAACCAGGAAGGAACGAGAGAGAGAGAGCGAGAGAGAGAGAAAGAGACGTTACATACACCCCCAACCAAATGGCACCATTCCCCCTGAAATCTCTTTGTGCAGCCCTTGGCGTCCGGTCTCCAA